>JAAALK010000284.1:7495764-7570213 GCA_019279435.1 Zizania palustris
CACAATGTGTTGGGATCAAGTTATCTTACAGCACAAAGGTTTATATCGGCAGTTCATAACAATCTTCGAAATATTTATGTCTAGACCACCAAAATGATGCAATGGACCTTATTCTTAATTTGAAACACTTATTTAAAAAATTGATATCTGCAAAAAAAATATGGACATGTTCCGCTAATAAACCCCTATAAAGCCCTGTAGATTAAATGAAAATCCTATAAAATTACCCCGGTGCAAGTCATCTATGATGCACAAGTTATTTCTAGTAAAATTGCAACATATAGCTAAATAGGGACATGAATAAAAATATTTTAATTTTCCAGTGTTTCCTATGCAATTTTATAATTACTGATAACAAAGTACCAATAATTAAATGCATACAAGTAATTAAATACAGTAAAACAATAAACGGAAAATAAGCATGAAAAATTTGTTGAAAAGGAAAAAACAAATGCAAAATTCAGATTTGGAGGTCCTTTTATGCAAGAAAAGGGTATTTCCATACGTTTCAGTGAATCTAACTGTCCATATGTAAAATTCATAGTTTTGTGTGATTTTCATAAATCCAATGGCCTCTACGCAAAATTCTTAATGATTTTTCATAAATCAGGGATCTCTACGCAAAATTCATGCAAAATACAGAAATTAAAACACTGAAATATTAAAATACAATTTTTTTCTTTTTTCTTTTTCTTCTTTTTCTTTTTTCTTTCCTTTTCGTGCTTTTCTTCATGGCTGATTGGGATTGGCCTCGATTGCATGGAGCGGCTAGGGTTTATGGTTTAGGGCTGCCCTAGCCACCAGCTTCTTCAGATCGATGGTGGGCTGGCTTCGCAGTGTAGCGCGTGGGGCATGCGCGTGCGAGCGGCGTCGGCTTCGGACGCACAGGTGATGGCACGTGAGGGCGATGGATGGGGAGGCAGTTGCGTGCATGCAGGTGGGGAGGTGGTTGCTGCATGCTTGGGGAGGTGGTTGTTACATGGACGGACGGATCGGACTAACTTATGCATTATAATAGTAGAGATTTTACTATTCGTTCTAATATACTTCTCAAATATAATAAATATAATTTGATATTTATTTTTATTAAAATTTATCTATGTTTATTAATATATTTTAACTATAAATAACTATATTTTGAATTAGATTTACTATAAAATATAGTAATGAGGTGAAAAGTATTGGTGACTTGTTAAAAGAAGTGAGTGTTTTGAAAAGGATGGGAAGGCATGTAAAATAACAAACCAAATAACAGAAACAATAAAGTTATTTTTGGATCATTCTTATTATGTTATGAGATAGTACCGGAAGCAATGATGAGAAAATCTCTACTATTATAAAGCGGCGACTTAGTCGTCCGTCCGCAGCCTCCTCCCCGTGCAGCGCACCTCTCACTTCCCATAAAAAATCAATCAAAACTTATACCCTAAAAAAACCGGTGCAACCGCCCAAAAAAACCGGTGCAACCGCCCGGCCTCGTCAAAGCACGACGTGCGCTCAACCGTGCCCCGCCCCCTGTGCAACCGACTTGTGCATGCATGCGAGCAGGATTCATTGCGTGAGAAAGAAAGAAGAAAAAGGAAAAGAAAAAAAAAAGAAAAAAAGGAAAAAGAATAAAAAAGAAAATAAAAAAACCAGAAAAAGAAAATTGTATTTATATTTCAATCTTTTAATTTATGTATTTGCGCTGAAATAAAAAACCTATTATAAAATAAGATTATGTTGCAAAGCACAGTACTTTGACTAGTGATTATTTACACGACTCTCGGTTATAACATCACTCTTATAGACATATAAGACCATTTATATTGGATCTGCAAAATTGTGAAATCCGTTTTTGAGTGTAGTGAACTATCAAATCTTCCGGGATGGATGGTTGACGATGATGAGAGAGTGTCCCTACATTGCTCCCCTCTCGACTTCAAAAAATTTAATGATTTGTCACGCTTATTATCATTGTCCACTCAAGACAAAAATATATGATCTAAGTTAGAAGAAAAATCTAAAACGATGAAAATATAAAACCACTTTTTAATAGTACTAAATTATCAAATCTTTCTAGTAGGAAATTTAAAGTCTAACCATTCTGACCGTTTGCGGTCTGTGATGAGACGATGAAAATAATCAGTTGGTTAATGTTTTGTACTTTAGAACTAAATAAATTAGAACTAAGATTATACTGTATTTTCGATTATTTTTTAAAATATTGTACTTTAGACCGATTCTATACCGGGCAAGGAAAAAATCCATTTAACTTCAGTCGGCCACAGTCAAAAATCGACGGAAATTAATTTAACTTTTGTCGGCTCCTGTAGGCCAACGGAAGTCAATTAACTTCCGCCGGCTTTCAAAAAAACCGACGGAAATTAAAATAGCCGATGAAAATTTCTGTTTTTCTTGTAGTGCATGTAAAATGTACACACAATGGAGCATAATTAGATGAGCTTTTTCTGAAGATTATAGGCTCAAGACAGGTAAACTAACAACAAGAACTAATATAAGAATGAGACTTTTATATTTGTATTGGTATAAAATTTAAGTTTCGATGTGGCTTATAAGAACTCTTTTGGATTAAAGGAATTTTGGAGAAAAATTGGAGAAATTGAATATAGAGAAAATATTCCCATTATGGGATATTTGAATCTAGAGAATGACTTGTATTTTTGTCTATTTATCAACTCGATGACCTGATTTTCAGTTAATCGTCAACCGACTGTTGATACAATTATCACGTGAAGATGGTTAGGATATAAATGGTGTTCTAAAATATGGCGTATGTGGCTATTAGGTGTTGGGTGCCGACTCACCGTTGTGATTTGCCTCCAGGAGGCGAGCTAGACAGCCTAGACGCTTAGGCGGTAAACCGCGATGTTGGGCGGTTGACCATGGCGCTTGGGAGACTCGACGCGACGACGCTGAGGGTGCTAGTGGCAGAAATACGGCCAAGCGGTGCAGGGGAGACGACAAGTGGCTAGCTTCGACGATAAGAGTTACACGTGCATCTATATCTGGCGACAGGAGGCACGCGCGGCCCGGATCCGATTATCACCATCGGTGGCAACGCTGCCAGAGAAACACAGACATCCTAGGTAGGCGTAGCCAGAGGGGAATGCCAAGGGAAGATCGACATGACTAGAGGGAAAGATAGGGAAGGGGAAGAGACATGGTCTAGACTCAAACCCCTCGCGAGTAAAGGAGCAGAACGTTGAATGGTTGTCTACTATAGAAAAAGAAAAGGCTAGACTCTAGCAGGAGAAGAAAAAGTTGCCTGAGACTTCAAAGTGAGATGCCTAGAAAGTAGGAATGCCTGAAAAAAAGAAAATAGAGTAGTAAATGCCTAGGAAAGAACAACAAAAGACTTCGAGTAGGATGGCCTAAAAACAGGAATACCCGAGAAAAATAAAACAGAGTAATAAATACCTAGTAACCAACAGCGAAATAAAGTAGACCATGAAAATGAACAACTGAATAGTTGGAACAGAGAAAGGTCCCACCTAGGTGGCTTTAGGCACTAGGCATTGAGTCATCATTTGACGTCTAGCGCCTTAGATATAAATATAGCAAATATTAAAATGAATTACATTCGAAAACAGAATTAAAATTTTATGTCATATAATTAATACTCCCTCTGGTGTACAAATATTAGTTATTTAGACAGAATTACACATACCAAGGTGATATTAAATGAAGTTACAAGGGCTGTCTCAACTAGTTACGAAGCCTATGACTTTAGTGGTACCACCCAAGTTCAACTCCCGGTGGCCGCATGAATTTTCCCATGATTTTTTGTGCTGTTATTTTTTGAGTTTTGGTCGGTGGCGTTGTCTCAATTTTCCCCCTGTGAGCACTTTTCTAGCTGCATCACCTTCTCGCGCTATTTTTTTCACTATTTCACATGCTATATACTCCAGTTGTTGCCAACTCCTGTTGCATCCCATTTTTTCACTTTTTCTGAGTACTCCCACTGCTACCAACTCCTGCTCGCACCATTTTTCACTATTTCTAAGTACCGTTGTTGCCAACTCTAGTTGTCAACTTCTGGCTCCTACTGCATCCGAACAAAAGAAGTTCTGACCATTGTTCTTAAGGCGGTAAGGCGAGGCGTGGTGACCTACCCCCTTACAGTCGCCTAGGCGAGTTAGTCACGCGGCGAGGCGACGTCATACACACGTCCTAACATATAAATGCTACAAATTTTAGTAGTGGTGTAACATATAACTACCTTAGTATTTCCAATGATATGACCACTCTTCTCTTCTCATGTCCCATGCAACAATCTAGGAGTATATACAAGAGTATATACGACACTTTATAACACAGTAGCACGCAATAGTACGTCATAGAACTATTACTAAGTAGTGACCAGTGAGTACTGACAGTCTGACCGAAGGGTTGAAAATTTTGAAAAGTAAGCACAACTGGAGATTTGGACTCTGGAGTGGTGAAGCACTAGAGCCACAACAGATCTAGAGTGGTGCAGCACTAGAGCCAGGTGTGGTGGATCACTAGAGCAGCTAGAGAGGGCGCCGAGCGCAGCAGATCTAGAGCACTATAGCTGCAGCCCTGGACTCTAGAGTGGTGAGCACTGGAGCAGCTAGAGAGGATGTCGGGCGTAGATGGAGAGGACACCAGCCGGCGCTAGAGAGGACGCTGGCGTCGTCGCCTGTTCCCTCCACTCTAGAGTTCTCTCTTCCCTCTCTTTCCTCTCTATTGTGTGCACACGCAGTCCTTTACTCCTTTTAGGCTTTTACCTTTCCCTCCCACGCTGCATCCTGACTTCCTACGCTACATCCCGTGCCACAACTTTTCGTACGTGTGCGTGCCAGGTGCATGTATGGCGCTCGCTCTAGGCTGCTGGGCATCCAGCCGATGCCACATCACACCAAGACGGACGCCCAACACCTTAGGCGGATGCCATATGACATTCTTCTAAGGCGAGGCCGACGCCCAGCTTCGCAGCTTGCCTAGACGCCTAGGCGACACCTTAAGAAGCATGGTTCCAGCACAAAGTGATGGCTTTAGAAGTTGAAGAAGTATTATTTGACTTGAATATGGAGCCATCTTTTGTGGGAGGTTTAGGTACATAATTTTGTGCTTCTTCTAGTCTTTTTTTAATCTTGTTACTTGTTCGTCATGTGATTTTTTGCTTCTTCTAATATTTTTTAATCATGTTACTTGTAATCTTGTTAATTTGTAATGGACTTTTTCAATAGGCTTCGACTTGAACTAGATACTGGTTGATTTAGAAGATGAAAACCACTTGTTTTACTTGAATACGGAGTCACCTGTTGTCAGTGTGAAGCGGAAAGATGCTTTTGAGGAAATTCAAAACAAAGTGTACCACGAACTGTTGCGACGAAGTATGAATGGAGTGCTACCAAAGAATGCTACTAGAGAAGTTGCTGCAATGTTTGATCGACATATTCGAACTGTTCAGTGATGTTGGATTGAAGGTAAACTCTCACTTGATCAAGGTACTTTGGTTAGTTTTGAAAGTAAAAGAGAGGTAGATGTGGTCGTAAGCAAAGTCTAGTAAACTATGAACCACCCTTAAAGATTCATGTAAAGTACTTGGCATTTGCAAGAAAACACTTTTGAAGCACGTGTAAGAAGGAATGGTTAGAAGGCACACAATTAGTATTAAACCACATCTTACCGATGAAAACAAGAAGGCTAAGCTACAGTGGTGTGTTGACATGCTTGAACATGAGAGTTTGCATGATAATCCAAGATTTAAGAGTCTTTTTGACCAAGTTTTCATTGATGAGAAGTGGTTCTTTATTACTTGTAAATCTGAGAGGTATTATTTTCTTCCTGATGGAGATAAGCCTTATCGTACTTGTAAGAGTAAGAACAGCGTCCCTAAGCTCATGTTCTTGTGTGCTACTTCTCGTTCAAGATTTGAGAATGGAGTTTGCACTTTCGATGGGAAGATTATATGCTTTCCTTTGGTTACATTTGAGCGTGCAAAGAGTAGTATTAACCGACCAGCTAGAACAATGGAAGTGAAAACCATCACTTCAATTAAGAGAGATGTCATTAGAGAGTTCATGATAGAGAAGGTGTTGCTAGCTATTAGAGCTAAATGGCCATGTGATGATCTCAAAAACCAATCTACATTCAACAAGACAACACACCCTCTCATATTGAAGTCCACGATCCACTGTTTTGTGAAGTTACATAACAAGATGGTTTCGACATTCGACTCATTTGTCAACCTGCCAATTCTCTAGATTTCAATATATTAGACTTGGGTTTTTTCATGCCATACAATCAATTCAGTACAAGAAATAACAAAAACCGTTCAATACCTAATTCTAGTTGTGCAAGAGGTTTGTGATTTGTCTATAACTACAATCAATTCAAAACTTTGTCTATTAATTCATTCCATGTCCTAACGTAGTTCTAATATTGTAGGCATTCCATGAATATCCTCCACACAAGGCAAATTTCATCAAGTTTTGAATGAAACAATGAAAACTCATTAATCCAACAAGTACAATCTTCCTCACATGAAGAAGGACACACTAGAAAGATAAAGATTACTACCATTGCAAGTTCATTGTGAAACATCATTGGTAAATGAAGCCATGGAAAAGCTTACTGTATGGAACATTTAGGAATATTACTAGAATTTGGTTCACTCAATGTACTCTAGCTGAAACTGATTTTTGTTTAATACATCTTCTTTTTCCGTCGCCCCGTTTTGTTCTTCTCCTCTTCCTTCACCCCTTCTTCAACCTTGGTCAGACCAATCACTCTGTCTTCATCGTCGAAAGGAGTACGCAGCCTCGCACCCCTCTGACGTGAAGGCTGCAGACGTTTAGACGCTGAGGCATGTGTTGCCCCCTATGCAGGTTTCTTTGTTGTTGTGGACTCACGCGCTTCCTCGCGTGCCGTCGCCTCGCGCACCGTCGCATTAGCCACCTCACGCATGTCACGTTTGTTCCGCGCGAGCTGCCGCCTCCCGCGCTACCGCCTCACACACTACCGCGCGAGCTGCCGCCTCACGTGCTGCCACATTTTGTTCCGCGAGCTGCCGCCTCACATGCTGACACGCGCGTTGTCGCCTCCTCCGCTACTCACCTCACCGGTTTACGCTAGTACCATCTTGAGTCGGACTCAGCATTGGAGGATGGAGATGGGGGAGGCCTCTGATCCATGTGAACGGTTGGGCACAACTTTCGACAGGAGTTGCTTTTAATTGCAGAAAGTTTTGGGAGAAGAGAAAAGCTAGAACGATTATTATTTATACACTCTCAATAAAATCAGAATAATCTCTACTATTATAAAGCGGCTAGTTTTCCGTGTCTTCCGTCCACAAGCTCCGTGTCTTTCCACTTCCTACAAAAAAAACAATCAAAACTTATACCTTATAAAAACTGGTGCCTTGACCCGGGCCGTATGCAACCGCCCGCACACATAGCGGAGCGCGACATGCGCCCATGTGCATTAGTGCAACCGTCCCTACATGTGCGCACAGTGAGAAAGAAAGAAGAAAAGAGGAAAAAGAAAAAAGAAGAAAAAAGAAGAAAAAGGAAAAAGAATAAAAAAGAAAAATAAAAACAAGAAAAAGAAAAGAAAACTGTATTTATATTTCAGTCTTTTAATTTATGTATTTTGCGCGGAAGTAAAAACCCTTAAATTTCTGAAAAATCATGTAGAAACATGAATTTTATACAAAAACCCTATTATAAAATAAGATTATGTTGCAAATCACGTGCCTCTGTCTAGTTATTACATGTACATCGGAAGGAATAGCCTTCACAAACCATCGCAAGCAATGAACATAATTACAGAAGTTATCCCCTCTGTGCTGCATCATGTAGTCTATAGATGTGCAAACGGGCGGCCCGGCACGGCCCGGCACGGGCCCGTGAAAGCACGGCCCGTTTACTGATGGCCCGGTCCGGCCCGATAAGTTAACGGGCCGTGCCTTATCCGCCCATGGGCCGAACAGCGAGCCCAGGCACGGCCCGGAGTGAGTTTAGCCGTGCCGGGCCGGTCTGTTTTGCTAATCGGGCCGTGCTGACCCGTGTAACAGCGAAAATTTTTTCCCGCCCAAGAGCCCACACGATTATTTTTTTCACGCCATGTCGCCTAGTTATTGGCACTTCCGCAGTCCAGCACTCCAGCGCATGCATGCCCCACACCGCCACACGGACGCATGGCATTGGCTAGGTTCAACCGCAGTGGACCCCACGCTTGGGCAGCCAGCTAGCCAGGTTCTACGCGAGCAACGAAGAGGCAGCTTGCATGCAGTGGGCCCACGCTTAGGCAGCTGGCCGGCCAGGTTCTCTGCCCGAGGCTTGGCTTGCTGCCTTGCTGCATGCAGTGGCCCCAATGCCCCATGCAACGCTTGCATCAGTGCATGCACAATGCCATAGTCTATTATTTTGGCTTTGATAGATGTGAATCAAACTAATAAATGGGATTAGTGAATACTGATTAACGGGCCTAATCAGGTCTAGCTTTAAACGGGCCGTGCCCGTGCCGGCCCATCGTGCCGGGGTGGCGGCCCAAGCACGGCCCCGCCATCGGGCCGTGCCGGTCCGGGCCCGATTAGTAACGGGCCGTGCCGTGCTTGGACCGTGCTTTTTTGGCGTGCTTCGGGCCGGCCCAACGGCCCGTGCCTTTTGCTCATCTATAATGTAGTCCCCTTCCAGTCTCCCACCACGCACGCCGAGCCATGGAGATGCACGAGGTCGCCGCAGCCGCGCGCAACTTCTCGGCCATGGCGAGAATCGTCGGACCGGTTAGTTTCCGCCTCCCATCATCACCACCGCCTCCTCATCCTCTAGCCTCTAGGCATACCTGCTTCTCCCGAGGTTTCTCGCTGAACGCCACGCTCCTCCTCTCCGCTTCCAGGATCCCAAGGCCGTCAAGATGCGGCGGCACGCCTTCCACGTCCACCAGTTCGGCGTCCATCTGTTCCGATTCGTCAATTTTCTCGCGAGAATTTGAACTTTGTTGGGTCCAATTGACGAGCTGTGGCTTCGTTGGTTCCTCCAGGTCGGGGTCCACTACGCTCTCCGCGTCGGCTGTCCTCCTGCCGCCGGGCTCCCTGGCTGAGACGCCGCCGCTTCTAGATCGTATCTGCGAGGCTCACGGCCACTCCGGGGGCATCGCGCTTACCTCCGCGTCGCTCGTCGAGCCGTTTCTGGTCGCGGAGCAGCGCAGTAACCCCAACCAGGTTAGTTTTAGCGTCGAGCCGTCGAAGCATGTGCTACTTAGGTGGTTCTGGTGCTAAGTTTTTTTGTTGCTTGCTCTGATGTCTCCAGGAATTGCACCCAAGGTTAGTACCAGATGCGCGTCTCGATGTACTCGTGGAGGTGAGGATAGTAAACTGATGAATATTAATGGGAGCCTTAAGACTTAAAATCAATGTTTCAGTATTAAATTGAGGATATATAGGATCATATTCCTAGGATCAAATATGCAGTGTCGACCACCAGGATCTGAATTGAAGACCTGTACAATATATATATATATATATATATATATATATATATATATATACACACACACAGGAGCGCTATTCTACACTATGTGTGTAGAATAACTATTCTACACCGACTACTTTCAGTAGTAGATTTTCTTAGTAGTAGATTTCTCGGTAGAATAGTTATTCTACACCCGTGGTGTAGGATAACATTTGTGTGTGGATATATATATATATATATATATATACTTTTCGAAATTTAAGATTCAGGAAGACTTGCTGAACTTTTTGTGCCATATGCAGCATGAGGAATCAAGGAACATCAGAGACGGGAAGTCTGGGTCTCCACGGTGGCTTTCAGCTCGATTACTAGCCATGGTAAGTACTTCTTTTGGTTGAAAGTGTCAGTCCTTTTAAGCATGGATTTCAGTATTACTTCTTTCACTAAGATTCTAGTGCTCGACTGTTAGTAATGAGTGTGTTAAAATCAACCAGTTTCTCACATTGTGATAGGATAGATTGTTTGCTCTGGAGCTCATTTGGATTCAGATCATCTCCTTTGGGTTTCAGAAAGACTGATAATAAATGAGTGGATTTCATAGTTTAAAATTCTAAATGTTAATCCCATTTGAAAGAAACGCACATTACAACAGCATCATCTTGTATATCAGTGATTTATGTGTTTGTGAGGTATGACTGAATATCCCTAGCACTGCCCTTTATGGAAAAGTGTAAAAACTTGGTTTGGGCTGCTTGTTAGTAGTTAAACAGGATTTTTGTCTATTGGATGGTCATAAGTGTTAAGATATATAGTTTTGCTTATTAGAAGAGATGCATTCTATGTCCACCAACTTTCAAGAGAGAAAATTATGTATTTGTCATGTAAATGATTGATCGTTAGTCCATTTTATGTTTTAGGTCGATGTCTCAGCATCTGCTGATTCTGTATTATCCTTACTGCAACATGAAGGTTCATTGATTCGAAGCTCATCATGGGATGTCTGCTGGTCATTGGCTGATGTCAACCAGAAGCAGGTCTGTTTTTCATCCAGTCAAATTTCTGCCTAATTTTATACTGGAGGGAACTTTACTGTTAGAAGTCTTTACCAGGTTGAAAATGATGCATCTTCCCTTGAGTCTAACAAGAACAATGCATATATTGGGTCGACTGATCTATCAATGCTGGCCAAGTCTACCACTAGAATTGCTATTCTAGGAGTTTCAACCTTGACATCAAGAGTGAGGCTCAGTTTGACATATTTCACTTCATGGATCTTTAGCACTCTCAGAAGTGCAAGTTATACTGCTATTTGAGTTGTACTTAGTAATCTTGGTAAATGATCAGAATACAAGATGTATCAGTGTTTCTGCAATGCAACAACGAGGGGACTCTTTGCTGATAATGGGATCTCCATTTGGCATATTATCACCATTACATTTCTTCAATAGGTAATTGCCATTCTGTTGCTTTAGATCCATCTGAGTATCTTGTTACATGTTTATAGGGACTTTGGCTGTTTGTTCAAAATTACTGTTTCACCATAACTATACTGCAAGGCTGCAAGCATATGCCGATTAGTATGTTTGTAATGCCAAAATCTGTGTTTAATTAAGAGAGTATGCTTAATGTTGATTCGGGTGAATTTATAAATTTTAAACATTTCAAAACTTTAAAGACATTACCTATCTATTATGGGGATACAATTTAAGTGTCACTCTTTAGTTAGCTGTTAACTCATTTAATTTGCACGGTGCACGCTGGTGCTAAAACTGAAAAGTGAAAAGAAGAAATGATCTAGCATTTTTTGGGACATGCCGAGTGACTTGCGAAAGCTTATTATCTTACTAGTTAACAATTGGCTGGTCCACATTATGGTGTTGGCCTGTTGGGAAAACATGACATATTATTATTTAATGTGTAATACCACATCTATTAAAAAATGAGGTACTGCCAGATTTATGCACCTGTGTTCTTGAAGCAGTATATCAGTTGGTGCTGTTGCAAATTGCCTCCCTCCAGGCACTATCAGGAGCTCATTGCTGATGGCTGATGTCCACTGTCTTCCTGGTATAAATATCACATCTCTGTGCCTGCTATTCTGTGGTGCATTGTAGCATTGGCTGATAACAATTTTTCAAATTAATTAAGGTATGGAAGGCGCTCCAGTGTTTGACAAAGGCTCTTGCCTTGTCGGGATGCTGATGAAGCCATTAAGACAAAGAGGCAGCAGCATAGAAGTTCAGGTAAGATTACTAGTGTCAGTGAGATACTTTTGCAAACAGAACATATATCCTCAAACTTAGATATCTGTATGACAGCTTGTTATTACATGGGATGCAATATGCACTGCTTGGAGTGGCAACAAACCAGAAAAAAATGGGCGATCCCCAAGTGAATTAGTCGATGAAAAAAGTTCAGACAGTAAATATAAGGAATTATGTGGTGCAGATAGGTATAGGAGGCTTGTCTCAAATTCAGGCAGCAATCTTAATCAATATGGTCGTTCACCTGCACTCGCAGAGGCTATATCCTCAGTTGTTCTCATCACAGTTGGTGATACATCTTGGGCCTCAGGGATTGTTCTCAATAAAAATGGCTTAATTCTGACAAATGCACATCTTTTGGAACCCTGGAGATTTGGAAGAACTTCGCCTTTAGGTTTACAAAACAAAATCACCTCATTTAGTGAAGAACGCATTCGAGAAAACAATTCATTGCAGACACAAAAATGCAAAGTTTCAAAAGAAGATGGTGTAAAACATGAGGGTTCATTGTTTAATTTTGGATTCAAAAGAGACAGGGCAATATCTGTTCGTTTGGATCATGGAGAGAGACAGACGTGGTGTGATGCTAGTGTGGTTTTTATCTCAAAAGGGCCACTTGATGTTGCCTTGCTTCAAATGGAAAAGGTTCCAGCTGAATTATGTGCAATTAAACCAGATTTTGATTGTCCAACAGCAGGCTCATCTGTATATCTAATTGGGCATGGTCTTCTTGGACCACGATCAGGTAACAAGCCTGAAAATTCAAGATAGTGCTAAAAGCAGTTTGATGTTCATTTTAGTCATTTATCACATGTGCTGATGTGCATAAGTACATGGCATAGCAACCTTTTGTTATTATGAAATTGATATTCAAGTATTTGACTGTAGGACTAAGCTCCTCCCTTTCCTCTGGAGTTGTGTCAAAGATTGTCAAAATCCCGTCAATTCAACATTCTCATCTATCTAATACTGTTGAGGTTAACAATGTGGACACACCGGCAATGCTGCAGACAACAGTGGCAGTTCACCCTGGTGCAAGCGGTGGTGTTCTTGTCAATTCAGATGGCCGAATGGTTGGGCTAATAACAAGGTATAAACAGAATCGCTTCCAAGCCTCGCAATTGCATTTTTACGCTGTTGCAAAAAGATTTCATAGACAATGGTGAAAACTGAAAATGATGTGCTACTTGATTAATTTTACCAGCTTTACCAGTTTTTGTGGTGGACATGTGCTCCATTTGGGCAGTGGCCCAATTTCTTAGTCCATTATGTCTTTGGTTCTAGAGTCTAGTTACTAGAATAATGGAGTATAAAGCTCATTTTCAGTAACTTCTTTCTTCTGTCCCGATTTATCCAGCAATGCTAAGCATGGTGGTGGGAGCACAATACCTCATCTGAATTTCAGCATCCCCTGCAAATCTTTGGAAATGATCTTCAAGTACTCAGGTTAAACCTCGTCTTGCAAGCTCAAATCTTCTTTTGATTCAGCATTAAATGAATCGAAATCCTTTTAGTATATAGGAGTGATTTTCTCAACCTTATCTCTCTTTTAACAGCAAAAGGAGATTTCAAAATTTTGGAGCAGTTGGACAAACCCAATGAATTGCTCTCATCGGTATGGGCACTGGCACCAACATCATCCCCGTTTTTCAGAACCTCCCCAGATAATGGCAGAGGGGGAAAAGCTCTGGAATTATCAAAGTTTCTTGCTGATAAACAAGAAGGTTTGAGATCTAGAGAAGATATAGAAGCATTCCTTAGATCCAAGATTCCCAGCAAGATTTAGATGGGATTATTTCTGCAAAGCACAGATAGATATAGAGGTCCAGGTAGATATACACATTTTTGGGGGGCAAAGGCATCCGAAGCGTCCTCCATGTTGAAGCAATGTAAAATGTGCTCCCAGTGAAGGGTGTTATCAGAGCCTACTGAGCTTTTTCAGAAAGTTCAGCCATCTCCAGGAATGTAGTTAAATTTACAGCATGATATACAGTTTGTACTAATTGAAAAAAAATATGCCATTCGGTTTAACAACCCATTAAGTTATATAAAATGGGTCATTTATCATTTACATTGTTAACCCGAATTTAGTATTTTCTGACTGACTGTCAACAAATCGTTGGATCACATGAACACCACGCTGGGATTTGGATATATTACGGCAGTTTCTGCTGTCCCAGTTGATACTTGATAATGGCAGCAACAAATGTGTTCTATCAGACTTGCTTCGGTGCTCTCCCAAAAGCAAAAAGCACAAGGTTTAAGTCCATGTTTATTTCTGTTTATGATTATATTAATCTAGTAGAAAAAATATATTAGACCAACTTATTAGATTGTTATAATCAAACTCTAGATTATAATAAGGTAGTATGTTTATTTCAGCTAAATTACTATAATTCTAGGCTGAAACAATCATGTACTAATTACACGCACTCCCCACTCCACTTCAATATTTCTGCATAGTAGTTTTCTAATGAAAATGGGGCACAGTTGGGTATGACAGGGTAAAAATGTGGAAGTTAAACTTGCAATTGGTATTTAAATAGTTAAGCATCAGGCCAAGGTACAACAAAGATCTGTAGTGTCCACTCAACAAAGGTACGCTACCATGATCTGTAGTTCAAGACAGCATATAAATATCCAAGTCATGTTACCAAATTGTGTCAAGAAGTTGAGCTAAAATTCTCTTTTGAGGAGGAAAATTTTCTCTTAAAATGTCAGAAGAAAGTATGGTCGATCTGCTTGTGGAATGAAGAAAAAAAACAGTTGCACCTCTACGCTCTCCTGCTTCCCCGAAGGCAGGCCCATCCAGTGATTTCGGACACCGAGATGTTCTCCAAGTATCTGGAGTAAGCTTCTTCAACTTTCGGCACCTGAATGAGATGAGACGCAGGTGAGGTGATACTGCAAGAAGCATCAGAGTTAAGGAAACAAAACTCTGGATGACTTGTTCGTTTCCTTTACCTGCTCAGTTAATATCCCTGATACAGCAACGATTCCACCAGGTTTTGCATAACCAACTATGTCCTCAACCAGCTCCAGCAAGGGATTCAGGAGTATATTGGCTGCTACAACATCATACGATCCTCGTGAGGACTTCAACTCAAGGTCACTTGTGGATTTGTTCTCTTCTGATTCATCAATATTGCTTGGGAAGCATGCAGACTGAGCATTCGTCGGTACCAAGTAAACAAGCATTTTGTCAGAGCCTATACCGTTCAGCATCATGTTTTCACAAGAAGAGGTCACAGCTTGAGGGTCTATGTCTATCCCAGTGGACAGCACAGCACCCATCTGCATAAGAACGACTCAATCAGTGCATGAAACAGGTAAAAACTGTTTTATCATGGCACCTGCTAGTAGCAAACAAGAACAAGACATTACAGTATGACACCTTCAGAGCTGCAATCCCCAAAACTCCGGTCCCTGTTCCATAGTCCAAGAAACGTTCACCCCCTTCAATTGTTTCCCGTAGAAGTAGAAGGCACAGTTTAGTTGTGGGATGCTCCCCAGTCCCAAAAGCCAGACCCGGATTGATGAATATATTGATCGCCTGCGGATCCTGTGAATGGAAAAGGGCGGACACAATCGAAACGGTAATTTCTCAGTTCAGTCAGATTATCCGTCACAGACAATGAACTCAAGCAATCTCCACAAGATTCATTTTTAATAGATCAAAAGGAAACAACATGATGTATGTATACATACAGGGGGAGTTCTCCATTTAGGAATGACCCAAAGACCATCAATGACTTTTGTGGACTCATAAGTTTCCTGCAGACATAATAATAATCTTTTCAAGCCAGTTGACACCCGTAACAATGACACATGAGATTATCTAAGGCAATAACATATAGGTCGGAACGACAAAAAATTAAAGCCATTTCTTAGCTATGACAAATTATCAAATCGCTGAGCGGAAAACTGAACATTCTAATTCCTAACCTGCACAACTGACACCCAGTCGCACTGCTTTCCTACAGAGGTTTCATACACTGGGCTGTACTCCAATCCAGCTGAGCTTGCAGCATACGATACTCTCGAGCCCACATCTTCCCCATGAGCAAAAATGGAGGTAATGGAGATCTGCATAAATTAACACCATTGTTACCATTGTGTCATCTGCAACAATCAGAACAAGAACAAAACTGAAACATATTTTATCTTCTTCTTTTTCAGCTAGAATCAACCAAATCAAGTACAGTAAAACATCTGGAGTAGGTACCACAGTTTGAAAATGTACAAGAAAAATGCTCACTTCATCGAGATTTCCAGCAGCGGCAATGTCATCCACTGTGACGGAGGTAGCACCAAAGCACAAGAGCGCCTCGGAGAGCAATTCCTGGTTGACGACGCCGCATGGAAAATACGAGGAAAACATCTCGTAAAACTACTCGAATTGGGAGAAGAGAGAGAGAGAGAGAGAGAGAGAGCATGAGAGCAATAGGCGAAAGCGTCGAACCGACCAAAACGGCCGGCCGAGCGCGGGAGAGAGATACTGACGGCGTCCACTTTGCGGCAGCGGATGCGGACGGAAAGGTACGGAGAGGAGAAGTCGTAGCCGGCGGAGGGGGAGCTGGAGGCCGCCTCGTCCCCGACGCCGACCGCGCGGGCGCGGGCGCGGGCGCAGGAGCTCACGCCTCGCCACGAGCTACCCGCCGCCGTCGATGCCGGGCCACTCCCGCCGGCGCGGAACGGCGACGGGCGGGCAGAGAGGAGGAGGAGGAGGGGAGGCGAGATCCTGCTGACTCTGCGGCTGCTGCTGCTGCGAGGAGAGGGAGGTGGTGACGGGGTTTGGGCCGAGGAGAGCAGGCGGCGGCAGAGGCGGCGGAGAGGGGCGGCGCGGCCAGGGCGCGGGCGCACCAGCGGAACCATCTCGGCGGCTCCGTCGACGCGCGCACCGAAAATGGACGGCTCAGCGCGCAGCGGGGCGCTCAAGTTTTTGATCTGCAGCCGTTGGCGAGGAAATCTTTGAGAGCTGCCGAGTGTGTGGTTGGTCCCCTCTATGGCTCTATCTGCAGTTTTTTCTTGCAAGATGTTTTTAACTATATTTTTAACATTTTGAAATTATAATTACGGTATTCTGATTCAAAAAATTGTAAAAGTAAATCTTTATCGACAGAGGTCTGTAGATAGATCAATGACTCAATGTCGAGATCCTCGGTCAACACCTGCTTTGGGGTGAGCAATGTCGAAGAGGGAAAAATCTCACATAGAGCATGTTTGGGATTTTCCTATGATAGGCCGGGATTCATATTCCTTGAAATTCCGTTCGGGCCTGTTCGCTTGACAGGGATTATATCCCCAAGAGGATTCAATCTCAGGAGGGATTGAGTGGATCCCTCTCATATCACTCAATCCCCACTAGGATTAATTCCCCTTGGGGATTAAATCCCTCCCTTCAATTATGTATTCTTTTGGCTAGGTTTAAATCCCTTTGGGTTTACCATATCTAAACATCATGCTCAACTACAAATTTAATTATAATCAACAAAGTGATTAAAGAAAAATATTAAAGAAAAAGATAAAACTAATCACTCCAATAAAACCACGATTTGTCCAAATTATATAAGATTAAAGAAAAATTTTCAATAGTCTACATCTAAATACAAGCACAAGACAAGGTTCACATTTCATCTGTTCTTAGGAAAAACAGACTGACAGACAACTACAGGCACAGACATTTAACATCTCAGGAATGAGTGCTTCCAAATTCAGACGAAGTTTATCTGCATGCTAATCGAGTTCTCACGCACACAAGAAAAAGAAACAGTATCAGCTATCAAGCATTCAAGCCCAATGAGTTGCTTAGACCGGAACCTTCCACCTTGAGTTTTCAAATTCTGGATGTAACCCTACCTGCAGAGTAGGGCTAAAGGTTAGTAATTCCAAAAAAGATGTCTCCACACGATTCACGCATGAATGCAGTAAATACTAGTGGTTTACTTACTTAATTATGAGCAGACTCAAAATTGGATCTTGATTTTTGATGCTAAAAAATAGATCTTGAATAGTTTCATCTATCTGCATCAGAATCGAATTGGCATCAAACTGAAATTAAAAATTGCATTCAGAAATGGTATGTACCAATAGCAAAGTTTATGAGTATACAGTAGATTCAATTCCAGGGGTATAATCATTCTAAGGTTTCATGCATCAACCAGTTAAAAGCTTTAGTCATAAGCTTTCAAAAGAGTAGAACATTTGTGCGTTTTTCAAGAATCCAGAACTACAGTAAGCATAAATACCTACCAACACTCAAAGTGATATGTTGCATAAACAGGATCTGAAAAGCTAAAAAATGAAGTATGTATAATTGTTACCTGCTATGCCATTTCATTTTTCAACCAAATCAATGCAGTTTCTCTATCTCCCTCACAAGCACTCAGAAAAATCTCCCTATTATCAGCATCCCTGAAGACATTATAAGCCTTGGATTTTTCCTCTCTTGTCAATTCCATTGAGTTAACAACAGTTATGCAATTCTTAATTGAATAATTGTTGGCTTGGGCAGCCTCTTTTTCTTTAGCTAATTCTGCAGCTTCATCCTCAGCCTGTTTGCTTCTCATATCAATGTATTTCTCCATTAGTCCTTCGATGTTACCACCCTTTTTTTGCCTCTTTGGTCCTTTTTCTACTTTGTTGTTTCTTATACCACTACCTCTTTCTGCCCTATGTTCATTACTACCAATATTTTCAACTTCTTCAAATGAATCCACCCTTGCACCAACATTGTCTTGCACTTGATATGCAAAAGTTTCCTCTACGTCTGGAAATGTAGCCTCAGTGTCACCAATGTCGGTCGTATTGTCAAGTTGGGTCATAACTTGATGAATTGGTGGCTGCGTAGATGTGAAGTTATAAGTTCCTTCAGCAGTATGGCCTAGAAGGAAGTTAGTTATAATTAAATACAGTTATATTATAGAAGGATTACACAAAACAAGGAGATAGTTGGATATTGAAACTAACCATCATATAACTCTCCCAATGCCTCAAATAACGGAAATGACTTGTTCCGAAACTTTTTAATTTTAGGAAATGACTACATAAAATCAAAACAACATGAATTTATTGTTGTTCCAAAAGCACGACATGAATCAACTAAGGTTTAAGGAATCATACGATAATTATGTTGTTCCAAACAGCAAGTTCAGCCTCAATCATGAATCTATCATTGTTCCAAGAAGCTCCACTTTGTTTTCTAGCCTCCTTCAGCATTCGATACTCTCTTTTTAACTCTTTCTCCTTCTCTTGTATTTGAGCCTTCGTAAAAGTCGCATACTTCTCTCTATCGTGGAACTCCTTCACGATTTTATTCCACGCCTCCGATGTCCAACCATTTTGACCCCTATAGTCAGGTGTTTTGTGCTCATGCAACAATTCTACCAATGTTTTCTCTAGTACCGGGTTCCAAACAGCCCTTACTTTATCTACAAACATATGTTTGAGAGTTGGGGAAATAAAAATATGCACACAAAGATAACTTAAAAAATAAACATGTGCTCATGTGCATACCCCTTGTAGCAGTGACTTTGGGGGATTTCTTCATACGTGCAGCTTGAGACATAAGCATGGCAAACCTTGGAGAACCACTTCCAAGCATGTTAACTATAACATATTAGATTAGACAATAATCATAACATATTAGATTAGTAAAACAATGCAAAATATCAGACATATACCACTAATTTCTATGTTGTCGGTAATCACTCCACATTTGATGTGCAATCACATCTCTCAAATTGTTGCCTTGAATGTTAGCTTGATCATTGCCTTGATCGCCATCTGGCAAGTCAACAAAGTTTTGTGGCTGGATATTATCTGGTTGGTTGTCTAACCACTGCTCATCTCCTTTAAGTGATCGGATAATATTATGTAACACGGCTGCAGCTACGGGTATCTTCACTTGGTTCTTTATCTTGTGAAATGTAGCAACCTTCAGAATAGGGAAACGCATCTTTAAAACCCCTAATGTCCTTTCGACATGATTCCTCAACACGGCATGACGATGGTTAAATAACTCCTTGTAATTCTGAGGTCTACGGTGACCTGCACCATACTCTTTCAAGTGATATCTAACTCCACGATATGGGGCGAGAAAAGATGGGGTGTTAGCATACCCACCATCAACCAAATAGTACTTCCCGGGAGGTACTTGGAAACCTTTGTTTATTGCAGACCTAAGAACTCTAGCATCAGTAGCTGATCCCTCCCACCCAGTAGATATGAAAGTGATATTTAGATCGAAATCACAAGCTATCATCACATTTTGGCTAAGTGTCCCTTTTCTGTTTCTAAATGGAGCGGCTTTGTCAGGTGACATTGATATGGGTATGTGACTACCATCAATGGCACCGATGCAATTCTGCAAAAAATGGTATATGTGATTTTCTAAAGTTAAGAAAAGTAAACCTATATTATAGAAGTGTTCAAGTAAGCACCTCGAAGTAAGGATAGAATCGCGGGTCTCTTTCAATTTTCAAATGAACTTGATCATGATTTGGAGGTTTCAAGAATCTCAAGGAAAGAGTAGGGACGACCAAGTCAAAAAAATGTTTCATGTGATGATGGTATGTATCATTGCTATGACCAAATTTTTCTTGAAGATCCTCAAACGAAGCATTATGACTAAGCATGTATAAGAAGAACGCCAACTTCTCCTCAACCTTAATCCTAGTATCACGGACCAACCTTTCCCTTCTAAGGTAATTGGCCAAGAATTTGAAAATTCGAGGTTCCATTCTGAACGCGACCAAACAGTTCTTGACATGACCTTCAAGTAGCTCTCGAACACGTTCCTCGCCTGTTAGAGCAGACGTATGTCGACGTTTTTTTTCCCTTCGTCCAGTAGAACCCAATAGATATAATGCAGGGAATATAAACAACATCATGTCATCGTCCTCCTCATCCCTCCTCTTTCTAATACGCTCCCTTATTTCCATACTCATTGTAAACTAAAATAAAATCATTAAAAAGAAACATTAACAAAGTAACATGTAACTACAATTCAAGTCCATCAACCAAATAAAAAGTCATGTATATTCCACATCCCTGAAATTTCAACAACAACTTTGAGTAAAAGTGCTCGGGTAGGAGTTGTTTTGTACCTAATTAGATATAGTTTGTGTTGTGAACATGACCTTGTATGTCCATATGAATAGAAAGTGAAGTTCAACAAACACCCCTATAGATAAAGTAACATCTTGGCAGCTGCGATGTATTCACAACTACTAATGCATAGTGATCTTGTGGATGCTATTTCATCAAAAGTGTCAAATCTTTTTAATAAGAACATTAGATTGTCTGAAAAAGAAAACAAAAGGTAGTCTCTCTTTGCCATAGAAGAATATGCAGATCAATTAGTGGAATAACTTGAAGAGTTTTTCATTGATTTTACATATTAACTTGATCACAATTAGTCACCTATTTGATTGTTTGTGCAACATTGATCAAAGTAAATGATAACTTCTTTCAATTCAATGACCGATGAATGGTCAGATTACCTTGCTCTGTCTAAATATATATGGAGCAATATAGAAGCTCAGAGTTTGGTGATCTCACCTAGATAATATCCTGTGCCGCTGCCCCCAGTCCTTGCTCACGGCCGGTGCCCTCGGCTAGCCCTCGAGCGTGGCTTGCCAATTCTGTCAGCTGCAAGCCTGCAACGGGAGAGGGAAACTGGGAAACTGGAAAGAGGATGAGCTACTCAGTCTGAAGCTGTGTGTCTGTGTTCAAGTACTAGAAGAGGATATCTGTAAGTTGATATCACCTTGTTCTTCTTCTCTTCAGATGAACACGGGCTGTGAGTGAAGACGGGCGGCGTGCCCGCTCCAGATGCACGGGGGTAGGCGGCGGCTGGGCCGTACCTGCGGAGGCAGCACGGGGGCGGTGGGGTAGGCGGCGGCGGCGACGGATGGCGGAGGGCGATGGGGTAGGCGGCGGCGGGGGCGGCGGAGGGCGGAGGCAACACGGGGCGACGTGGGCACGACGGCAGCGGCGCGGGGGTGGCGTGGGCGCGACGACAGCGACGCGGGGGCGGCGGAGGCGCGACGGCTGCGGCACGGGGGCGGCGGAGGCGCGACGACTGCGGCACGGGGGCGGCGGAGGCGCGACTACTGCGGCACGGCGTAGGAGGCGCGACGGCTAGGGCTTAGAGGAAAAAATCCACTCCTGGGCCGGGGTGGGTTAATTCCCGGCCCAGGTGAGGGAAAAACCCCAGCGCTGGGCCGGGAATAAATCCCCCAGTGGGCTAAACGAACACGTTATTTTTAATGGGCTGGGTTTCTTTCCAAACCGGGCTGATCCCTGGGGATTGGGCCAAAATCCCTGTCAATCCCGGCCCAACGAACAGGGCCTTCATGGGGAGGATTTTTCCCTCTCTCCTCCTTATGTGGGATTCCCCCTCCTTCCCCCTCTACGTGGGCGTGTCTCGATAGAAGAAATATGAAATCTCAATATCTTAGTTATCGACGGAGATATATTTTTTTTCAATTGGGTCTAGAATTGTAATTTTGAAAAAGGAAATATTCTTTAAAGAATTCTTTCTTGCAATGCCATTTTGTGCGCAATTATAGTTGACAAAATTTAAACCCGCCAATTATCCATGCTTTGATCACTGAGAAGTGACAACCGAGCTGGCCAATGAAAGCACACGTATGGACTCTTTGCGAATGTATCTAACAAGCGAGCTGAACAAATTGATATTTTCCAACATTTATATTTATTTCTATACTCTGTTTATAGATAATGAGTTTTAGCATCGAGAGAAAAACTTGAACCGTTTAAACTTTAAATACCTGGAAATTTTCAAACGTTGGTTCAACTACACCAAAGAGGACATAGTGTTATCAGAAAATATCCTAGCTAGGACACTTTCTTTAGTAGGCTTTATCTCTTCTTTAGAGTTCTGTGGATTGGCCGAGTAAGATGGTGTTTGATTTCATGAACTAAAATTTAGTCCGTGTCACATCGTATGTTTAGATATTAATTTAAAGAGCTAAACGTGACCTGATTATAAAAATAATTATAGAATCGGAGGATTATTCACGAGACAAATTTATTAAGCCTAATTAATTCATGATTAGCAAAAGTTTATTGTAACATCACATTATTAAATTATGATGTAATTAGGTTTATTAGATTCATCTCACGAATAATCCACCGATTATGAATGAGTTTTATAAATAGTATCTAATACTCCAAAAAAATATCTAAACATTCGATGTGACGGAACTAAATTTTGGACTAAAGGAAACAAACACACCCTTAGCACTCTCTTGATTACTCTATTGTGGAAGGTCACACGGACATGATTTTATTTAAAAGTTATGTAACGAAATGTGATATAAATATTTCTAAGAGATTACCTATTTTAATATCATTCTCGCATCAGCACGCTCAACTTCAAAGTTCGCATTAGCACGCTAAACTTCGAAGTTCCGATAACATCACTCGCATCCTTTTACCGATTACCCTAATGTCACCCAACGTCCTGACACGTCCTGACATGAGCAAGTTAACGAAAACCACCGCTACCAACCCAGTTTCGTTATTGTCATCCGGTGTAACTGCCAATCATTAAGCCCTTGACCTTTAGCAACCGGTATAACCAACAACGTCCAAGACCGGTCGGGTCCACCTCACCGGTAACATGGGCACAATTGGCAATGTCAGCCTCCCTACTCGCCACAGGTCAACGTCGACGGGAGTCATCCGTTCAGGCTTCAGCTCGACGGCACTGAAGCCAGTGGCAGATTCTCTGACTTGTCAAAGACACAAAGCTGACAGAGGCCCAGAAGCCGGACGCGAATTCTGCCAATGCTGGTCATCACCATTCACCGAGCTCTCACTTTTGGTCAGTTGATGCGTGTACGTTGTACCCTCCTGCAATGGAGAAAGAAAAAAAAAAGCAGCACTGATGCGTGCAGACATAGCTGAAAGAAAGGGCAGCAATCGCAACATCTGGGAAGAATAGAGCTGACAAGTTTATAAACCAGTTGAGATCTGCATTTAAAACAATCTGTTCAAATTGGACGAGCAACACCAAGTCACCAATATTAGAGTACGACCAGACTGCATGTGTGGCCCTTTTTTTCAGGACTGCTACGTAATTCCACCCATGCATTTCAACCTAAACGAATGAACCATGTACATGGCATAAGAACAAGAGAAAACTTAAAAGGTCACAATTGAGGAAAAGCTAGTTTGCTGGTTTTTTTTTCTATACTGGATAACTTTGTACAGGTTTTTATCGGATGATCCCTGCTCTGCTTGTATATCATCGCATTAGTAGATATTTGATCAAATTGATAGTGAAGGGGAACTTGTGCCACAAATTTGATCTACCCTTCTGTTTTCAGAGAATATAATAATTCCTGGAGGAGATAACAAAGCAATGCAATATATTATTACAAAGAAGCAATTGTGGAAAAAAGGAAGCAGCTAGACAGTAATTTCGAATTTGAGACATACCAGATCCCCTTGGCCTGAGGCAAATGAAGGGTACAGCTCTGAAAGAGATCTTTCTTCCTCCAATCTTTCTAAAGCGTCATGTTCCAGTTTCATCTCATCTGTACTAGTGTTCTTGGTTGCAAAGCATCCATTCCTGGGGTCCTTCCTAATGAATATCTCCACTTCTTTGGCATGTCGAGACAATTGGACAGCAACAAACTGAAAAGATGCAAAACCAGAGTCATATTGGGCCAGGCAAGATAAAATTGCTTAAGAACCAACCAGCATTTATTAAACGAGTGTTCACCTGGCAAAGATGGCGAACAGAGAACGTCGGTTGGCAGCTGAGATAGGGCTTTTCCAATTTAGGCATGCTTTGTCCATCAAGTGGAAGTAGAATAAGATACAAGTTGAACTGCAAAACAGAAACGTAAAGTTCAGCAAACCTAATATACATGAGGCATGTACTTCATTTAGAATTTATCATGTCCCAGATAGCTTGCACAAGATCATGCATGTGCTGAGGTATATTGCCTGTGCGACACTACAAAAGCACACGGTGAGACATAACACATGGATCCATCTGGCATGCAAATAAACCAGAAATGCCATCAGATGCACAAGATACTCACCTTTGCAGTACTCACTATCTCCCAAAGAATAAACAGAATGCATGTTCCATTATATTGGACTATAAAAGAACCCAGGCATATCCCATATGGAAAAAAGTAGGAGATAGAAGGTAGAAATTCCAATCGTATTGTACGTTATGTACTGTTATACCTTATTATCAAATTCATCACTATTACGTAGGTAGTCCACCAACTTGGTAACACGACCACCCTTTGCCATCCTTCCACTGGAGCCACCAGCATTGCCATGTCGAGTTTGACTGCGGGTGCCATTTTTTCCCCAGGCAAGCATCTCTCCCCGCAGAGGAGAAGTAGTCAAGATATCTCTGCCACTTCCTAAATCATCATTATCCTCAAAGCTACTATCAATGCCCCCAATGGTCTTAGCAGGGGATGACCGTGGCACGGGCCATCTCCGAGCTCTTTTCTGCCTTACATCTGGGGAACGATCATCAACAGAAGATGACTCTTTGCTGCCCTCATTGACATTTTCATCTCTATCCTCATCGTCAATGTCAGTTGGGACAATATCAGGAGAACTAGCTCGTCCCCTCCTTTTTGCCCTCATATTACCCCTAGACCTTCTTGAAATAACTGAAGTTGTTGGTTTTGCAATGGAACGCTTCTTTACAAGTGCTTCTGTTTGTCTTCGAAATGTTTCGGCAATAGATGCTTGAATCTTACATGAGAAATGAAACCAATGTCAATAACAATATAAAGGTGATCACTTCTAAATGAGCAGGGGAAATAATTTTCCTCAAAACATCAAATGCATCTATGGTTCACATCTAGATAATCCCACCTTTTTGTTCCGAGTCCTCTCCTCTTCGCTGAAAGCAAGTTCCTGTAGTGCCAAGCAAATCAGAATCCTTGGCATGAGAACTAGATAATACACAAAACTACTACGTGTGACAATTGAAGAACATATGTATCACCTCTTCCTCATACTTGTCAATATCTGGATACAAAGCCAAAATTAAAGCGTCATAATTAGGATCATCCCTCAATGATCGTCTACTTGCACAATGGGTGCGGCATGCTGGGCATTCATTATTTCTGCAAAAAAATATTGCGCCGTTTAGATTACCATAGGAAAAAAATAGTTATTTGGATTTTGAAACACTGATCAGGCAGTATTTTAGATAAATAATATTAGGAACCATACCCAAGACGCATGGATTTATCTATGCAGTCCCTACAAAACCGGTGCAAACACTCCATAACTGTCCTTGTCTTCCGGATAATGCCTGCAAAATAGAACCATAGGACAAGAGGATGATCAGGTATGCACAGTTTGCACATATATTCCACTTAGAGTTGCACTTATGAGAATCTTACTCAGCAAATTCCAAATAAAAACTAGCCAAATACATTTATATAGAAAATTTGTTACATGAAAATAATATAACTATATAAGCTTCGCAATGTAGCTTCTTCAAAGTAAAAACTGCTAGATTTCTCTAGGCATCTCCTTATTTATCAGAGGACAGTAACTATATGCATACTTGCATAACAGAAACATGTGGACCATTGACTTTGCTGGTTTCTCCTTATTTTACTTCAAAAAACAACATAACTCCAATTTCAAGTAAAGCTGTAAAGGGGAAAATTGTACACAACAATGAAAAGTTTTGTCTCTGGATCTGAAAGTAAGTAGACAAAAGCATATCCTTACCCAAGCATATAGGGCACTGCACTTCCTTCCGTATATCCATTAACTTCACTAGTATAAACCTGTATGAGAAAACAATATTCAGAAACCACTTTCAAGCTTTGATTAGCAGCAAGATAAAATCTTCATTATCTATCATCACGTCGGTTACTGATCCGCAATATCTGGAACAAATGGAAGCATATTATAAAATCGTTTTCTTTAAAAGAAATAGCTACCATCCATGGAAGCCTAGAAGACTGTGTTCATAACAGGAGCATAGGATCATACTAGGCAGGTAAAAAAATGAAACTGTTAGCTCTTGGGAATGAATGGATGCTAAAAAGGACTCTTAAGTGAAAACTTGCCAACTAATATTTGACAGGCCAAAAGGAAAATGCACAATTGTGCATTCACAACATCTGAAAGGTTGATTGGATTCAATTAACAAGCAGAGACAACTATGTAGGACAAATAATTTTTTTAAAAAGAATGAATTTCACTTTAGACCCCCACTTTTTACCAAAGTTTCACCTCCCCCTTAAGCATGTATTTTCACTTTGGACCCCCTTTTCCTCAAAAAATATGTTATATAGAGTAATAGAGGTTGCTAAGGAAATGGTGGAGGCATAAGTAGCGTGGTCAAGGAAAGATCGCCGTGGCACATTGAGTTTGAACTTGATAAATAGATGAAAAAGGGTCCAAAGTGAAACCAAAAAGTAACAAAAGGGGGTTCAAAGTAAAAATATTGGCTAAAGGGGGTCCGAGATGAAAGTTTGGTAAAAAATAAAGAGTCCAAGGTGAAATTCACTCTTTTTTAAAAAAAAAACATAGCAATAGGAGGTGTAAAAGAACTATTCCTGCATCGAAAAACACTGAAGACTTATCGCAGTCATGGAGATCACTGATCAGGATGGTAACAGAGGAACAAGAGAGCAGAAACTCAAAAGTCAGAACTCCATATCAGTATCACAGCTCTGAACCAAGAAAATTACGGAGTCTTCCGGTGCACTGCTCCAAACACGACGAACAGATGTCCCATACAGACGAAGGCAGCAAATGTGACAACCGATAATGTAACTGGGAGATCTTGGCTAGGTGATATCATTTGCCAATTGCCACCGAGAGCTTGGCATTCCCACGGAAATAACACAGATGCACGGGCGACTAAGCACGGTGAGACCATTGCGATCCTGGAGGTCAGGCACTCTCCAAACACGACGAACAGATGTCCCATACAGACGAAGGCAGCAAATGTGACAACCGATAACGAAACTGGGAGATCTTGGCTAGGTGATATCATTTGCCAATTGCCACCGAGAGCTTGGCATTCCCACGGAAATGACACAGATGCACGGGCGACTAAGCACGGTGAGACCATTGCGATCCTGGAGGTCAGGCACTCAGGCTAGCACCAACGAACGCGAAGCATACGAAAGAGTTGACCGTCGATGCACACGGTTCAGGAGAGAACGGCGAGCTGTTCGAAGACAGAGCTGAAACCACGAGGAGCAGGGCTGCCGGCTCAGATTCCGCAGGCTGCTCCGGCATAATTGCTTTGGCACGCGACGGTCCACCCTGGATGCCGCTCCCGGCACTTGCCGATTGCCGTCACGAGCACGGCGCGTCCTCGGAGCCGCGCGACATGAAGAAATCATGCATGCTACGGGAAGATCCCGTGCCTTGGCGGCGGTGGGAGCGACGCAGCCACCGCCAGTGCAGCCAGCTCCGCCGAACGAGAACAACTCGTAGTGACCCACCGCCGCCACCCCGACGAACCTGAGCCAGCACATGGGTCACGACGACACGAAGATCCCACCGCGCGTAGTCGACGCCTCGACGGGACCGCTGAAGCAGACACATACGAACAAAGCGGACGCCGGCTAGGCCAGACACCACCGCAGGGCGGCCGGTGACTAGGCCGGGCACCTCCCGACGGCGGCCTCCCGTGCCACCCCGCCGAACCGGAGCTACCACGCAGGGACGCGGTGCGATGACGACGCCAAATCGCGACGGAGGCCAGAGGAAGCCAGGCCAAGAAGATGGGAGAGGATGGGGAAGAGGGAGAGCCTGCACGTTTCACGGTTTACTTACTCGTCCATGTCGCCGTCGCTCTCGGACGACTGGCTGTCTCGGTCTTCGTCGACCGCGCCGTCGCCGCCGCCTTCCTCCTCCTCCTCCTCCTCCTCCGCGTCGGAATCTGCCAAGCCCATCAAACACACGAGCCCACTCAGCGACACCCCCTCACACACAAAAAACAGAGAAGAACGCGATGCGCTGCGCAGCCCGCGCACGCATCGCGAGCGGACTGTCGGCGGCGGCGGCGGCGGCAGCCGGGCTCCGTCTCCAGGAACCCACCAGCGTCCTTCTCCTTCCCCGCCGCGCCTCCGTTCATCGCCTTCGGGGAGGAGCGCTCGCCGCCGCGGGCGTCGTCCTCGGCGCCAGCAGCTTCCTCCACGTTCTGCCCGTCCGCCGCGCCCGGAACCGACGGCTCCGCGAGCGGGCGCTTCTGCGCGGGCATTCCGGCCTCTCCCGTCGACTCCCCCCCTTGCTCCGCGAGGCGTTCGTTCGCGGCGCGAAGGAGCAAGCGAGATGAGGAGGCGGGGGAGGGGTGGACGGAGCGGAGGTGAGGTGGGTGGAAGCGACTCGAGTCGGGGCAGGAGGCCGAGAGCGAGAGGAGCAAATAAACGCAACGCAACGCAGCGATAGGGGGTGGCCTTCCCTGTGTCGTGCGGCCTATGCGCGTGCGTGCGTTCACCGCGCCGCCGTCTCCCGGATGGCCGTCTTCGAATCCGTTCCCGGCGGCGCTCTAACCGCGGTGATGGTTTTGGTTCGGATATAAATTCGGTGGATTTTAAAATTCTCACCAAGATTGATTTTTTAGATTATCTCGAAGTACTGTGGTGTGTAATATTAATTAAGCTTCTGTTTCTAGAGCTTTAGATTTTAAAATCCACACTGAAACAGAAATAAAGCATTTGAAGTTGCTAGATTCTGTTCCACCACTTCAGTTTATTTTTCTGGAGTGCTCTCAACGGGATCTACTCCCTGCCAAATGCGCCCTAAAACAAGATATCGGCAGTCGATAAAACCTATTGCAGAGAGGGTAGTCATCGAGTCATCCATCTGATGATACAAGAGTGAGGTTTCACGATGGTTGAGATTTCGATTAGTTGTCTTGAATTCAACAACTACCCTCTATAATCGACTCTCCAATTATAGAAAAGTTGATTCCGCTTTAATTTAAGTAAAGCAATCTGCCTCAATTTAAACATCCATTGGTGGTAGGAAGGATTTGAAATATATCTTTACAAAATTTATATTACCCACAAATATATGATTTAAAGTCTTCCTAATAATGAAACTCTACCTGAATTAGTTTTATACCATCAAATTATCTCGGTTTTCTACGAGTCATCAAACAGTATTCTCACATAAAGAATTGTACTTTCTAATAAATTTATTTCGTCAGTACTAGGATTATCTCCATTCTCTGTGTAACATTGTCGATCTAGACGAGATATTTACGTCTTAAAGCACACTTCCACAAATTTATTTCCTCGCTTTGCTTCGGATTCCATTTTTCAAAGCATAATTCAGAGCATTGCATCCCGACATTTTCTTTGTGTGTGTGAAAACGGAAATCTCTTGGTGCAATTCTACATCTAGGGCTCTTTAGAACACATGAATTTTATAAGATTTTCGTAGAAATTACACTAAATTCTTAAAAAAAATTGAAAAAACTGAGCCTGTATCGGAGTACCAACCAAACATTTGCCGGATGCCAAGTGAATTTTACATCAAGCAAAAACGCCGGATGTTTGATCCAATCCAACATGGAACAAAAGGGGGGAGTCTAGGAGACGAGACTAGCTCGAAAATTGCATTGTGAACGCTCGAAAATTGCATTCTGAATGCTCTAAATTTTTCGAGCGAAATTTGAAGTGATCTTGCGTTTGAAATTCATACGAGAGACTGTTTTCCAAGCTTCCAGCTTTGCAAAGCAAGCATTTATGGGGGTGCACATATCGTTGGGCCATACCTAGCCCAATAAGGTAGTTGGGTTTATAGGCCTGATATAGTGATGCAACAGCAACTAGCTAGGCCTAGAAAACAACCTATGGCTTGTCTAGAAGGATGTAATCATGTCCCATTCGTATGTACATTGGTTGAACTGAGGTGGTATAGTATGGTCTAGTCAACTTCAATTACTCCACTTCAACTTCAGTATAGATTTCAGAATCTGAAGCTCTACCAAACAAACCCTTATTTTCTTATATCTAGAGATTCGGCTAGCTACCTAGCTGGTCTGAGTAGCTAGAAGTCTGAGTATTTGATTGGTTAAAATTTGGAGAAGTTGGTATTTTCTAGCTTTTAGATTCTAATTTATTTTCAGATTATGTATCTACTGATTCGCACGATTTGAGTCTAGAATCTGAACTGTTTGTTTCAACTTCAGATTCTAAAAGTAGTTACAATTGCTAAAAGATGAAACAAATAGGCTCGTAGAATGAGTCAGGATTGTAGGCTTCTTAAGAGGTTGTTTACCAGATTAAAATTTCAGTCCATTATTATAGGCTAAAATCTCAGTCTATTCATATAGAATGAGCGTTGGAATTTTGCCCTTGAAAACCCGATCTAAGATATCCAAAATATTAGAAAATCAGAATTGAAATATTCAGATAAAAATATATTGGCGTGTGTTTGGTTTAGGAGCGAGCAGGATAGAACTATTCTATCCTTATTTTCTAGGATGGAATGGTTCCGTATGATTGTTTGGTTTAAGGGATAGAACTATTATATTTTTTATTTGGTTGAAGAATCTGTGCAGGATACAATGATCCTATCATACGTTTGGTTGGTGGGAAGAGATGTAGAATATGTTTGTGATCACCCTCTCTATCCATTCGGTGAGTTTACCACTAATATAATCATATAAATCAACTATCAAGAAAAACAACCATGTTCAACAATTAAATGATACTTAAAATTTCATTAGCATGCTCTTATTTATAACTACAGGTTAAAAATCACTTGAAAATGCCAAAAAATAAAACACTTGAGGCACAAACACATCCTTAATATAATAAGGCACAAATATAATTAGTAGTTGTCATCATTACATAATAGGGAAAATTACTCACATGCCATTATAATTTTTAAGAATTGCCTACATGCCACTGTCAGTGACTGTGGTGGCCCCCATTTGTAATTGACACACCAGTGGCATATTGGCAAACCGTGAAAATTATAATGGCACAGAAAAAATTAACCCATAATAATATTAGTTGGTTTGATCCTTACATATATAATTAGGAAACATCATCATTAAGATAGCCCACAATACACATTTTTATGGTTACAAGCAAAATAGATATGTCAGCACATACAACCAAAACATATACGCACCATACTTCCAGCATACATGACAGTCCATACAACCAAAATACATATGTATGCATCACACACATTTAGCATCCAGGAAAGTTGTCACTAACAAACTTGGCAATCCATGTTAACTTGTGATTCAAATGGCAATGAGTAGAAAGCTCTAGCAATGTGAGGATGATTAACCAAGTGAGCATAATAAAAAGATTTGTGTTCATGTTCAAAACCCGGTAGCGTGTTTACATCATCAAACAACCCTGCAGGCGAGTCTTTATCCATGGTGGCAACCTCCTTTATAGCATTAGATAGCCTTTCAGAGGCTCGATCAAAAGCACCAATCTAACTCTAAACATCACTCGCGACAATCTTGGCTCTTTTGGATGGTCTGGTGGCTGAAGATGTTGCAATGTCTTCTATAAGATTTTCCTCATTGTCTTCTTCAACAGTTAGAGGCTCATTTGATGCTCTTGTATGCTAACCTGTAGCCACACTATTACCAAACATAGTATCTAGGTTACCATAGTATGTAAGAGGCTTGTTAAAATATTCATCATCGGCTTTATGATCCTACCAAAGAGTACAACAATTATTAGGAAGAGCATACAAGTATATGGACAGAGCATATAAAATAAGAAAAGAGATTGCTATTTAACCGTGGATATATTCTGTGTAATGCTCATGATAAAGAGAAATGATAAAATTGTCTTCATCCCAAAGGGCAACGCTCAACTTCTTAAGTTGATTGATTTTATTGTACTTTCTTTTCCATGTCTTCAGATGATTACCAATTTGATCTGCAGTCCTACTCAGCTTGAAGTGTTCATTCAAAGCCTTACAACAAGAGTTGAGATGAACTTCTTTGAAACCAGATGATGTTCTATTACCATTTACTACAATATTAGCAAGAAAAGTGAGCATGAATCTTCCTCTCTCCTCCATGTACTCAAAAAATTTATTTCATCCCATATGCTCCTTGTCTTCCCTCTCCTCCTAGGTCTTTGTCACGCCCCGATTTAATAAAACCAGGAATTTATTGAAATTCCATAGAAAATCAATAAATACAAGACATTCATCACACGACTGCGTACAATACGCCAAGCATTCACAGTTCGTAGATCGTATTAGTACAAAAGTGAATAAAGTGAAGAGAAACAAATAAAACAAGGGTCCTAGATGAACGCCTCCTTCCAGTCTCGCCTTGACTGGGTCGCTACTCCAGACCTTCATCCTCCTCGTAGTAGACGGGCTCTGGTGGTGTAAGTCAACGAGGATGAGTACAATCGTACTCAACAAGTCACCGGATACAAATATAATGCAGAGTAATAACAAGGAAGGTAGTGGCTAATTTTTGTGGAAGAGCATGTTTGTAAAGCAATTAAATGTGATCAAGTTATTAACACAAAATGTGAACATGTGTATGCATCATCTTCTAACTCGAGGGGTATAGTCAGCCCACCCTCGCTCAACAGTCCTTACATGCCATGAATAACTCAACCATTCAAACAATTGTAAACTAACCGCGAGAAGTCACACAACCTGCCCTTGATCGTGGGCTCGACTTTTCAAAAAGATTTAAACTCTGATCAGAGGTGTACCACTATACCCACAAGGCACGCACTCATCACTTACACCAAAGTGTAACGAGATGAACCATACCACGAGAACTCGTGCCAAAACCTTCCATATGGTCTGCCTCGACCCGACAGCACCCTCTTAGGGCTGGTTTGGGAGCCCAAAATCCCGGCCCATCCCCAGGGAATGGGCTGGGATTTTGGGCTCCCAAACCAGCCCTTATGGGTTTCATATGGTGCCCCGACGCGTCAAGCCAACACCATACCCCCCCTTGAGCCACGTCGGTACAAGTCACCCGCAGGTTGCCTCTTGCCCCCTCCACTATGGTGCATCGAGTCAGTTTGTTCCATACTTCCAGTTAGGACTTACCCATTAGACTTGTGGTTAGTACGAAAGTGATTTGCAACAGACCCCGCAGACCGGTCCTTATAGTGCCCCGGGTGCGACCAACCAATGTCCTAGCTTGCACCTGGAACCCACCATACTTAGAACATAGCCAACTCCAACAGAGTCCAGAGACGAGAATAACAGGGAAATACATATAGTAGAATCCATCTATCTACGACTCATTCTTTTATCCTATAGCAGTTGTGTTGGTACATTGGACACTAGCTAATATAATATTTGTAGAGTGACAAGGAGTGTAGGCTCAATAAGCATGGCTTGGGTTTGCACACAAGGACGTGGATCTATTAAATATAGTGTAAGACTTGAGATTAGACTAATGCAATATTATCCTATGAGTTATAGCGATAATTTATTAAAACATGGGCTCAATGATGATCAAAATGGGGGTTGTGACTTGCCTTGCTCAGCAAATGGTGACGGTGGAACCTCGGGGTAATACTCCGGCTCTTCTACGGTCTCGTAGTCTTCTCGATACGAAAAAATTAAACACGACATTCAATAAACAATAAAAATACCACAAAACATATACATGCATGTTCATGATTTTTAGGCAAGGGGGAATTTAAGCCTTGGTATGGTAAAGTTGTGTTGAAAAATATTAATGATTTAATTTGTAGGGGTTTCCTGAATTATTTTTATGAAAATTCAATTTATTCCTAAAGGGGTTTTATTCATTTAATAAATAAGAATATTTTGTGCCAAAGTAACATACTTTTTTATGGTATAAATTCAGTAGAGAATAAAAAGATGAATTTAAAAAAATTTGAATGGTGAAATTTGGAGTTAAAAAGAGTCAGTTATGAATTTTCAAAGTTTAAACAATTTTCTAGAATTTTATTTAAATAGAAAATGGGTTTTGGTCCACGGTGAGTCCAGGCTCACGGTAAACTCGTGACTGTGCGCGTGGACCAGGCTAATCTAGACAGTTGGATCCAGATCCAACGGTTAACGGTGAGGCGGGGGGTTTAAATGAAATCGTGTGGCTGAGATTAAAACGCGTGAAAGGGTACTACGTGGACGCACGAGATTGAGTCAAGCTTTTAAATAGCGATCAACGGCCGAGAGGGCTCCGTACCGGTTTGACCGGATGGATGGCCCAGATTAAACCCATGCGGGTTATAATCCTAGCCCTCCATCTCAGATCGAACGGTTGAGAGCGCGTCCGGCACGACACGAGTTAAGGGGGCAAGTACCCCCTTCGTTCTCGGCTCCAACGGGCTCGGGTGCGGTGGCGACGGCGAGGGCCTAGGAGCCTAGGTCTTGGCTGAAATGGAAAGAGGAGGGGACGACGGTCACGACCGTACCTACGACGGTGGTGAAGGACGTCCGATGGCGACTGGAGGCGAGGGTAGACGGCGAAAGGTGTTCGGGTGCTTGACGGCGACGATGATCCAGCGGTCCTCACGGCCAACGGAGGCATGGCCGAGGATGGGCGGGCTCCGGCGGTCATGAAGGTGGCGGCGGCGTGGACGGAGGAGGCCCGAGGCAGTGGTGAGCGACGGTCGGAGGTGAAACAGGGGAGGAACTCGAAAAGGAGCGGTGGGGGCTCGGGAATGCGTGGCTAACATCAAAGGTGTGAGTCCACGACTGCGGTGATCGCCAGGGTATTTATAGGGGGTCGTCGGTGTTGTTATGGTAGGGTAAATGGAGGAAACCCGAGAGGGTTCCAAAATTACTCCGGTGAGGTTCCATTCTCTCGGTTACTAGCCATAAATGACGAAAACACGTGGGGATTAGAGGGAATGTGATCGTCGGCATATGGGGAAAAGGAATCTGGGGGCAATTTGACGGATAGAGGCGGCCGACGGCGGATTTGAAAGGTGGGGGTCACCGGCGATGGAAAGGGGATCCCTTTCCATCGGGGAAGACGATCCCGACAGGTGGCCCCCACATGTCAGTGGCCGAGCGCGAAGCCAACAGCGCCGACAGGCGGGCCAAGGCTGTCAGGGAGCGAAGGCGAGAGGGAAGAGGCTAATGTGTGGGTCCGGTCGGATGCGGGCGGGAGAGAGAGGAGGGAGGTTGGCGCCGACATCAGGGTCCCACATGGCAGTGGCTCAAGGCTGGACTGGGCCGGGCTCGGGGTAGATTGGAGGTTTGCGGCCCACTGGGATTAAAATGCTTTTCTGAATTAAAATAATTCCAGTAATTTGTTTATTTATTTAAGAGTTGAATCACTGTTGATAAAAAATTGTAAAAATTCCTAAAATTATATCTTAGCCTCTAGATTCCTCCATAAATTTTCCAAGTCAAAATATAAAGTATTTCCTTCTCTCTGGCTTTTGTAGGTCTCTTTTAGGGTTTTCTTTAATTAAATAATTCCTTTAATTCCCTGAAAATGTATTTCCTTTATTTTATTTATTTTTAAATCTTGGGATGTTATAGTCCTCTCCCTCTAGATCCTCCTTCATTTCCCTGTACGCTCTCCTCTCCCATAGAAATCTCATTCACCCCCAAATCTTCTCCCATCCTAGCTCCTCTCTCCTTCGAGATCATATTTTCACTTGAAAATCACTAGCATATAATGTCACAAAGTGAAGAAGAAGAAGCTTGTACCTTGGTTGCTTGCGCGGAGACTAGGAGGGCCAAGGACCTCGCTTGCTGGAGATTGTGAGAGCAGCCGGATGCAACACTATTGGGTGAGAGGGAGTGGTGACCTTTTCAGCAGCTTGGGTGTACGTTGGGGAGTGAGCAAAGGGAGTGGAGAAAAGCTGGGATGAGTGCATTCGGTTATTTTTCGGGGATAACATGATCCTGCATATGCTAGGAATATTCTATTTTTAGGATAGATCTATCTGTCGGTTCTTTAACCAAACAACCAGTAAACCAGGATGGAATGTGTTGGGGGGAAATACTCCACCTTCAGGACTTAGAGATTGATAGTCAAGATAACTTATCGGCTTTGAAGCTCCGAGCTTATGCCCGAAGATGGTGGAGTTATTAAGCCGAAGAGTGCTTCGACTTACAATCCGAAGGTACCCTCCGTGGGCTATGAAGCTCCGGTGCAAAATTGCAAGTCTGATAAGATGTTTGGCTTATCTACTTACTCTGGGTAGATTTTACCATTTTAACCCTGTTCAGGGTACTGAATAGTTTCCACTATGTTAGTTGTAATTGAGGGGTAAATAGGTCTTTTCCTTAGAATTTTTGCCTATAAATACCCCCTTCTTACCCTGTAATAGGTATCGAATACTCAGCTATTCAACACACAATTTCGGACTACTTAAGCTATTATCCAATTCGGAGGCTTGAGATAGTTCTCAACACAAATTCACTGTTTGTTAGTTCTTAATCTTAGAGAACCTGTTAGCGTAATCTTTTACGCCAACAGAATGGTTCCATCCTAGTCCACTCTTGAAGCAAACACATCCTTAGTATCAGTCAAGATCCAATAATCTATCTATACTACTTTAAAAGTAGCTAATGATGGTAAATTTGTCATCACCACTAGGGATGGCACTCAAGTATAGCGGGTACGGGTAGTGCATACCCATACTCATACCCGTTTACCCGATGGGTAAAAACACGTGCACATACTGTAACACCCCAAGAAATAAAAACAAATAAAATAAAAGAAAAATATTATTTAAATCATTTCTGGATTTATTTATTAAAGGAAAATCACAAAAGAACCCAAATAAAGCCAAACAGGGAGAAATACTCAAAATCTGGACTTGAAAATTTTATGAGATGAACTAGAGACCAAAATATAATTTTAGGAATTTTTACAAATTTTATCAACAATGATTCAACCCTTAACCAAATAAATGAATTACTGGAATTATTTTAAATCAAAAAACAATTTAAACTCTTATTGGGCCTCAACCCCGAATCCGCCCTCAGCCCAGCCCAACCCAACCGTGAGTCACTGACCAGTGGGACCCAGGTGTCGGCGCCGCTCCCCTCCTCTCTCCTCCGCCCGCGCCCGCCTCGGCCCCACATGGCAGCCTCCCGCCTCCGCCCTCCTCTTCCTGACAGACATGGCCCGCCTGTCGGCCCCTTTCCTTTTCCGTTCGCCCACTGACAGGTGGAGCCCACCTGTCAGATTCGTCTTCCTCCCGGGAAGGGGATCCCCTTTCCTTCTTCCCGGCGATCGCCTTCCGTTTTCCTCACCGCCAGCTGCCCGCGTTCGCTTGATTCACCCCGGATCGCCTCCCCCGCATGCCACCGCCTCCTTTCCATCCATGGCGACGCGTTTTTACGCTTTAGGAAAGCTACCCGGAGCTTTTGGAAAAGGATCGCCGGAGCTCTCGGGAGCCCTCGGTTCCTTTCCATCCCGACCACCGGCGACCCCCCCCTATTTAAACCCCCCACGGCCACCGCCCTCAGCCACACCGTAGCAGCCCGGGCCGAGCGAGAACAGAGCGCCCATTTCCCGTTTTTCGGGCTCCCTCTCTGCCTCGACTCCGGCGAGCCATCGCCGTCGACCCCGGCCTCCTCCGCCCGAGCCACCGCCACCAGAGTGACCGTCGACGACCCCCCGTCCCCGGCCACCCCTCCGTTGGCCTTGGAACCCGCCGGATCATCGTCGCCGTCGAGCACCCGAGACCTCCTCGCCGTCTACCCTCGCCGCCATCGCCGTCCGTCACCCGTCGTCGCCACCGAAGGTATGGCCGAGACCGTCTCGACCTCCGCATTCCATTTTTGGCCCTAGCTAGGCCCCTAGGCCCTCGTCGCCACCGCCGTGGTCGCACCCGAGCCCGCCGTCGCCGGAGACGAAGGGGGGTACGTGCCCCCTTACGGCGTGCCGTGCCGGATCGAGCCACGACCGTCCGATCGCGATCGGAGGGCTAGGATTAAATCCCTCCGGGATTTAATCTGGGCCCTCGGATCTGGTCAAAGAGGTATCGTGCGCTCTCGGCCGTCGATCGCAACTTAAAGCACTGGAGCGATCTGGTGCGTCCACGCGTACCCCTTCGCTCCGTTTTAATCTGGACCGTCCATCTTCACTTAAAGGATCCCGCCTCGCATCTAACCGCCAGATCCAGATCCGACGGCTCTGGATCAGCCGGTCCACGCGCACAGTGGCACGGTCCACCGTGGGCCTGGCTCACCGTGGACCAGAGCCCATTTTCCAGTTTAAATAAAATTCAGAAAATAGTTTAAACTTCAAAAATTCATATCTTGCTCAATTTAACTCCAAATTTCACCATTCAAATTTTGTTAAATTCAGTAAATCATTCTCTACACATTAATGCCATAAAAACAGTATGTTACTGTTACCCAAAATATTCTTAATAAACAAATGAATAAAAACCCCTTAGGATTAAAATTAATAATACTGAAAATAAATTAGGAAAATCCAAAAAATGGTTAAACTTTACTGTTTTATGCAAAAACTCAGAATATTAAAATGATATTTCACATAAAAACACCCACAACTATGTATGTTCCTTTATTTGGTGGATTTTATCTGTTTATTGAATGGATTATTTATTTTTCCGTATCGAGAAGACTACGAGTTCGTCGAGGAGCAGGAGTTCTACCCCGAGGTTCCTCCATCCCCCTTTGCTGATCAAGGCAAGTCATCGACCATCTCTGTGGAAACAGTTGATCATAATTGAGCCCATGTTTCAATAAATTATCGCTATAACTCCTAGGTTAATATTGCATTAGTCAAATATTCAAGCCTTACACTTATACTTATTAGATCCCCGTCCTTGTGTGCAAACCCAAGCCATGCTTATTGAGTCTTAACTCCTTGTCACTCTACTATAAAAATATTAGCTAGTGCCCAATGTACCGGCACAACTGCTATAGGTTAAAAAGAACGAGTCGTAGATAGCTGGATTCTGTATATGAATTTCCCTGTTATTCTCGTCTCTGGACTCTGTTGGAGTTGGCTAGGTTATAAGTATGGTGGGTTCCGGGTGCAAGCTCGGGCACTGGTTTGTCGCACCCGGGGCACTATAAGGACCGGTCTGCGGGATCTGTTGCAAAGCACTTCCATACCAACCACAAGTCTAATGGGTAAGTCCTAACTGGAAGTATGGAATACTCCGGCTCGATGCACCATAGAGGAGGGGGCAAGGGGCTAGCCTGCGGGCGACTTGTACCGACGAGGCTCAAGGGGGGGTATGGTGGGGCTCCGATGCGCCGGGACACCATATGAAACCCATAAGAGGGTGCTATTGGGTCGGGGAGGACTATATGGAAGGTTTTGGCACGAGTTCCCGTGTGATGGGTCATCTCGTTACACTTCGGTGTAGGTGATGAGTGCGTGCCTTGTGGGTACAGTGGTACATCTCTGATCAGAGTAATTAAATCTTTTCGAAAAGCCGAGCCCACGGTCAAGGGCGGGTTGTGTGACTACTCGCAGTTAGTTTACAATTGTTTGAATGGTCGAGTTATTCATGGCACGTAAGGACTGTTGAGCGAGGTGGGGCTGACTGTACCCCTTGAGTTAGAAGATGATGATGCACACACACATGTTTACTTATCCGTACTAATAAATTGCTCACATTTAAAGCCTTACAATTATGCTGCTTCCGCAAAACTAGCCATTATCTCCCTTGTTATTACCTTGCATTATATTTGCATTCGGTGGCTTGCTGAGTACATTTGTACTCACCCCGTTGACTTACAACATCAGATCCCGTCTACTACGAGGAGGATGAAGGTCTGGAGTAGCGACCCTTTCAAGGCGAGACTGGAAGGAGGCGTTCATCTAGGACCCTTATTTTATTAGTTTCTCTTCATCTTTATTCACTTTTGTATTAATGCGGTCTACGAACCGTGAATGATTGCCCGTATTGTACGTGGTCGCATGATGAACGTCTTGTTTTATTGATTTTCTATGGAATTTCAATAAAGTCCTGATTTATTAAATCGGGGCGCGACACATACCCGTCGTCCGCAGGCGTCGTATACCTACGGGTATACCCATTTACCCGTGAACCTAAACTACATAATCACACCAAGAGAAAGAAGACAGGGAGAAGCGGAAGAACACAGATAAGCGGGAGACCATGGAAGTCGTGGGCTGGTGCTCGACAGTGGCGACACTCATCGGCGCAGGCCTACACAGGGCGGGGCAACGCGCGCCACGCGGGACGCGCTCTCCTGTGACACGGTGAGCGGCGCTCTCCCAGTGGCGCTCTCCCGGTGGCGCACATAGTGTGGCACTACGACGTACTCCATGCGGCGTGTTAGGCAGCCCATGGTGAGAGGCAGAGAGGAGGAGGGAGAGGGAGAGGTGGGGATTAGGAGGCTCGCAGCTGAGGATGCAGGAATGGGAGAAAAGGGAGAAGAAAGCTAGGGTTTAGGAATTGATTTTTATACTCAAGCTATTTGGGTAAACGGGTATTGATAGTTAATACCCACACCCGTACCCGTTTACGTGTCGGGTATAAAATCAAGAACATACCCGACCTTAATAGGGTTTTTACCCGCGGGTAAACGTGTAATCGGGTCAAATTGCCATCCCTAATCACCATAATCATTCTTATAGTTATTGGCACATAGTGACATGATATTCTTTTAATATTATAAAAATCTGTTGCAACGCATGGGAACTTAATAGTGTCAAAAAATATAACTGTATCATCACACATTCAAGCAACCATAGCGACAAAAAGCATTATCAAGTTGTATCGTGCAAATTGCTGACCAAATTTAAGTTTGGGTTAATTGCATCCATGCCACCGTTATTTTCAAAACTAAATGAAATACCATTACTATTTTGCTATTTGATTCCATGCCATTACTATTATACGATACTAGATCTTGTGCCATTTTATACACATCAAACGCATACGGACCCACCTGTAGACGTGGATTTTTGTGTATTACCCAGAGTACCCTCGTTCGACAATGTCAATCTTCCTCCCGAATCCCCACCCACGCACGCACAATAGTGGCGAACATCTCCATGTCGTCGGCGGGAGGCCAGACGGGGCACGCGGTCGAGCAGTTGGCTGGGCGGGCTAGGGGGGTCGGCTGGCTACTGCGGTCAGGCGGGGTGCGTGGCGGGTTGCTCGATGAGAGGCTAGACAGGGTGTTCAACACGGTGTCGTCTAGGGCTCCTAGTCGAGCGCGCGGTCAGGCAATCGACTGGGGCGGGCTATTGCGATCAGTTGGGGCAAGATAGGGCAGACGGCGACCGACGACTAATATGGGCAAATGATGAGGCAGCCATCGACAGGGGCGAAGGACAGGACGACCATTCGGCGTGCATGGAGCACAGGGCAAGATCTTGCACGAGCTGAAGGAAGAAGAAGAGGGGCATGATCAGAAATACATAAGAAAAAACAATGTTGCAGGTGGCCCCGTATGTGTTTGATGCGTATAAAATGGCACGAGAACAGTATCACATAATAGCAATGACATGAAAGCAAATAGTGAAATAGTAATGTTATTTCATTCGGTTTTGAAAATAACGGTGGTATGGATGCAATTAACCCTTTAAGTTTCGGTCTGTTTGGTTAAATATAAACAGGGTCAATGGCTCTTAGGGTATTAAGAAAATGATTATGAAAAACAATAATTAACACAATAATAAGGTCACCCATCGAAACAGTCGGTAGAACAACAAAGACATTTTTGTTAGCATTTCTATGTTTTTACCGCCCAACCAGTTTTCGTTTCTAATTATTTCGGGTTAATTTCTTCTGTGTCATTACAACTTTCACGATTTGTTAATATGTCATCGGTTTTTCAATGACAAATAGGAGCCACCACAGTCACTAACAGTGGCATGTAGGCAATTCTTGAAAATTATAATGACATGTGAGCAATTTTCTTAATCATTTATGGGTGGTTCGATCGGTACAAATCGGAGATGACAATCGATCAGTCGGGAATTTCCGTCACCGATTTATTTAGAAGGACATTGCTTCTTTGAATATTTCCGATTATGTCATCCATCGGTGACATGTTGGGCTACTACTTGCTATTATATTCGCCTCAAAATATGATTAGCATATAAATTCACACTTTGAGTAGATATTAATGATCACCTAGTCATAATGAAACCACCATCCTAGCTCACTGATTTGAGATAACCTTACTATTAGTATGATTGTCAGAGTTTTAAGATTCAGGGCCCTTAATCTCATGCATCTGGAATGACATAGCGTCATATTATTTGATTACACTCTTGTTGCCTTACCTTTGGGTGTGACCATCATCGACCAATATCTCATGAAAAAGTTATCGATGTGTGAATGGTTAGCAATATCGAGTTATGAAGATCTCGAATTGCCCTATCAATGTTCTTAAGGTAGTAAGGCGGGGCACAATGACCTACCCTCTTCTAGTTGCCTAGACACTTAAGGCAGGTAGCAATGTGACACCACACACATATATTAACCTACAATTGCTTTAAATTTTACTAGCAGTATAGCATATTTACTTTACCTTGATGCTACTAATGATCTAATATTTCATCGCTTCTCATATGTTGTCTCATATCTTCTTTTGTCCCATGTAGCAATCTACCCAAAAATTGTGAATACACAAAATCACAAATAAAAGGGGTTATTGCGATGTATACCTAAGAGAGTAGGCAAGTAGAGTCGTTTAACACAACACAAAATGAGGGGTAGTGGACTATTAGACACTGTCAAGTACAATAGAGAGGGAAGAGACCATTGGGTGTTGCGGGGAGGATGAGATCCCACTAGGAGAACCAAATGGCATGGATAGATGGTAACTCACTGGGCGACACCGAGCCGAGCACAAATGGATGGATTGTGCGACTGGTGGAGCGCCAAATAGAGTAGGGAGTACTAGATCCCATCGAATGTAGTAGGGTCAGGGAAGGATTGCAAGCCATTGGGCACCGTCGAGCAAAGAAGGAGATAAGGAAGTCTATTAGAGTCTTAAGGGATCTCACCAGTGCCACCAAGCTTAGGTGTATGACATTCGCTATAGGCCGCTTGGCATCAAAACAACGCTAAACCATGCCTATGTGACACCACAAATGATAATGCACACACCATACACCGTGAATCCAAAGTGAGACCGACACCTTAGGAAACACTAGGCCATACCATTTAAGGACGGGTGATCGGCGTTACCTAGGCCTCAACAATAGTCAATTAGTGTTTGACTTGATTGGGTTTCCTCTAGATGCCATGTCCCTGAGTACTTTGCCATTGAGACAAATCCCCACAACTCAATGCCCTTGACCTAAGATCCCTGAGCTTGACGCCACCGAGTTCACAAAATGCGTCAAGTTCTAAAATATTCACACCCTTATGGTAGTAGTACTTAGGAGCCAATGATCTACAATGCAATTAATGTACTATGATAATACCCACTTTCTTGTCTCTAACACGTGCATTTCTATTATAGTGACACAATATATATCTAATTAGGTATGCATTGGGTGTTGGTGATAAAACAACTTAGAACACCTTTCTACAAAAAAACATACATGGCCTATCAGGCTTCGTATCCTACTAGGCGACATCGTCTAACTCTATCCAACTTGTTAGGTCCTATCGCTTGCTGCCAACTCTGCCTAGACACTCACGTGGGCTTTAATTATTAGTGACCGTACACTATAGACGACAAAAGGCATGCAAGCTTTAGGAGTAGACATCAAAAAAAGAATGATGTATAGTTCTCTCGGTTCCATCGTGGTGGTATTCCCCCCCCCCCACACACACATATATATATATATATATATATAATAGAAGAGGACTGTAACCATGAAAATGGATCCAAAAGCTAGTTTATAATTCTAAATTTTATGTAAGTCTCATGGCCAAGCGAGAACTTTACTGTTCGTGAGGTTTTCACTCCTCTAAAAGAATGCACCACACATGAGTAAAATATTACATCTCTCCATCTCTACAACTATAAGTTATCTAAATTCTTCCATATTCATCTTCTTTTACGACGAAGTATCTTAACTCTCCACCCCTTTTCAAACTCACAAATAAGACTATATGGGATATTTCCTAACAATATATATTCATACACCAACAATCCCTAATTTGAGATAACCCACAACTTAATTGAAACAACACTGAACTATTTTACTAAGTTATACATTTATAAGATAGATATTGTATAATCGTACGAGATGTCTTATCACTCGAGATATGATTTTATTTATATAATAATAATAATAATAATAATTCAGTGACAATGTATTTTAGATTAGAAACATTTAATATTAAATATGGATTGTATTGAAAAATATATATTCAAGCTAGGAAGAATTTGATGCCAGTTATAAATCCACAGGATGCTGCACACGTCACCAACTCGGGCAATAAATGTGCCGCTCTTTATAACAGCCGAGCCGAGAGAGGCGACACCGCTGTGTCAGGGTAGCGAGAACATCGTGTGCGAAGGGGGAGGGAGCGAGAGCGAGAGCGAGCAGCGAGGTTTTGCTCCCGATCTCCCCCCTCTCCGTCGAATCCTCTCTGGCCGCGGCGGCGGCGGGGGCTGGGAAGCATCGGGATGGCTGGAGCCGGCCGCGGCGCCGGTGGGCTGCCGGCGATGGATGAGGCTGCGGAGGCGGAGCGGGTGGGCGTGGGATCGAAGAGGGCCAGGGACCCGCCCGACGCCAAGGATTCGTACGGTATGGCGCCGTGATCGCGTCGCTCTCTTCCCATGCCCGCTTTTACCTTACCCGTTCATCTGCTGTTGCCTGTGGTCCGATTGCTGTGTGATTACCCTAAATGTTAGATTTGTGTTTGCCTGTTGCGGATAGATGTAGATGGGGTGGGGGGGGGGATGCATGCTCTTCGCATATTATCTCGTGTTGATGTGTTTGCTGCCTGTTAGGCTTGGTTTGTTTGTGTGGAAGGGGCATGATTTGGGGATATGGTGCCATGGTGATTTGTAGCGGTGTGTTCTAATAGGAGGATAGTATTTCGGCATCCAGTTATTTAGGGTTTGCTATTGGAGGATATAACTGAGCCTTTTTCTGTGTACCTATGCTGCTATGGGTAGATGGATGAAATTTTGCTGCTGACTACAGGTAGTGGGTTGCTACAGATGTTGCATACGATATCGTCAGTACTATTTACAAATGTTTGTAAGTAGTAATTAGGTGCTAGGTGAGTGTAATAGTATCCTAGGATCATGCATTGTCCAATGAAGCATAATGTCATGATTTTTGAGGAATTTAGTTGCTCTTCTAATTGTTCTCAAGATGGCGCCAGTTTTGTCACCATGTCGGGCTTGAGGCCTGTTGGTCTATACTAAGCGGTAAGAGCTAACATACATGAGTGATGTAGTCATTAATAGCTAATCATCAAACATTTCTATTTGTTTCAGTATATTAAAATTTGATGATTCAAGAAAGATCAATGGTTTATGATTGTTGTTTTAGTTCTATCAGATAAAGAATAATTTTTTAACGACCAAATTAACTGGCTGTAATAAAGAAAAGTAAGCACACCGCAGCCAGTCTTCCAAAAATGTCCTGATTTTATAAGCATCCTCTTCAATCTGTATTTGTTTGGATGAACTTTATCAAAGATGCATATAATTCTTTGTAGCCAAATACTCCAATATCCCAAGGTAACCAACTATTTGCTAGTTTAACAAAGAATCTCATGTTGCTTCTTTATTGAACTAATGAACTTGCATAGATAAACTTTTGTCATTGATCATACAGTTGACCAACATTGCAAATTGAGCAGATGTGCACCTCATTGTTGCAATACATGCTCTTCTGTTAATCAAATAATTACTGTTGTGCTGGTGCAATGAAAGGGTTAACTGGTGCAACTTTTTGCTCAAGAGAATGCTCGGTAGTTCCCCCCAGGCTTGTGTACTGAGGTTCAATAGGTTTGCACGGCAAATTTCCAAATCATAGTTTCATCACAAGAAGTTTGCTGGTTTATGTTTGATTATCTTGCATGATTGCATCTCACAAAAAATGATATGGACAAATCTAATAGCTTTTCCTGTATTGCAGTGGTTTCGTTGAGATTATGGGAGTTGTAGATGTATAGTCCCATGTAAAATGTGCTATTGTGATATACCAAATTTGGCCTATATTATTTATATTGATCGGATTCTTTCCCTCGTGCTATCTTCCTCCGTCTTTAATTACATCCATCTCTGCAATTTTATCTGGCGCCACTGTATCAATTCTCCTGTACATTGAACCTTCTTATGCCCATTTTTGTTTTTAAACTCAGAACACATACTTTCTAAATGACGATAATTTTTCGTCTTGGGGATCATCCTTGCAAATTGGAAACTAAAAATGAATCCACTAACACACTAAGTTTAAATTCAACAATAGTTCATTCTGGAGCATGGTCATAAGGATCTTACATCAACTGTGATTGGTTGCACCTGGGAGGTCTTCTAATGAATGGTATTCAAATTATCGTTTGATTGATGGTAATGGTATGCTACTCTTGAAAAATACTTTAACTATTTCAAGTGGTTTAACAATCTTTTTGATGAAAACTATTTTTACTGATGTGTTGATACTTGGATCTCATTATATGGCCATGCGTCATCTAGGTTTTGTTGGAGATATTGCTGGTGAGAAGAAACCACATAGCAATGGCATATTTCTGAAGAAAGCTGAGAATGTTCCTGTACTTCCAAACATTGATGGTACTTCTAAAATTGGAGGTCTTTATATGCATGGTATTCATGGCTCTGAGAGTTCACCAGGTTCCAATGCTTTGAGGTATGTTAATTAACATCATCTTTTGTGTGCACTAGGAATTTTGAATTTTGAGAAAAAAATTTCTTATTAGCTGTGATGTTTGACTAAGAACATACTGTTTTCTATATCACTTCTTAAAACAATCTATTCTGTCACTAGTTCACATCATGGATTTGGGAGCTCATCTCCTGGTGGATATTTGAAGAATAACACCAGAAAGCCTACCAAAATATGTACCTTTTATGCTCAAGGGAGGTGCAAAAGAGGAAAGAGTTGCACTTTTCTTCATGAAGGAGAGTTTTTTGGTTCTTATAACCAAGAGAGTAAAGAAGGAAAGGCTGGTCTGCTTGCACCAGTTGGTTATGGTAATCATAGAGGTGTGAACTTTTTCAATATGATAAGCTGTGAAGTGTATATTGAAGAGTTGCAAACTTTTGATTGCTGTCAATTTAAATAGTTTTGTTGCTTCTTATCTGCTGTGTTCAGGCACTGAAGAAGGATCTCAGATACAGCATTTATCCAACTTAAAAGAGCCTCAGTTCAGAAGTTCAGCGGGTTCATCCCAAGATGAGCTATACAGGACCCTTGTTCATGCTTATGGTGAACATAGTAGGGGGTTGACCATTGATGAACATAACTCTCACATGCTAAGGGCTTCACATGGTTTAAAAATTGATGATTCATTGACTACAAAGCCACCTGGTACTAAAATGAGGTGGTTCAGCTTCCAGTAGTTCAAGAGAAGAACCATGGACCTTATTTCATGGGACATCAAATTGGTTTGACTACTAGCAGCTGTTTGGATGATAGGGGTGACTTTTCTAGATTGCATCTCGATGGAGGAAAGCGGCAGTTTGATGTGGTCAAAAGAGATAATCCAAGGGATTCACATCTCTCAAGATCTTACCTTGAAGTGAACCCCTTAAAGGGGTCTGATTATCATTATCAACCATTTGACTCGAGTGTTTCATTTGGTCCTCACCAATATAGCAAGAAGTCATCAGCTTATGGTGGAGCTGATGATAGCTGTGATTATTCCTTGGTTAATCTGTCTCTCCCAGCAACTCATCACCCTGGAACACTACCTCTTCATAATTTAACACCTGGTAATGATTTCAGCCACCATAAAGATGTTGATTTTAACAAGGGTGATAGTTCTAGGCCCATGTTACGTGTGAGCAGTTCGCCTCAACCTGTTGTAGAATCAGTTGGGCAACTCTCCCCAATCAAGGAAGATGTTTGGATAACTTCAGTGCCTTTTGTACCTTCTTTTAATTTTCCTGGTAGTACATCACCTTCAAAAAGACAGCATGACCCACTTGTTGACGGTATCAACCCTCACAATGTTGAAAGTTTAAACAATCTGAAGTCGTCAAACATATCCTGCCGCATTTCAAGTCAATATGGTGATAAGAATGTTATAAGAGAGGGTATTCCTGAAAAAGCATTGGCTTGTCATGACAAATTGGCAAGGAATATATCTGCTAAAGGATCAAATGCATTTGCAAGCTTGGTTTCATATGATAGGAAACAAAGCTTTAGCCTGGATGGTGATAATAGGGCGAAAACTCGTGAAAGAAAAAATGATGCAACACTTGGCAACGAGAAAGCAAGAGACTTTCGTTTTCATTTGGTAGAGCATGTAAAGGAGCTGGTGAAACCGATCTGGAAGGAAGGAAATTTAAGTAAAGATGCTCATAAACTGATAGTGAAAAAATCTGTTGATAAGGTTTTTGCTTCACTTGATGAGATACCGGATACTGAAGAAGCAATTAGGAAGTATATAACAACCTCTGGATCAAAGATAGAAAAACTTGTGATGGTAAAGTATCCTGAATTTGTTGATCGATGCCACATCTAGCCATTAACCTCATATGTTTGTCTTCTATGTTTTTTTTTTGTTACAGGCATATGTGGATCGTCATCGTACATCATGAGATCCAGACTTCTAAATGTTGAGCTACAACACCAGAGAGATAGGGTTTGAGCCTGTTCTGCCAATGTGGTTTACTTAATTGCTATGCTAAATTTTCGAGTAAGGTATTATGTTACATGACCCTGGTTGGTTCTGTAGACTTCAGTCTGGACTCCCCAGTAGTATTTAAACATGGTGGACATTTAATTTAATATGTTTGCATGTTAGCTGAGAGGACATCTAATGCAACCAAGACAGAATTTTTATTGCATGTGTGGTTAATATATGTTTTACAGAATGATACTTTATTATTGTTTGTTCTGTTTGGTACTTTGGTGAAATATTTCTCTTGCTTAAAATGTAATGTCCACATAATTCACGATCGAGTACAAGTGGACAAGAGGATGTGAAAAGAGATATAGAAGTTGGCCATATAATGGCCTGGCTCACTTGATAGAGTGGGCATAGAGTATGTATACATATTCAACCTCATGGTGCAAAGGATTGAAATCTAATTGATAAAGATTATTATCATGTAGGCAGTACATTCCACATGTGCTGTGAGTACAGCACTTCCAATCTTCAATTAGGATATGGGGGCCAAAGTACAGCATAAGACCTTCCATTGTGGTTGTGCTTGTGGGCTGAAGCATGGGATAATATCCTCCATTGCCCATCATGCTTGGAGCCCTTTCTGCCCAATGTCAATTCCTTGATGTTTGGGCCATTCAAATCAAGAATCTCGCTCCCATACGTTTTTCTTTAAAAAACACTTATGTTGTAGATCCTTAACAAGAAACCTCCTACCCCTAGACCTCACTATGCTTTTTCCAGGGTGTTGTGTAATGTGTGAGGTATGCTGTGGACCTCTCAAAGTGGGACTGAAGAAGTGAAGAGGAAAACAAAGTTAGAGACGATGCAGTCTAAGTGCCTAACAACTGTGCTCTTCCTTTGATGATTGTGCTAGCATCTCAGTCTAAAACTAAGCCACATATTACAAACCTTACATCCGACATGATGACGTCAGTTGATGGTTTGACTTTGGAGTGTCACGACCTGGTAGTGGCCGTAGATTGTAGCGATGAGGAACCGGCAGCTGGAGCTGCTGTTGCTGTGGTTGATGAGACACACGACGGTAGAAGAAGGGAAAGGTGCAGGGGGTAGGGCGCTGAGGGGAAAGGCAGAGAGAACGGGACTGGGAAATAGATTGGAAGGAGGGGAATTGAAAATACTTTATTACTTTATTCCTGATCAACACCATCCTATTTATAGAGTTTACAAGACATTATGTGTTTAACTAACTCTAATCTAATATACTCTTTTAAAGGAATTAATAATCTATCTTTAATCCCTAATTATTGCCACAGGACCCATGGCTACTATTCACGCTACAGTACCCGCGTGGGTACTGTTCACTTGTGCTGGGCTTGGTGGCCCTTGCCCTCTACCTATTGCTGAGGAGGTCTAGGAGTTTCAAATGAATTTGTTCCTAAATGAGACAACTTCTCACTCAAAATTTCTTACATTGACATACATGATGATGCGATGGTGCCAAGGGCAATATCTTTTTTTTTTCCAAATCGACATTTGGTAAACATGCATTGATGCATATATTGCTAAATTGTGAGTGTTTGAAATGACTATATAAAGCAGCTTAAATTTTATATTTTTAGGCAAAGAGTAGATATGTTGAGCTCAGAGTAAACTTCACTCTTCTTGAAAGAGGATGAAATGATGTTCCCTCCATTTTTTACTACTAAAGCAAATATCCCATCAATTCTAGTAAGAGAATGATCTGTGCAAGCTCAATTACCCTTCAAACTGACTTACAATTTCTATCAAGCATTCAAATATTTGAATAGCCCATGTTCTAATGGCCAAATATCACACCTTTTTTAAAAAGCAAACAATACCAATAGTTATAGTGAGCAGCCTTATGGGCTTATGGCCCTCCATAACCCATTCACATTTGACCAAAGAACTTTACTTTAACTGTATTGATTGGACTAATCATTGGACCTTTCATAATATTTGAATTTCACTTAATATCTTTTCTAGCATAGTCGTGAAGCTGATGTGAGGATGCTATCATACTAAAACATTATCAAAAAAAGTTGTATAATTAATTTCCATTTAGCTTGGAAGTATTAACTATTAAGTGACCAACCATCTCCTTTTTATCTGAAAGCGAATGATACCAAGGTTTTGGTGAATGACCTTTCAATCATTTCTATTCCTACATATTTCACCTAGTAACTTCCCTTTCTTAGCCTCCATCAGTTTGAATGACATTTGACCTTCCACGTTATTTATATAACTTAATATCTTTCCTGCTATAATTGCGAGAAGATGTGAGGATGAGATCATATCTAAAGCATATCTAAAGCATCATGGGCTGATGTTAGAAATAGTTTCCATTTAGTCTAGGAAGATTTGAGCATTCCTTGTTCTGGAGGCCATTTAGCCTCCTATTCAATGTATAAGACCAAAAAGCAAGTGATATGATGAGACTTATTGTGGCTCTCAATCATTCAGTGAAGGATAACTAGAATTTGGTGTATCATGGCCAGGGAATCACAAATTTGATGACTTTGGTCAAAATTTTGAGCTGGCTTGGATTGGTAGAGTTTGGAAAATTTCGGTCAGTTTTCACGGTTTTTGACCGATTCTCACCCCACACATTTCAACCTCAATTCGCATTTGTAAACCTGACCATGACTTTGATGAGATAGATTATCTATCTGGGCTCGAATCTGTAGAATTCAACAAATATCGGTTAGTTTTTGTGGAGATCCGAGCACCCTCAAGCTTCAACCTCGATTCACATTTGCAGACCCTGATCATGACTTTGATGACATAGGCTACCAATCGCTAAACCACTCTTCTAGTATTATCAACCGTGCCAAGAACAGTGTCGACCTGACCAGAAAGGTCTTTGTTCCTGCTAGCAATTGAGAACAAGCCAAAACAAGCAAAAAGCAATCTGAAATCGCAAATACAAATAAATTGAATGATAAGTTGTGATTCCAAAAATAATAAAATAGGTGGTCTAGCCAGCATGCGCTATTATAGGTAACATAGCAATGGCTAAACCTTAATCTGATCAAAACACAAAGACTTTGGGGGATTTACTAGCTATTTATAAAAGAGAAGGGGGTCAAAGGGTATTTACATTGTGGGCATGTTTTTAGCAAATGTATTGTTTGTGCTTCATAGTCAGGAGTTATAGAGCTTCAAACGAATATCTTATTAAAATACTTGTCTTGCAATGTTCTGGCATGGTGCTAAGTCAATTTACAAGTTTTACGTTGTGGCTGTGGGTCAGGCTTTATGCAATTGTGCCTAAGGCAACTAGCCAACTATAGCTTATTTCACTATACTATCAAATTGTTAGCTGAGATTCAAATGACCTTGTTATTGTGCACATTTTTCTGTCCTCCACCTACTCTCCACAAAAAGAAAAGAAAAGCACACAAAACCCACACACGAAATTTAAATAATAATACATTCCCATATTATTTATATTCCACATTCAATTTATCATATGTTATCTTCTTATCTGATTTCTCTCAATGAAAGATAGGCAGATTGCACCAGGCCAAAAGTTAAATAATAATACCTTCCCATATTATTTATATCCCACTTAATCAATTTACCAGCTGTTCTCTTTTTATCTGATTTCTCCTGATGAAAGATAGGCAGATAGCACCAAGCCATTTCCATACAAGACCTCAAACAACTAACTGGCAGTAATATTAGATTAATTTTTTCATATGATTTTTTACTTTGGATGTTCTTGTATAGGATTACATAACTTCACATTTTTACAAGCTTATAGATGCTTTTTTGGGCAAACATAGCCAAGCATGTTCTAAGCATGCTTCCTTGCACTGCATTATTTATTCATTAGTGGTTTGCTTTCCTTAATGAACTATGACTAGCTAAGCTTGAGCTAGGGTATGATTCATAAATAGTCAGGTTGAAAATTTTATCATATACTCAAATTTGTTTCCTTACCAAGCTTAATTAAATTGACCTAATGTTATGGTCTGCATCCGTAGAACCCGAGCATAGCCAATAGTGATGGGTAGCCACGGCTCAAGGTTGTTCCCCTCTTGCCGCAGCGACTCGAGGCTGTTTTCCTCTCATAGCTTGATAGATAGACACGGCAAGACTTTGTTGGCTTGCTTGAGCAGAATAGGAAGGAAGCAGATAACTTTATTTACTTAAGTTTTCCTGGTACAAACTAGTGCCCTGTGTATAACCTGATAAACTCCTAAACCTACTCTGACTCTGATTTGCTAAAAGACTCCAAAAGGTATAGTAGACAGATTCCTAATTTAATCTGCTAACTGCTAATTTATTAAGGACTCTATTACTAAACTGGACAGCTTAAGGCCCAGCCGAGCCCACCCTGTAGCTAATCCGGTATCAGCTAGGACTCGGGTTGGATCAGGACTCTATGTGCCCGACTCCTCCTGGACTCTCCTAGCGCCCTGGACTCTATCCATAACACCTGATGCCCGCTGTCCAGCCATAAAATGGGAAAAACCTTGTTATCTTATGAAATGTATACTCTAGAAATAATTTTCCAATACCAATCCCTTCACTATATTAAATTGAAAAACTGCAACTTGGTGCAGTCAAACTGTCCTTGAGATTGTATGTTTCTTGTTCGCTATTTCTTGATAAATGATTTACCTTCTCTCCTGTAAGACTGTAACCAGCAACCTAAAGTGAAGTGGGCTTAGTGGAGTGACATGTTTGCACTTTTAAGGTTTCCATATGTTATGGTCGGTCTTGATCTTGATGTTTTGTCCATGATTCATCAGCAATGATGGAGCTAATGAGAACTGCTAGGTCATAGTTCATGTACTTGGGTATGTAGGATTTCTCAGCCTTCCGATTATAACAGAAGGTTTTTCTGTCCTTGCTGACAAGACAATATGATGTGTGACAATTGTAGCTTATGTCCTTCGTCCCAAGAGGATATGCCCTGATATATGACAATATGTGTTATACGAGAGGAGTACTACTTTTCAGCTAACTTCTCAGATACTTGAGTACAGTTTAGTTTTGCTTAAGGATTATGTGGTGCTACAGTTCTTCTCAGTAGATTCAGTGCTGCACATTGGCACTTTTTTCTTTTGCACTGCAGTTGATGTGTTCCACTTTCTTGCTTTCAGTACACAACGTGGCAGAAACATACACTGAGATCATCGGCAGTTCGGCACTTAACAAGCTTTCTCCAATAATTATACCTTTCTTCTCCTAAAAAGGTAAACTTCTCATATGGTAAACTACATAGTTCATTAATTTTTGTAACCCTGTGCTGGCTGTGCATCTAAACAGCCTTTCCTTTATGCACTTTTCTGAAGTGATAATGCTATACACAGAAATTAAGAAAATATTTGATAGTGCCCCTTTTGATGCTAAATAATGGTTAGGTTTATTATTGCAAAAGAGGATCAGTTTGCCCCTGACCTTGCATTTGAACCTAGGTCACCCACTTGGGAGTTAGGACCCCCTGAAGTCTTTACCATAACATCTTTGCTGGTGGCTGATGATTACATAATGGCTAATCTTATGTGGTTAATAATAGGGAGGGGACTGGGCACGATGGGAGTATGTTCAATATGGCAGGAGGGAATTTATTTGCTGCATGCTTACTGTAGATAATTTAATTGGCTTGCAATTACTGGGATACTGTAGAAGTTTATGATCAAGTTCAGATTCCTCTGTACAAATCAAATAAACATATGGAAGCAAATGTCATTAACTGTCTAACATGGATATTTTGTGTTGAAAACATACAGTGATTTTGTGAAATTTCATTAAGACTAATATCAACACGGAGAAATAGTTTAATTATGTATGTTTTCAATGTGCATAATATCAGCTTATAATGCACCACTGCCTTCTAGATACAGATAAAGTTCAAGAGTTTTCTTAATGACACTCTTATAAGATGGTTGAAATTTAGTTTTTCTCCCTGCTCCCAGTCGCTTGCTCAGATGCATCTGCTGGTCTTTTTTTCCCCTGGCACCGCCTGGCGGCGACTGTCTCCTTGGCCGTGAGGTTCTTGGGTGACGAGTTGTTTGCGTTGATCTGGGAATCGCCGCGCTGGATGGGTGAACTCGGAGAAATATATATCCCGTAAAAATAGAACACCTTTAGAACACTGTGGTGTGTAAACGTCATATTATGGATTATAATTGCTGATTTTCCGATGAATTGTGTGAATGATTTACGTGGTTGCTGTCCAAGATGTAATCTTTTTCGTGTCAGATAGTGACTCTGTTTCAGAGAGTAATTCTGGTTCAGTGAGTAATTTTGTGGAAAGAAACATCCTTTAATATTATCATTTGTGCATTACAATGTGTATGCCTGTCCTAGCCATGCTTGTAATGCCAGTTAGATGACACAAGAACAGAAGCCATCAAGTTTAATTGTGATCAGGTTTCAGAATTGGCTAAAGTAAAGTTTGCGTGCTTGTTTACAGGAAGCAAGCTGGTTGCTGTTGGGGCTGAATTGTGGGCATGCTCTCGAGGTCATCTCACTGCCTGAGGGCACAACTGCTCTTGCAAAAGCTCACAGTTTTGATGCGCAGGTTATTTCCTCTCTTGTCAATCCATTGGCATCTAGCAAATTAAACTGATTTCATGTCCTCTTGATGTCTCAAATTTTAAGCAGCGATCTATTTGTGCCACATGCCTTCCATTTTAATGCAGACAAAGAGTTTCTCAGACAGCCACGAGTTGTTTGGGTTGGTCTAATTCAGAACTCCATTCCTGTTCCAACAAATATCTGATTTCATCCCACTGTAACCTTTGTTTACCTTATGATGTATATTTGCCATGGAGTGTTAAGTGACTTGTTTCCTCGGTAAAGACCTTGTTTACATATCTCCAGCTGCATTGCAAATCAAGTTTGGTTGTTTCAAAATTCTTTTGGTGAACTTAATTTTGGCTGTTCAACAGTTGTGCTGGACAAATCTATTTTTCCATCATTTTTTCTGGAATCCCACTGTCCACATGACTCACGGAAGAATGCTTGGAAATTATTCAGAATGAATAAAATGGTTTCAATCATAATCTTAATCTCTGATCTGCTATCATTATCTGTTTATTTGCACTTGCTCCTAATGTGCATATTACTAAGTAGAATCAAGATGCATCCCTTTCGATTCCCAAGTCTCTCAATTCCAAATCTCTGTCTTAGATTGATTCTTAACAAAATGTCATTCTTTAAATAGATATTTGTCATTAAAAATAAGACTATGTCGTAAAAAAGCACGGGCATTAGTAATGATTAAGCCAACACATACTGATTTTGATTAACAACTGTGTACAACTTTTCAGGCAACATGGATTTGTTAGCATATTCTGTTATGGCCGAACCCCCTAGGGGTGTTATATCTTCTGTTATGGCCGAACCCCCTAGGGGTGTTATATCCCTTGGCAAGGGGTTATCTTCTAGACTAGTAATTCAGTTATAAGTAGTTATCCCCTTGCCTCTATATATGTACCTAAGCATGGCTCATCAATAATACATTCCATTATGTTCCATTCTCCTTCATGGTATCAGGAGACCGGGATCCCCCCTCCCTCTCTCCCTTCCGCTGCCCTCCCTGATCGAGACCGGGACCTACCCCCTCCCTCTCTCCCTTCCGCTGCCCTCCCTGATCAGCATGGTCGGGACTCCCCCCACCTCTGTCGTCGACCTTGCCGACCTCGTCCATCGCAACGACAACGACGAGCCAAGGCATCTCGCTGACACCCGCATGGCTGCCCGTGAGGCTGCCCTTGCAGAAGCCCAGGCCACTGATGAAGCTGCTGCTGCCTCTTTCGATTGCCGACGCTGCCACCGAGCGCATCCGTGCTGCTCTAGCACGAGCAGCCAAAGCTCGGGTCGCCGTCGCCGCCGCGACTGATCCCATCGCGCCTCCTCCAGGGGACGGCCTAGACGTCTCCAACGCCATGGCCCTCCACGAAGCAGCCGCCATCCTCAACCTCCACGCTCAGGCGGTCTCCGTCCAGAACGCCCGCAGCCTGGTTCCCATCATCCTTGACACAGCCGGCAACTACTCAAGATGGCGCGAACAATTCCTCGCCGTCACAAAGTATTCGCTGCAAGATCATCTCTTTAGCGACCACGCCACCTCGACCCTTCCTGATTGGACGCGGATGAACGTCGTGGTCAAATCTTGGCTCTACAGCACGACCTCTTCTGATCTTGCTGAGGCCGTCATTGATCACCGCGCCACCGCCCGAGAAGCTTGGCTTGCCATCGAGGGACACTTTCTTGGGAATCAAGGAGACCCACGCTTTACACCTTGACGCCAAGTTTCGCGCCTTCGCGCAAGGGGATCTTTCCATCATCGAGTACTGCAAGCGTTTCAAGTAGATGGCCGACGATCTCGGCGACCTTGGCGAACACGTGACCGACCGCACCTTGGTCCTCAACGTAATTCGCGGGCTCAACGAACGCTACAGGGACATCGGTGTTCACCTCCGGCGCGGGCGCCCCTTTCCCTCCTTTGCCGCTGTTCGGAATGAACTTCTCCTTGAGGAGATCAATATGGTTCAGCACCCTGCTGCACCCCCCACCGCCTTCGTCGCTACGGTCCCCTCAACACCCCAGCAGTCCGCACCAACCGATGGCAGCACCCCTCGAACCGGCGCCCCCAAACAGAAGAAGAAAAGAAGCAGAAGGGGCGCAACTCTTCAGGTGGCCCTCCTGCCCCAGCCGGCAGCAGCCCCTCCCCCAATCCCGGATCAACCACCGGGCCCAACGGGACGTGGCCCTCCTTCTACAATCCGTGGACAAGGTCCATCCAGATGTGGCTCGGCCCACGGATTCCTCCCCTGGCCCAGCTCCCTCAAGGCCGGATGGGTCCTCAACAGCAGCAAGCAATGCTTGCCTTCCAGGGGCCCCAACAAATTTCACAGATGGCTCAACAAATCCACATCAGCCACTATTTTTCCTCCCTACGGGACCCCTGCAGGACCTCTGTTGCAGCCACAACAGCAAGCATTGTCGCCATGGACCCCTCAGGCACCGCACCAGCCCATGACAGGAGCTCCGGCTTGGGACCAGAGCTCCCTCGCCTCCACATTCAGCACCATGACTCACCCCTCCGGTGAATAACGACTGGTACTTCGATACTGGTGCTTCCTCCCACATGACATCCCATGACGGTACCCTCTCTCACTATTCGGTTCCACGGTATCCCTCTCCCACTTCTATTGTTGTCGGTAATGGTTTGCTCCTGCCAGTCGCCGCGACCGGGACGACATATCTTGGCCCCCTTACTTTAAATAATGTTCTTGTTTCGCCACAGCTCATCAAGAATCTTATTTCCGTTTGCCAATTCACTATCGATAACAACTGTTATGTGGAATTTGACCCTTATGGTTGCTCTGTGAAGGATCTTCTCACGGGGACCGTGACCATCAGGTGCAATAGCTCCGGACCACTCTACCCTCTGCAGGTTCCAGTGGCGCACTCTCTTGTTGCGGGCTCCACACCAGCTTCACTTTGGCACCGTCGTCTTGGTCACCCTGGTCGCGAAACTCTTTCCAAACTTGTTTCGGCCATTCCCACTTGTAATAAAGACTTGGATTCTATATGTCATGCGTGTCAATTAGGACGACATGTTCGTCTTCCTTTTGGTACTTCAGTGTCCAGGGCGTCGAACAACTTTGTTCTTATTCATTGTGACTTGTGGACATCTCCTGTTGTTAGTGTCTCTGGTTACAAATATTACTTAGTTGTTCTCGATGACTGCTCACATTACTTGTGGACATTCCCCCTTCGGCTAAAGTCTGACACATTCATGACATTATCTAACTTTTTTGCCTATGTCTCTACACAGTTCGGTGCTCGCATCCAGGCCGTCCAAACCGACAACGGACGGGAGTTTGACAACTCCACCGCTCGCACTTTCTTTATGACACATGGCATCCTCTTCCGCATGTCGTGCCCCTACACGTCTCCACAGAACGGTAAGGCCGAACGGATCATTCGTACCACTAATGACGTTATCCGCTCTCTTTTGTTTCAGGCGGGCATGCCTCCTTCATATTGGGCTGAAGCATTGCACACTGCGACTCTACTCCTCAACATCTTACCTACCAAGACCCTTGACTTCTCGACCCCGCACTTTGCTCTCCATGGTAGTGCGCCGTCCTACGATCATCTTCGTGTATTCGGTTGTAAGTGTTACCCCAATCTCTCGGCCACTGCTCCCCATAAACTTTCACCCCGCTTCGCCCTCTGTATCTTCTTGGGATACTCTGCTCACCACAAGGGATACCGCTGCCTTGATCCTACCACCAATAGAATCATTATTTCTCGTCATGTCATCTTCGACGAAACCTCATTTCCCTTTGTCGAGCAACCCTCACCTCCCAATGCTACGGATTTCACCTTTTTAGATGAATTTCCTAACACGGCAGCCGCTCCCATAGGGCTGCCAATTTTGTCTTCTACAGATACCTCTCCCACCATACCACTTTTGGCGCCACTGGATCCACCAGGATATCACACCCTACCTCGCACGGGTGTTGTGCCACGCGCAGCCACAGGTCCCTCGACACCCACTATACCACTCGCGGCCCCGACTTCATCTTCGACGCCTACACCGTACCATGCGCAGATGCCACGTCTCCTGCACTCCCACGTGCGGGACCGGCTCTGCGTGTCTACTCCAGGCGTCCCCGACCAGCCGAGCCTCCTCCTCCAGCGGCATCCACTACTTCCCCAGCACCGGTGCCGCTACCTCCTGGTGCCATTGCCGTTACTCCAACGGTAAACCAGCATCGCATGACGACACGGGCCAAGGATGGGTTCCGAGTACCATCCCTGTTCCATGCCACACCACTATCTCCAGTACCGAAGACTTTTCGTGGTGCTCTTGCTGACCCCAATTGGCGGGCTGCCATGGAAGAAGAACATGCTGCCCTCATCAAAAACCAGACTTGGGATCTGGTTCCTCGCCCGCGGCATGCCAACATTGTCACCGGTAAATGGATATTCAAGCACAAATTCCTCGCCAATGGTTCCTTGGAGCGTTACAAAGCACGTTGGGTACTCCGCGGCTTCACTCAATGTCCAGGCATTGACTTTACAGAGACATTCAGCCCTGTTGTCAAGCTTGCCACAGTTCGCATAGTTCTCTCGTTGGCTATCTCCCGCAAGTGGCCTGTTCATCAGCTCGATGTCAAGAATGCTTTCCTCCACGGCACTCTGACAGAGACAGTGTTTGCAGCTCAACCATCTGGTTTTGAAGACCCTGTTCACCCAGACTTTGTTTGCCGCCTCAACAAGTCTCTTTATGGGCTGAAGCAAGCCCCTCGTGCTTGGTACAGTCGCTTTGCCACGCACCTGGTCTCCCTTGGTTTCGTAGAAGCCAAGTCAGATACTTCGCTGTTCATCTACCGTCGCGGCACTGATACAGCTTATCTGCTTCTCTACGTGGATGACATCGTTCTCACCGCTTCCTCAGCACATCTCCTACGGCAAATTATCTCAGCTCTTCAGCAAGAATTTGCCATGAAGGATCTAGGGTGAGCTCCACCATTTCCTGGGGATGCAGGTTCAGCGCAGTGATGATGGTATGATTATCTCTCAGCGACAGTACATGCTTGACATCCTGGAAAGAGCAGGCATGACAGAGTGCAAACCTTGCAATACACCAGTCGACACTAACCCTAAAGTTTCTGCCGACTCTGGGACTCCAGTCGCCGATCCTTCAGATTACCACAGCCTTACTGGTGCCCTGCAGTATCTGACCTTTACGCGACCTGACATCTCCTATGCCGTACAGCAGGTCTGTCTCCACATGCATGATCCTCGAGAGGCTCACCTTGCTACTCTCAAGTGCATTCTTCGGTACATTCGGGGTACTTTACATCTAAGGACTTCTTCTTCGCCTTCGACGCTAGATGACTTGGTGGTCTATACTGATGCTGACTGGGCTGGTTGTCCAGACACTCGCAAGTCCACCTCGGGCTACGCCGTGTTCCTTGGCGACAACTTGGTTTCTTGGTCGTCTAAATGGCAGAACACCGTCTCCCGCTCCAGTGCTGAAAGAGTATCGCGCCGTGGCCAATGGCGTCGCTGAGGCTTCCTGGCTTCGCCAGCTTCTTCATGAGCTTCATACTCCGCTTCACCGCGCCATTCTTGTCTACTGCGACAACATTAGTGCGGTCTACATGTCTTCTAATCCAGTCCAGCATCAACGAACGAAGCATATCGAGATCGATCTTCACTTCGTCCGTGAGAAGGTGGCCATGGGTGCCGTTCGGGTCCTTCATGTCCCCACGACATCTGAGTTCGCCGACGTCTTCACCAAAGGGCTGCCCTCTTCGGTGTTCACTGAGTTTCGGTCCAGCCTGAATGTCCGTGGCTAAGCACCGACGTTCAGACTGCGGGGGCGTGTTAGCATATTCTGTTATGGCCGAACCCCCTAGGGGTGTTATATCTTCTGTTATGGCCGAACCCCTAGGGGTGTTATATCCCTTGGCAAGGGGTTATCTTCTAGACTAGTAATTCAGTTATAAGTAGTTATCCCCTTGCCTCTATATATGTACCTAAGCATGGCTCATCAATAATACATTCCATTCTGTTTCATTCTCCTTCAGATTCTATGTTTAATCTGGTTATGCTGTGGGTGAAATATTAGCATTAATGAGCACTGCCGTTTTGCTCGATGATTACCAAAGTAATGACATCTTGCTGCCCGCATCTGCGTCCATTTATTCTGCAGGAAGGCCCAGAACATGTTACTTGTTTGGATCAAGATGCTTACCAACGGTTAAGTGAAATCAGTCTCCTTTGGCTGCTAAAACTGGCTGACGTTCTGGGATTCAGTGTTCAGAGAGGCGTTGCTCTTGAGATTCCAATGAAGTGCTGCCCCCCTTCAGGATATGAGCTTGGTTGGTTACAGGGACTGGAGATAAAACTTGGAGATCTTCCACAGTTCATTGGATCTTCCCGTAGAGGTGATTTGATGACATTGGTCTAAACAGGGCCGCATTATGCATATCTCTAGTTGTTCACAGTGTGTGTTTGTATTCAGGGGCTAGTATATATTCAGAAAGATACTGCAAAGAGGGCTTTACAAAGTGTTTGACATGACTATCGACGTGGTCATTTGGGCCATACTGATTATACGTCCTCTTTCTCAAGGATGTAGCCTATAACATTTTGAGCACGCAGTTATCTCCGGTCAGGCCAATGCGGAGCAAACAGCCTGCAAAGCTGACTTACCTTCTGCATGCTCACTCCTAATGGACTAAACATTAGCTGGTTGAGTGATTTCAATCCACTGTTTGCTAGTGATTTGGCCCTAAACTGGTGTGCTTTGATGACTCGCAGATCTATCCTTGCGTTTGCTGCATTTGTCGAGCATCGGGGGAATGAAGGAACCGCAAATGAATTGGCATATGCTATCCGAAGACAAGCCGATGAGGGGGTTGGGATTTTTGTGGTTCATCATGTTGTGATTTTTCTGGGAAAAAATTCTCTGAGGGAGTTAAGATTGGTACCAAAAGGGATGCGTCAAAATCCTCAAAAATGGGATATGAGACCCTTCTCATGGATTTTTTTCGGCAGCTGGGCTGATACAATGGCCCGTTGGGTGGTACATTTGCTCATGAATAATCTCCCGCTTTAGCCTTTTCGCTTTGCTTGTTCTGAACTTACGTTAGGGCGTTTGGATGTGTTTAGTTCAGCAGCGAGACAAGATACAACAAATGCATTCCGTTTTTCTAAAACGGAATGGTTCCATCGAATGGTTACATCTTTCTTTTTTAGATTGTTTTTTTAGTTTGAGTATTTAATGGTTCCACCGAATTTGTTCCTGTTCATTGTCGGATCACTTCTCATCGCCCTCTCTTGACGTGGCCTAGCTAGCATGATGTTACGAGAGAAACAACGAGATGGGATTAATCAGGGGAAATCAGTGAAGTCACCACGTCGTAAACAGGGGTGAAACCAGAAATTAATCGTATGCAAATTTGTTGGTGTAAAAGATTACATTAATAGATTTAAATAACATCGAAGGGCTAGGTAAAGAAAGAGATTAACTACGGACTAGATGAGGTCTTCGAACATGATAATAACCTTAGTCTAATTTGAAGTGTGCTCTATTACGTAAATAATTATCTTTATTACGGTAGAAAGAAGGAGTATTTATAGACAAAGATCCAACAGGAAAATGTTATCCTACCCTCTAGTTACAATCGTCAATGTGAATTCTATTCATGAGGTCTCATAGAAATAGGATTGTAAGAACATGTGTGAATATTCTAGTAAAGCAAACGTTTGTTCTGTTTTACGGTGCTCCTTCGGAGCGGGGCCTTCTAGAGGGCAACGAGGTAGGAAGGGCCAACAGGACACTCGGGAGGCTTTGAATCCCTCTTTCTCTGCGGTTATCAAAGCTAGCGAAGGGCCAACAGGACACTCGGGAGGCTTTGAATCCCTCTTTCTCTGCGGTTATCAAGGCTAGCGTCATGGGCTTGGAGTCTTTACATAAGAATGCTTCAAACTTTGCATGCGCTAAAACTGTTTTTGGAGCTGTCCGCTTAACCGTACGACTGTCAGAATCATTTCTCCCAACCAACAAAGATTAAGTTAATTATTTCCAAGTTTTTTTAAAAAAATAATAGAGTTTCAGAGTTTCGCTGATGTGTCTTTATAGGATAGGCACAAATCTCTCCCAGTTGAAGCTACCGCCGACGAGGCGAGGCCACCTCGAAACAGGAAAGCACACACGTGGCCCCTTCCGCGCCATATGCGTTGCTCGTGTGGTCCGTGTCCACGTAAGCACCGTATCATCCGCATCTGAGACGCCAAGGAAACGCACGCGTCGCACACCTACGCGTCCGTCGACGCAGACACTTCATGTGATCGTGCGTCCCGACGGCCCAACAGCGACGACCCAGCAGCAATCGTCAACCTCCAATAGGCGATAGCCATAGCCAACACCATCAACCCAGCTAGCTCGTTCATCCACACAACTCCCCCAGCTACAGGAGGCGTCGGTCATGCATGGCAACGGTCAGTCGGTCAGTGACAGTGAGCACTAGTCACCACAAGAAGGTACCAGGAGTACTGTAGAGCCACTGGTGGTCGTCACCGACAGATCGCAAGCCAAGCCAAGCCAAGCACGGACGAGACGACCCGGGCGGAGACCTGCGGGTGATCCGATCCATACGTAGGTAAAGTGTCGCCGGCCTGCCGTTCGTTGCTGTGTTTGAGCGAACGTGTGTACACAGTACGCGACTACACGGACCAAATCCGGCCAGCCGCGTCGTCGTCACGGCTGCTTAAAGCGACACACCACACCACACCACACGGCGGTGACGCCCCCCTCCAGAACGGCAGAACCCTAGGGCGCTTAGCTGAGAAAGAAATCGATGAGATTTGGCCACGACACCCCAAAACGCGTAGGATTGCTCGGATGTCGCTGGACGCTGGCGACCGGGACTGGAGACGCAACGACAACCGACTCGCGGGCGCGGAGTCGTCTCTCCGCGTGGGACAAATTTTTTTATCGCGTAATGTATACAAAAACAAGTCGTTTTAGGGTTCTATCAAGAGTGTGCTAAAACAATTTGATTTATATATATATATATAAATACTATTCTACACCACAAATGTAGAATGCTATTCTACATCGACCTGGAATGGGCAGGGTCGGCCCTGACATTTTTGTAGCCTGGTGCGGAACAAAAAATGGAGGCCCCCATTACAAAATAATATTGAAAAATTTAGTGCCATTAACAAATCTCACACTAATAAGTTTAAATACAAAGGAGAAATATCTCTAGATTATTTAAAACAATTTCTTCTAACAGGCCTGCTGTTCGTGACTTATGACTAATTTATAACTGAGCTTTATTAATACTTGTGAGACTTATTAGCATACTAAATTTTGGAGACCCCCTACTTTCGAAGGCCCGGTGCGGTCGCACCACCGGCACTGCCCCAGGGCCGGCCCTGAGAATGGGGAGATCGGGATTGGGTGAGATGTGGGGGCATGCTGGATGAGGTGGACACGGTTGGGTTGATCGGTGTAGAATAGCATTCTACACCCGTAGTGTAGAATAGCGTTCCCGTGTATATATATATATATGCTATTCTACATCACGGGTATATATATATATGCTATTCTACATCACGGGTGAGGAATGCTATTCTACACCGACGTGGAATGTGGGGGCACGCTGGATGAGGTGGGCATGGTTGGGTTGATTGGTGTAGAATAACATTCTACACCCATAGTGTAGAATAACGTTCCCGTATATATATATATATATATATAATTTTTTAAAAAAACAACTATTCCCTTGATATACAAATATTAGTCGTCTTATATAGTATTACACATACCAAGGTAATAATAAATAGAGCAACACAAGCTGTCCCAACTAGTCGTGGCAAGATTCTAGTGGTGCCACCAAGTCCAACTCCTGGTGGTCACACATGTCTCATTTTTTAGTGTTTTTATTGCCAGAAACGTTTCGGTTGATGGAATGACTAATATTTTTACACTCTCACTTGAACACTAAAACAATTATTATTTGTACATCGGAGGGCAGCGGCGGATCCAGGGATGCAAGGGGTGCACGCGCGACACGTGTATTTGCTACGTATTTTTTATGTATTTTCTATATTTTTTATGTATTTTCTATGTATTTACGGTATAATTTTTGTATATTTCTTTATAAATCCTTATATAATTTTAATATTTTTGTTATAATTATGATATTATATTTAATATTTATTTAAAATAGTGAATAACTTTATTTGTGGTTTACACGTAGTTCAGTCGGCCCAAATTTTTTTTTATCCGACGCTGCCAAGGGGGCATGTGATGTAGAAAGATATATATGGAAATTTTGTAATAGTTATTATAACCAAAATGTAACGCCGGGGGCGCATGTTCCACGCGCGTCTGGCTGGCGTGTCGCCGAGAGATTCGCCGGCGTCGACGTGACCGGCCGCGAAATTCGGGCCGGGACCTCAAGCGGCGGCATGCACGCACGCTCGCGGTCGCAGCCACCGGACACCGGTCCCTCCCCGTCCCCCTCTCTCTCTCTCTCTGCACGTACGTCTCCGTCCGCCGCCGGGGTCCACGGCCTTCTCTTTCCACGGATTATTCCACTGTCGATCGGATCCGTGGCGTGAGCCGCCAGCCATGGCTGGCCGCTGGCGCCGGGCCGGGGACCACGGGAACGGCGCGATCTGGCGGCGTTGCCATCGGAATTGTTTTTTTTTTCTACCAGCTTAGGTAGCAGCCGTCCTAACTTTTTTTAAGCGGATAATGTGTCGGCCGAGGCGAGTTATATTAGCGGCTAATCCAGATCCGGCGACGTGCGGGTTTTCTTGCGTGGTTGCATGCATGATGAGCAGCCAGCCAGCAGGGTTCGTCAGTACACTCCCGCTAAAGCGTGAATAGTGGATCGTGGTTTTTGTGTCAACACCTAGGGGCATGCACAAGGGTTAATTTTTTCGGTGCCATTACAATTTTTACGGTTTGCCAATATGTCATCGATGTGTCACTGACACATGGGAACCGCCACAGTCACTGACAGTGGCATATAGGCAATTTCTAAAAAATATAATGGCATGTGAGTAATTTTCCCCATGCACAATGGTAGTTTTGGAACTGTTTATAAGCTGAATATTTTGCAAAAAAATCCTCATTTCGCAATAATAAATGATGAGAGAGATGCAAGCCGTCTCTTGGTGAAGAGACAGCAAGAGCTATGCTTCAATACTTATTTAAGGATCTATGAGTCATGGTTATATACAGGCATTAAATATTTTATAGACAATTAAACAGACAACTATTGTCTATGGGTTGTGTTAGTTGACTATTTAGTTATCTGTGTTATAAATTTTAAGAATCTATAGACAACAGCTGTCTATACCATTGTACACGCCCTAAAGAGCGCAAGTATATGTTTGTATTCTCAAGGAGAAATTATTACAATTTACACAAATCACTGTCCAAAATAGTTGACGATAGTGCTATATCTACCCATAACTTTTGTCCACGTCTATTCGTTTGGTAATTTTTTTTAATATGGATCTGATTCTGTAACAGCGATTGAAGAGTTATTAAAAAATTGGCTCTCGTAAAGGCATAGTTGTAAAGATATAGTTGTTGTCTAGATTCATATCTCCTTTAGGACCGCGTTAATCGTTGGCGTAAATTAAAAGAGTTTACGCTAACATGTTCTAATAGCATCGAATGATTTTGTTAGGGAAAAATAATCTCATCATACTTCTAATTAAATATTATATATCATAGGATACTTCAAAATTGGGCAATGCAGTATTCGAAGTATCGAAGGTTCAAAGCGGTCTATGAAGGTGTTCCGAATCCTCATGGCAGTCGAAGGATCATGGAGAACCGCCTCACTTTCGAATGCACCTCGCTCTAAAGGTCAGATGACTGCTATTGGGGGAAATAACTTTATCCTAACAAAGTCTAAATGACATTATCTACGAAGCCTCTAGAAGGCCAAAACCCTCTAGAGGTTCGAAGCCAATAAATCAGTCGAATACCCCTTCGTCCTACGTAAAACAAAGCATCCAAGACTACCCGAAAACTACTTTGAGAACCGCAAGACCAAGAATTAATTATGAGGTTATCTAAGCACCGAAGTCCCCTTCGAAATACACCGGGCTCCACCTAAGAAGATGTGAGAAGCCTGCTTCGTTCGTAAGCCTTTAAGCCCTGAAGCGACTTCGGCATGAAATCCAAAACTAGGCCCTTTGCTTGTAGTATCAGGACATGTATTTATATGTGAATTTATCATTTTGCCCTTATGAAATCTTGTAAACAGAGTCCTCTTTGACGAATGTAAGTAGAGAGTAAAATGATTTTTTTCTCTTGTATTTTGCCTATAAATACTAGACACCTCCAATGTAAGAAGGACAAAAGATAGAGAATATAAAACTGACTATAAACTAGACGTAAGGCTATTATCCTTTTTTGAGTTCCGAACCAGAATAAATCTAGCTTGCAATTAAAAGCCCTTCGAGGCTAAACAAACCTATTTGGCGTTAAAGAAATTGCGCCAACAACCGCCACAATATATGACAAGACGCTTGCTTTTCAAGTATATTCACACTAGGGTTTACTATTTTACCCTACGAAAGCTTTTGCACAATGTCTACAATGACGGTTGTAACTAGAGGGTAAAATAGTACTTTCTTATTATATTTTTACCTATAAATACATGCTATTTTTACTGTAATAGGGACCCAAAACTCAGTCTTTAAATACATTTTGAACTGGACGTATGATTATTATCCTTTTCAAAGGTCTGAACTAGTATGAATATCACCATGTTCCTAAGTTAGCCCATCGAGGCTAATCAAACTTGTTAGCGTAAACTCTTACGCCAATAGTTGGCATCGTCCGTTAGGAAGCAGTTGACGCCAAGATTTGGTAAAACCCAGGTCCACTAAAGATGACATACGATCAACAGAAGTCAAAGAGGATTCGGTCAAGAAAAGTCAAGGAAGCTCGTCCATGCTGCTACAAGATGACCGGACGCGGAAGAGTCGATGAAGATAAAGATTAAAAGAAGATGAAGATTATCTGGAATCGGTTAAGATAAAATTCTTGGATGGCAAGTCTCCAGACTATAAATATGTACCCCTAGTTAGCTTAGAAAACACATCTCTATCAATCAACTACTCGACGCATCGCCACCCTTAGCTTCCAAGGTTTATTTGGCGGGGTTCGACACTCGGAGCTAGGCTGCATCGTTTCAATCTCTGGCGAAGAGATGAGTCTCGCCACCCCGACGTCCGTACAAATTAGATCAGTATCCTCACGGCTGGATTAAATTGATCTCTTGAAGTGAACGTCGAAACAGTATGTTCGCCGGTTGTTCTCGGTGTATTAGCTAGATCTAAGGCTGCATCAGTTCAGTTTAATCTCTTAGATTGATGTGAACTAGGTGAGATAGTTTGAGACTTCATTGGTTAGATCCAATATCTCTTGCTATTATATCTTTTCATGTTGTATATTATTCATCTAAATAAAACACGCCCGATACTTTGACATATTATTAAGATCATCGTGACTAGCTACGGTCTTAAGTCTACCTTCATCAAGTACTCGTGTGTAGCGCCCCGATTTATCAAAATCGAGACATTATTGAATTTCCATAGAAAAACAATAATACAAGAGGTTCATCATGCGACAACGTACATACGATAATATCCATGGTACGCAGACCATATTTATTACAACATTGTTTTAGTAAAAACAGTAATAAGATAATTTAAAACAGCGGCATGACGAACGTCTTCTTCAAGATCTTTCTTCCCGACTGGGTTGCTACTCCAGACCGTCTTCAAGATAAGCATCCTCTGTGGGGTCCAACGGGTATGAGTACAAAAAGTACTCAACAAGCCACCGCAAATGCAAATAATAATGCAGGATAATAAACAAGGAAGGATAAAGGCTAACAATGCGGGATAAAGCAGTTGCAGTTATGGCATTTAGTGTAATCATATTTTAATCATGCGGAAAGTAAATATGAACATCATCAACATCAACTAACTCGAGGAGTACGTTTTACCTCCTCGCACAACAGTCCTTACATGTCAATTCATCATGCACATGCATATTCAAAGTAAACTAACTGGGGGATGTCACGCAACCCGCCCTTGACCGTGGGCTCGGCTTTTCGAAAAGATTTAAGACTCTGATCAGAGATGTACTACTGTACCCACAAGGCACGCACTCATCTCAACGAGATGACCCATTTCACGGGAACTCGTGCCAAAACCTCAATATGAGATGTTCCAAGCGATAACCACCCGCTCTAGGTTTCGCCGGCGCGCCGGGCCGCATCCCGGCTAACGTCGCACCCCCTTTTGCGCCACATTGGTACAAGTCACCCGCAGGTGCAACTTGACCCATCTCCAAATGGTGGCCTCGGTTTGGAACAACCCATACCTTAGTTAGGACTTACCCACTAGACTTGTGGTTAGTACGTAAGTGTATTGCAACGGATCCCTCAGACCGGTCCTTATAGTGCCCCGGGTGCGACTGACCAATGCCCTAGCTTGCACCCGGAACCCACCATGCATACACTCACAACCATGACTCATCACCAACAGAATTTCCAAAGATAAGAAGTAACGGGATCATATATTAGAACCATTTCACTACGACTCATTTTTATCCTATAGCGGCCGTGCCAATACATTGGACACTAGCTAATATCATTGATCATATGGTGACAAGGAGGTTAGGCGAGATAGCATGGCTTGGGTTGCACATCAAGGTCGGGGGATCCTAAATAAATATAATGTAAGGGTTCATTTGATTAATGCATATACATAACCTATGTGTTTTAGCGATAGTCAATTCAGACATGGGTTCAATATGCTCAAAAGAATGGTTTGGTGACTTGCCTTGTTCAGCAAAGGGAGAGGGAGGGACTTCCGGGAAGTATTCCGGCTCCTCGGCGGCGTCGTAGTCTTTTTAATATAAATATTAAAACAGAAAGAGCATAACACTCAATCAACCATATAACATTACATTACAAGCATATAAGTTAAAGTTGGTTTGATTAAAAATAAATAAACTCAAAGGTTAAGGTTCTGAATTTTATAAATAATTTTAAAGGGATTAAAATGAAGGGTTGTCCTTTTTAGAAAACAAATGTTTAAATGTGATTATTGTCATATTAAATTCTCAAATAAGTGTGAAATGAAAAGTTCATGTCAATTTGGTGGTTTTCAGTGAATGGACAGAAAGGAAATTAATATAAATTTTCTGAAGTTTAAATATTTTAATCCATATTTTAATCCTAAAGGCTTTTGAATAATTATTTGAATAAACATGAAAATGTCAAAATAAACCTACTGTTTTTATTGCATAAATATGTAGGGAATAATTTTATGAATTTTCTAAAATTGGAATGGTAATTTTTAGAGTCCAAATGCATTAGATATGAATTTTACAAGTTTAAAAGCATTTCTGGAATTTATTTTCAAATTTTAAACCTCTCGGGTCCACGGTGAGCCAGGCCCACGGTGAACCCGCGCACTGTGCGCGTGCGCCGGGTCGATCTGGACCGTCGGATCCAGATCCGACGCGCGAGGGCGAGGCGGGACGCGTAAGTGGCTACAGACGGCCAGGATTAAAACGTGCGAACCGGTACCACGTGGACGCACGGGATTAAACGCGGAGTTTTAAAACAAATGGACGCACGGGATTAAAACGTACCCCTTCGCCGAGATCTAACGGATCAGATTAATCCGCACGCGGGGATTAACCATCACCGTCGGATCCAGATCGCACGGTCGTGCGTGAATCCGACACGGCACGGGTACTCGACCCGTGCCGGTCGTCTTCTCCGACGACGGCGAGCGGGCCAGCGGCCACGGCGAGCGACGGCGACCTAGTCTAAGGCCTAAAATGGAACGAGGGTGCTGCGGGGGTCACGAGGGTACCTCGGCGGCGAGAAAAGGTCGACGGAGCGAGGCCGGCGACGAGCGGAGGCGGTGGAGGTGTTCGGGTTCTTGGCGGCGATGGCGATCCGGCGAGGGTCGTCGTCGACGGAGTGGTGGCCGGCGTTGGGGAGGTCCCGGCGGTCACGATGGTGGCGAGGGCACGAGCGGAGGTGGTCCGGTGCGACGGCGAGCGGTGGCCGGAGACGAACCAGAGGGAATGCGCTAAAACTTGGAGTGAGGGCGTTCTGTGCGTTCTCGCAACGTGTAGGCGTGGGGGTGAAATGCGGTGGCCAGGGGGTTTAAATAGGACCATCGGCGGGGGCAGAGAGGGCGTAGTCTACGGTGGCCGGGAGTTAACGCGTTTAAACGCCGGCGAGGTTCGGGCGACATGCAGGTTCATCGAACCGGGACGCAATCGAGCGGGGTTTAATGGGGGAAACGGTCGCCGGAGCGCGGGGGATTGAATGCCGGGCTCAATTTGAGGGGAGGGGGTCGGGGGCAGCGGATCCGAGGCGCGTTTATTGCGTCGGCCGGCGAGGGGGGGGATTTGGGGGCGGATCTCGCGGAGACGACGAATCCGACAAGTGGGCCAAGGTGGTCAGTGGGAGCGAGTGCGCGGGAGAGGGGGCTGACGGGTGGGGCCGGGTTGTCGGGTGCGCGCGAGAGGGGAAAGGTTTTGGCGCCGACAGGTGGGGCCCATGTGTCAGTCTAAGGCGAGCGCGGTAACGGGCTGGGCCGGCCGGGAGAGAGAGAAGGGAGGGAGAGGAGCCCATTACTGTTCTATTACTTTTCTGAATAAAAATAATTCCAGAAAATAGATTAAAGATTAGGGCTACTTCCAAGGCTGGTAAAAATTTATAAAACTTCTCAAAATTATATTTTGGCCTTAGGATCATATACAAAAAGTTTCACCTCCTAATTTGGTCATCTACTCTATGTTGTAGTTCAAAAGGGTATAAAAGGGATTTAAAAGTATTTTCTGAAATAATAATTCCCAGGAATTGAATTTAATAATATTTTTATTGGTTTGAAAATTTGGGGTGTCACAAACCTATCCCCCTTACAAGAATCTCGTCCTCGAGATTGGAACGTTACTCGAATAGCTCGGGGTATTGGGCTTTCAGCTCATCTTCTTTTTCCCAAGTGGCTTCTTCTGCGGGATGGTTGTTCCATTGGACTTTGCAGAAGCGGACGATGCGACTTCTGGTTACTCTCTCCTTGGTTTCCAAAATCTTGACGGGTCCTCTCTATGTAGGTCAAGTCTTCTTGGACATTGAGCTGCTGAAGGTCGGCTTGCTCGGTGGGTACACGGAGGCACTTCTTCAGCTGAGAGACATGGAACACATCATGAACTCCTGCCAAGGATGGAGGCAGTTCAAGTTGATATGCCACTTCTCCTTGTCGTCGGAGGATCTGGAAAGGTCCGACGTAACGGGGTGCTAGTTTGCCTTTCATGTTGAACCTCTGAGTGCCACAGAGGGGAGTGACCCGGAGGTAGACATAATCGCCCTCCTCAAAGGCTAGATCTCTTCGACGGTTGTCGGCATAGCTCTTCTGCCTGGATTGGGCTGCCTTCAGTCGGTCTCTTATGATTTTAACCTTCTCTTCAGCTTCTCTCAATAGGTCAGTCCCAAACAGTTGTGATTCTCCAGTTTGATCCCAGAGCAACGGCGTTCTGCACTTACGCCCATAGAGTGCTTCGAACGGGGACATTTGCAGGCTGGCTTGATAGCTGTTGTTGTAGGAGAACTCTGCGTAAGGTAAGTTCTTGTCCCACATTCCGCCAAAGTCTAGAGCACAAGCTCTAAGCATATCCTCCAATATCTGGTTGACCCTTTCGGTTTGACCGTCGGTCTGCGGATGATAGGCGGTGCTAAAGTTCAGCCGGGTGCCGAGTTCCTCTTGGAGGTTCTTCCAAAACTTGGAGGTAAACTGACTCCCGCGGTCAGATACAATCTTCTTGGGAACTCCGTGGAGGCACACGATCCGGGTCATATACAACTCAGCCAACTTGGCGACAGTGTAAGTTGTCTTGACCGGGACGAAGTGAGCTACCTTGGTGAGTCGATCAACGATCACCCAGATAGAATCATGACCAGCTTGGGTCCGGGGTAGTCCTGTGATGAAGTCCATTCCTATCTCTTCCCACTTCCATTCAGGGACTTTGAGGGGTTGAAGAAGTCCGGCAGGTCTCTGATGCTCTGCCTTGACTCGCCGACATGTATCGCACTTGGCCACATACTCAGCTATTTCTCTCTTCATGCTGACCCACCAATATTCTCCTTTAGGTCTTGATACATCTTTGTACTCCCGGGATGGATGGAGTATAGAGTATCGTGGGCTTCTTGAAGGATGAGAGTCTTCAACTCAGGTAGGTTGGGTACGCATACTCGGTTTCCGAACCAGATGGTACCATGTTCGTCCTCGGAGAATCCGGGGGCTTTACCCTTCCTCATGTTTTGCTGGATCTCCAGGATGTCTGGGTCTTCCTTCTGCTTCTCTCGGATCTGGTCTATTAAGACAGGCCGAGACTCCAAGGCAGCGAGGTACTCTCGAGTGGTGATCCCTAGGTTTAGCCTTTCCATCTCTTTATAAAGTAGAGGAGCCTGGTCTTGAATCATGATGCATTGCA
>JAAALK010000284.1:7571213-7589540 GCA_019279435.1 Zizania palustris
CTAAAAAACCCTTAAAAAATTGGCTCTCGTAAAGGCATAGTTGTAAAGATATAGTTTGTGTCTAGATTCATATCTCCTTTAGGACCGCGTTAATCGTTGGCGTAAATTAAAAGAGATTACGCTAACATGTTCTAATAGCATCGAATGATTTTGTTAGGGAAAAATAATCTCATCATCTTCTAATTAAATATTATATCATAGGATACTTCAAATTGGGCAATGCAGTATTCGAAGTATCGAAGGTTCAAAGCGGTCTATGAAGGTGTTCCGAAATCCTCATGGCAGTCAAAGGATCATGGAGAACCCTCACTTTCGAATGCCCTCGCTCTAAAGGTCAGATGACTGCTATTGAGGGAAATAACTTTATCCTAACAAGGTCTAAATGACATTATCTACGAAGCCTCTAGAAGGCCAAACCCTCTAGAGGTTCGAAGCCAATAAATCAGTCGAATACCCCTTCGTCCTACGTAAAACAAAGCATCCAAGACTACCCGAAAACTACTTTGAGAACCGCAAGACCAAGAATTAATTACGAGGTTATCTAAGCACCGAAGTCCCTTCGAAATAACACCGGGCTCCACCTAAGAAGATGTGAGAAGCCTGCTTCGTTCGTAAGCCTTTAAGCCCTGAAGCGACTTCGGCATGAAATCCAAAAACTAGGCCCTTTGCTTGTAGTATCAGGACATGTATTTATATGTGAATTTATCATTTTGCCCTTATGAAATCTTGTAAACAGAGTCCTCTTGACGATTGTAGTAGAGAGTAAAAGATTTTTTTCTCTTGTATTTTGCCTATAAATACTATACACCTCCAATGTAAGAAGGACAAAAGATAGAGAATATAAAACTGACTATAAACTAGACGTAAGGCTATTATCCTTTTTTTGAGGTCCGAAACCAGAATAAATCTAGCTTGCAATTAAAAGCCTCGAGGCTAACAAACCTATTTGGCGTTAAAGAAATTGCGCCAACAACCGCCACAATATATGACAAGACGCTTTCTTTTCAAGTATATTCACACTAGGGTTTACTATTTTACCCTACGAAAGCTTTTGCACAATGTCTACAATGACGGTTGTAACTAGAGGGTAAATAGTACTTTCTTATTATATTTTACCTATAATACATGCTATTTTTACTGTAATAGGGACCCAAAACTCAGTCTTTAAATACATTTTGAACTGAACGTATGATTATTATCCTTTTCAAAGGTCTGAACTAGTATGAATATCACCATGTTCCTAAGTTAGCCCATCGAGGCTAATTAAACTTGTTAGCGTAAACTCTTACGCCATAGTTGGCATCGTCCGTTAGGAAGCAGTTGACGCCAAGATTTGGTAAAACCCAGGTCCACTAAAGATGACATACGATCACAGAAGTCAAAGAGGATTCGGTCAAGAAAAGTCAAGGAAGCTCGTCCATGCTGCTACAAGATGACCGGACGCGGAAGAGTCGATGAGATAAAGATTAAAAGAAGATGAAGATTATCTGGAATCGGTTAAGATAAAATTCTTGGATGGCAAGTCTCCAGACTATAAATATGTACCCCTAGTTAGCTTAGAAAACACATCTCTATCAATCAACTACTCGACGCATCGCCACCCTTAGCTTCCAAGGTTTATTTGGCGGGGTTCGACACTCGGAGCTAGGCTGCATCGTTTCGATCTCTGGCGAAGAGATGAGTCTCGCCACCCCCCGACGTCCGTACAAATTAGATCAGTATCCTCACGGCTGGATTAAATTGATCTCTTGAAGTGAACGTCGAAACAGTATGTTCGCCGGTTGTTCTCGGTGTATTAGCTAGATCTAAGGCTGCATCAGTTCAGTTTAATCTCTTAGATTGATGTGAACTAGGTGAGATAGTTTGAGACTTCATTGGTTAGATCCAATATCTCTTGCTATTATATCTTTTCATGTTGTTATATTATTCATCTAAATAAAACACGCTCGAGTACTTTGACATATTATTAAGATCATCGTGACTAGCTACGGTCTTAAGTCTACCTTCATCAAGTACTCGTGTCACCACCTAACTTGAGCATATTGTACAACCACATCCTGTTTGTCATTTTTGAGGAAAGGCATACTGCCAAGGGATTCATATGTCTAGACCCACAACCATCCTAGCTGAATTATAAAGCAAACAAAGTTTCTGTATGAGCTTCATGTTTTGTCAAATATTATTTTTGTTCGTTATCTAAAATAGCAACCAGACATTGTTATGAATTAATTAGATTGTTAAAAACTACCAGTGTTCACTTTCCTGTAACAAAGTGTTATGTATTGTTTGGGGGAAATAATTTTACCCTAACATAATCTAAATAATATTATCTGTGAAGCCTCCTACATATCGAAGCCTTCTGATGACTCAAAACCAACAAGCCAATCGAAGACCCCTTTATCTCGAGCGAAGCAAAATATCCAAGACTCCGTTTTGGAAGACTACTTTAGAGCCTCGAAGCCTTGGGCCTTAAAGCCCCCCTTCACAATCCTCGATACTTCGGAGACCACTCCGATAACGAAGCCTCCGACCTATACTTTGATATAGGCTCAAAGATATGCAAAACAACTTCGACATAAAGGCCACAGGGGCCTTCACCTCTAGTATCAGGGCATGCATTCATATAAGAAGTTATTATTTCGCTCATACGAAGTACTATGTATAAACTCAACAACATCGGTAGTAACTAAAGTAGTAACTAGAAGGTAAAATGATTTTTTTCTATTGTATTTTGCCTATAAATATTGGGCATCTCTATTGTAATAAGGACAGATGATACAAAATATAAAAATCACTATGAACTGAATGTAAGATTATTATCCATTTCGGATGCCTGAACCAGTATAAAATACTATCTTCATACAAACCCTTCAAAATTCAAATCTACTTTGTAATTAGAAGAACTTCAAAACTAACAAACCTATTAACATAACTTTTATGCTTACACGTATCCTTTCTATTGAAAGGGAGAAAACAAACAACACACAAAAACATAGAAAATTATCTCATTGTGATACGAAATCATGGCTACGCGGTCCAAAACGACATGACTCGATAATACATGAACACACAAACCATATTTTTCTAAGTTATACATAGCGCGCAAGCATGAAAAGGCCGTCAATTAATCAGCCAAATGTTGCTAGAAAACCATGTTGCCCTAAAAAAAATTGTGAGTAGGATTTAGAAATAGATAACGCTCGATCTGGCAGACCGACGGTGTGACCAACTGTCCGGGACAGATTTTTACACAGGGAAAAATGCACGCCTTTCACGCCGCCCGACCTGCAGATCCGCGGGCCGCGCGGCCCCACCTCCTCCGCAAGTGGACAAGCGGCCGGTGCCTGGCCTGGTACGCCATTCGCGGGGGTACACTACTGTAGTACCCCGGAAGCAGGAACCACTACGCGCGCCGCGCCGCGCCGCGCCCCCGCCGCGCGATCCCGTGGTCCTGCGCGAGGAAAGGTGGCAGCGCCGCGGGCTTGCGTGCGTGCGACAGAGAACGACGCGTCGTCACGCACCCACGAACGCACGCACGCACGCGGCCCCACGCCACGTACAGTGCAGAGCGCGCGGCGCGGCCCCCGCGGCGCGAGCGAGCTGTCGGTCTCGGTCCGCGCCGCGCGCCTCTCCACCGCTTTTTAAATGCGAGCGAAAGCGAGACGAGGGGGAACGGTTGGTGGCTGGCTACAAGCGAGTGGTACCGGCAGGCAGGCGTACAGGTACAGCCTCGCGATCCGGGCAGAGCGCGCGCGCGCGCGAGCGGCCGGCCGATGCCGACACTTGTCGCGGCCCCACCCGTCCCTACGCCGCCCCACAGCATCGAACGGGCCGTTCCCTCGCGCGCCTGCCGCCTAACGTGCCGACGCCACCCGTCCCTCTCGACGTTTCTTCCTCTATTTTTTTAATGTGTACTACATCGATCGCGGCGGCCACTTTACGTGGTGGGTACGAGCCTAGCGGCCGCCGGCTTTATCGGCTCGCGCGGCCATGTCCGTCCACTGGGCGTCAACACGCACGCATCCCCACCTACGCCTCGCCGCCGAGGCGGCTGGACGGAGGGATCTCAAAGCACTAGTACAGTAGTATAGTCTGTGACGACGTGAGACGCGGCCGGGAGGCGCGTCGCATGGTGCCGTGACGTGCCGTGCAGCGCCGCGCCGCGCCGCGCTGAGCAGGGAGCAGGGGTCGGCGGGGGCCACGTGCCTGTGCGCGCACGCGGGCGGCGACTTTGGTTGCCCCCACGGATGCGAATGCCGCCCAGACCGCGGGTCGGCACGCACGGATCGTGATGCCGTCGCCGCTGTCCTTGCGCGGGGTCCACGCCGCCCGTGACGTGCTCCCACAACGTGCCGCTCTCTACGCCCCCGCTGCGGGGCCCGTGTGAGGCGGCTTGATGCCTTTTGTTTAAGCGATACACTTTGCGTTCTAGTACCTCAACTAGCCAATATATTGTCACCGTCCATTCTCAGATTCTCTTCTCCACAGCGCAAACCTTGTTTGGGTCCACGCAAACATATACATATATATATATATATATGTAGTTCCTCCAGTTAATCAAAATTTGAACAACATAATCTCCCTATAACAATTTAGTTTTTCTTGGCGTAAAAGAATATGCTAACAAGTTTAAATAATTGCAAAGGGTTATTAAGTGGAAAGATTGTTTACGAATGTTCCTAGCATCTGAAATGGATAATAGTCGATCGTTCGAACTGTCTATTCATTATCTCCTGATTTCGATGCCTATAGCTCATTAAAGAGAGTTATTTATAAGCAAAAAGTACAAGAAGAAGACCATTTTACTCTCTAATTACAACCGTTATAGAAAACACTATTTCTTGACCTTCGTAGGGCTAAACGGGTAAAAGTCGTGTGAACACTAAAAAAACAGATTTCTAATTTGTTCCAACGGCGCTCCTTCGGGAGGGACCTTTCGGGGAGTTCTCTTTAACCGAAGCCTTGCTGGACCCTTCGGCTTGCAACCCTTCGGATAAACTTTCTCTAGTGGAGCTCTACCGATCGTTGACATCTCTAAGGAGAAGCCTTCGGTTCCTTTTATCTTCGAATTTCTACTTTCGGAGTAGCTTTCTTCTTACCCATGATGGAAGTATTTCGCCCAACATATTTATTTTCAAATTAAACGGATAAAATTTCAGCACAATAATATCTTCATGTCTCAATCGTATTTTCCTAATCTGCTATCTCTTTTTAGAAATATACTTCACTAGTCCTTCCTGCCATCTTATTGTTGTTTCTCTATGCATTGCGAGTAAAAGACTGTATATATAGGTTCAAGTAGTTTTGAAGGGCTGTGTAGAGATAAAGCTCAAATTCACATTGGTTCAAGCCTCCAAACCTCCAGGAATAATGACCTTAACGTTTAATTTGAAATTTATTTTTAGCATGAGTTCCGGTCCCTATTATAGTATAAAGGTTAGCTATTTATATGCAAATACGCAATAGGAAAGTATTTGTTGGGGGAAATTACTTTATTTTCAAGACTTAAAGACTAACCCTCCGTGGGCTCCGGGAAGATCCCGAAGGTGGCGGACAGATGTCGAAGCATACGTCAACACGGTTCGGAGGGTGCCACGATGCGAAGTCACAGAGGACCCTCCGAAGGGAAGAAGGAGGCCTCGAAGCAGGAAGACCGTGATTGATTGGATGTCCAGCTTATCCATCTACCCTACGACCATTTACCGTGTATAACCTGGTTTATAATATCGAATAAATTCTACTATGTTCAGTTTAATGTGGGGTAAATAGGTCTTTTCCTTATGCCTTTTTCCCTATAAATCCCCCCATTGTACCTTGTAACAAGGATCCAGAACCAGTGTGTTCAAACACACGCATTCGGACCTCTGAGTTATTATCCTTACGGAGGCTCGAGTTCGTCCTACATACAACTTCTTGTTTGTCCGTTCTTGATTACCGAGAACCTGTTGTGGTAACTTTTACGCCAACAGTATTATTTGTTCTTTATTATAATCGTCATTGTGGGCTATGTTCACAGACTCTGTATGGTTAAATAGTAAGACTTGAATGTGAACATAACTGTAAAGCGAACGTCTTGTCGTAAATTACAGTGTTCCTTCGAGGTGAAGTCCTTTCCTAGCTGGGAAAGCTCTTTGGAATCCTTTGACCGTCAAGGAGCTTCGAGGCCTACTCCAGAAGGCTCCAAATCTCGTGCTTCGAAGTGCTTTCCGAAACAGTTCGTCACTATAGCTATGGTGTGATTATTTTCCTCCAACACATAGTGATGTAGTACTAGCAGCTCATTGGGTCGATGACTCGATGCCCCTCCACATGCGCTCTTCTTGGGAAATCCTAAAGTGGAGTATTGTCGTTAACGTTATCATCTTTGTCGTCTTCGTCGGAGATAGAAACATTATTCCAAAAAAGACAAATACAGACATTAGATATGAGTAGACCAATTTCATCATTTATTAACTTAGACTTATTCTCAGCATGCTAATTGTTGATATTTTAACTGTTGAGAGAGATTACCATGGACTTATGTAACCATACATACATGCAAACTCCTTAACCATGGGTACGACGGCGAGGATAGCATAACTATATTTAATAAATACAGAAAAATAATATATATATATTGATAAATTATTTTTCAGTATATAATAATATATTAAAAACGTTAAAAATTTAATTAAGGAACCGAATGAAAGAAAGTGTGCTCCCGGTGATGGTCGTGGCAAAGAAGCATTTTCACTTTAACGTCGCCGCTTCCGCGCAATTTGCTGGTTTGTGTCGGGCCGCCACGAAAAGAGCGGCTGCCGAATTCTCACGCCGCCGGCCACGCAAACGATAAAGACGAGGGGCGGCGGCGCGGGGACGGTCAAACCGCTCCCTGACTGCGCCGAGTTTTATTCCCTCTTGCCGCTCCACCACCCGCTCGCCATTTCCTCTCCTTTTAACCCCGCACCTCCTCCTCCTCCTCCTATAAGTCTCCTCCCCCTGCTCGCCCACCTCCTTAATCTCCAACACGCACCACCTACACAGCCGGCCGGACCAGCAAGAAAGAAGACCGCTCCATGGCACCGAGAACGTCGGACAAGACGATGGCACCGGTGGTTACGGCCAGCAGGCTCGCGCTCGGCGTGGCTGGCGGCGGCGCTGCCGCCGGCACCGGCCAGCACTTCCGTGGGGTGAGGAAGCGGCCGTGGGGCCGGTTCGCGGCGGAGATCCGCGACCCCGCCAAGAAGAGCCGTGTTTGGCTCGGCACGTTCGACACGGCGGAGGAGGCCGCACGGGCTTACGACACCGCCGCGCGCCAGTACCGCGGCGCCAAGGCCAAGACCAACTTCCCCTTCCCTTCCGGGACTCCCGCCGGAGCCGCTGTGACGGCCGGCAGCGGCAGCAGCAACAGCAGCACGGTCGAGTCCTTTGGCGGCGACGTGCAGGCTCCCATGCAGGCCATGCCGATCCCTCCTACGCTCGACCTCGACCTCTTCCACCGCGCCACGGCGGCCGCGGCAGCCGGCGCCGGCGGCATGCGCTTCCCTTTCGAAGGCTACCCTATAACGCACCCGTACTACTTCTTCGGACAAACGGCCGCCGCTGGTTGCCACATGTTCAAGTTTGCGCCGCCGGTCACCGTCGCGGCCGTGGCGCAGAGCGACTCCGACTCCTCGTCGATCGTGGATCTCGCACCGTCACCGCCGACGGCGACCGTGTCGGCCAAGAAAGCTGTGGCTTTTGACCTTGATCTGAACTGTCCACCGCCGGCGGAGCTCTAGCTCGCCGGATTTAGCGGATGACTGCTAGCTTCTCTCTGCTTCTCTCTTTTTCCCTTCACTCCCTAGTAGAAAATTCCGTGTGCCTCTTTATGCCCAGGACCCCTTGCTTAACGCAGGCAAGACATTTTTGTAAATAGTTTTTCCGCCGGCGGCGTAGCTTCAGAGAAGAAGATCAAACCTGGGCTGTCTGTCACCTAAGACATGTCCTGCCGGCGTTGTAATGGACCGGGATTATATGTGTATTAATTAATTAATTACTTTGATAGCCATGAAACTTGGCAGAAACTCTCTAAGTCTCAAGAATTCATGAATCGGGTGATGGCGTTACAAGCAAATTTATCGTCCGGTCTCTTGCTTGCGGACCATGCAACGTCGCCGTTAACTTGTCGATTAAATGAAGGAGCAGTCGCGTCGTCGTGCTTGGGCATCCACTCATGTGTCGACTTTAGCGCGCACCGGATCACCCGTATCAATGGCGACGTCAATTTTTTCACCCTTGGTAGTTGGCAGAGTGAGTGGAGGCATCATGGTCGATTCTACGCGTGTTGCGGGCGGCAAAGATGAGCCCTACCGACAGACGCTACAGTCTCCGTTGCCGACGCTGGAATTTTTTACCCGTTCAACTCTGTCTCGCCGGTCGTTGTCTGCTCGCACGCAGAGCAGCAGGGCGCAGCGTCAGCTTGCAGGGAAAAAATACTATTGCTGCTAAAACGGCGTGTTGCTGTACAGGCTGGTTGCGAGAAGGAGACGACGCATGTGGATAACGAACGCGTAAATCGAATCGAGGCGCGATAAAATAAGAGAGAGAAATGAAACGTAGGGCGGCGTTGGGCGCGGCGGGCGCCGTGAGCGGTGGTGGTGGTGGTGGTGGTGGGGCGGGTGGATCTTTCTGCCGGCGCGCGTCGGTGTGCGCCCGCGTGTACGTGGATGGATGGCAACCCGCGCCGCGCCCGCGTGCGATCGTGCTGGCTGCCGCCTGCCGGGTTGGTTCGGTTGGTTGGCTGGCTGGCTGGCTGGATGCTCGCCTTTCCGCTCGTGACCTCGGGAGTAACGTGAGCGTGTGGGCGACGACGCCCACGCCCACGCCCACTCCCACGGGCCACGTGTGCGCCGCTGCCGGCCACTCCCTTGCCGGTCCGGGATCCTCGCTGCGCCGCGCGCGCGGTGTGGCCCGTTCCGTGGGCGCGCGGCGCGTGGTCTCGTTAGGCGGAGGCGGGTGGTGCGTGTTCGGTGCGCGCGCTCGACCCGGCGCTGGCGACTTGGCGTGGCGTGGTCGCGGCAGACAGGGCGTGGGGGGCCCAGTGCGCGCGCGCGCGGGGGGGCATCGGGGCGCAGTGATTCGCGCGGCGGCCGTTTCGCCGTCGCGCTCGCGGGGCGCGGGGCCCGCGCGCACCGCGAGGACGCCGCTTTCGCCGCGGGCTCGCCCCCACTGTTTCCTTTCCACGGCTGTTTCGTTTACTGTTTTCTTCCTGGATCGGCCGGATTGCGCGTCGACGTGCGTTCGAGCTGCCGTGCGGCACTACTGTCCGGAATTCGGCGTTCGGGCTTTTTCCACGAAGCCGCGTCGAGTTGCCGGTTGCCGTCGTCCAGGAGTCGATTTCTGGGATTATTATTAAATACTCATCCATTAAATTTTTACAATTTAAAAATCCAGTGTTTTTTTTGACTCACAGTGTCTAGTGGCTATATCAAACTACGACTCCTCTCTCATACAAAAAGTATTGGGGAGTTATCTCTACCCCAAGTCCAAAAAAATCCTGTGATTTTGTGATAGGTATGTAAAGGAACTGAGATGCTTTAAAATATTATGAACAGACTATCCAAGACTCAACAAAACAACCCAGACGACTCAAGTGCCCACGTTTTTTAGTTAAATCTTGTTAAAGGTGTACTCACTTTGGTACACAAAATAAATCGTTTTGGACATGACTTCACATATTAAGGAGCAATTAATTAGTTGTATTTTTCATGTTTGTCCTTATTAAATATAATACAGGCATAAACATACCATGAAAAACAAGAAAGAAGTAGTACTAATTAATGGGGTATAGTTGTCCAAAATACGCAATAAAATATAAAGCAACATGTTTTAGTAAACTCTTGGTACAAACCTAAAACGACTTGTTTTTGTGTACTGTGGGGAGTAGTTAACAATTTGATGGTCACATCTTAGGGCATGTTTTGTTCCACGTTACTAAATTTTAGGAACTAAAATTTAGTTCTTTTTAGTCCCTAAACTATTAAACATGGTGACCAAAAGGACTAAAGTTTAGTCACTAAAGTTTAGTCATTTAGTCACTGAGAAGTTGCTAAAAGGGACTGTCAGAATTTGTTCCTCATTAATGCCTCCTGGGGTGGGAAAATGATATCTGCATGCATTTATTAGGGTAGTTTAGTCTTTGTTCAACTATATTAATGACATTTAGTCACTAGAACTAAATAAGAATGGACTAAAATTCAGTCAGCTAAATAAAGATAACTAAAATTTAGTTTAGTCCCTAAAAGAACCAAACAAGACCTTAGATTAGGTTTGGTGAAGAAATCTCTTCTAATATAAAGTGTGGATTTCGTCCTCGGGGCGCGCCTGCCCGCCCGCCCAGGAATCGCATGCATGCATGTGGGAAGCAGGCACTTCAACGGCCTCTCGCGCACTAACGCGCCTCAGCCCGCCAGCCCGCGAGACACGCCCCAACCGCCCCACGGAAGTGCATGGGAAGAAAAAGAAAAAACAAAAACAAAAGTAGAAGAGAAAAAAGGAAAAAAAGAAAAATGTACTTCTGCATTTTAGTCCTTTAATATCTGTATCTTTCGCATAAGTTCGAATTTTGCGTAAAAACTCTTTAATTTCTGAAAAATCATGCTGAAACTAAAATTTTTGCGCTAAGGTTTTTGGATTTCTGAAAAATCACGCAAAACTATGAATTTTACGTATATGTAATTAGAACCGCTGAAAATTTCCTTATTATCATAGCAATAAAATAAAATCCGACGTAAAACACGAATCCCTTACTAGTGAGTTAATAACAAGTGAGATAAAACTGTAGTTGTCTTAATTGAAACGTGAATTAAACGTTTGGCTAAGATTGATATAGTTTGGAACAACAAAGTTAAGCAGCAGCCACCATGGTCCATGGTTAGAATTCCTCTCCGGCCTGTGCGCCGGCACTGTTGCTGCGGCGTGGTGGTGGTCGTCGGTGCGCCACTGCAAACACGTGAAACAATGCATCATTCGCAGCGGAAAAGGCGGTGCGCCCTAGTACATGACACTGGTCACGTAGCGTGCGCTAGGCCATCAAGCCCGAAACACTCTGAAGGCAAGCTCGCCAATCCCAAGGAAGACCAAGAAATAAATGGGGAAGCAGCCGGTCAAAAGGGATTGCGTCTGTTGCGTGCGATTTACTTTTGCTTTTTTTTATCTACTGATCCCATGGGAGATGCCCTCGTGGTGGTGATGCACTGATGCTCCACAGGAAACGTAAGAATTTTACTGTTGTTCAGTTATTAACTACTCCCTCTGATTTAAAAAAGACGTTGTTTTAGACATAATTATAAATACTCCTTTCAATTCATAAAAAATCGTTTTAAGATTGTATCAAGAGTTTCTTAAAACATGTTATTTTGTATTTTATTATGTATTTTAGACAACTATACACTTGATGTAGTACAAAAATGATTGGCCTAAAGATATTCATAGATCCTGCGTGTGAAGAGGTCATCACATATAAAAACTATATAATTACAAGTTCCACAACACAATTTGACTGACATGTTTCGATGATTATAGACGAATTGAACTGAATTTTAGCTTGGAATACATTAATTCGAAAGTAGACTTTCAAAGCTTTTATGAAGTCTACATCACTGATGTTATGGTTGTTATACATAAAAACAATGTTAATCAGTTAGAGCATCTTCATTGTAGTTATTATTTTCGACTTGCTATTTATAGTAATAGCAAGTATTTCTATTTAAATTGACTTGCTATTTTACTATTCACTGTAATGTACTTGCTAATGTGACTTTCTATTTGAATATAGATATATTTTATCAATTTATATTCATACAAAGAAAATAAAAACTATTATATGAGCTCAACACTCAATGAAGTAGCAAATTTAGTTGGTTTGCTAGATGTGACAAGTGTAGAGAGAAGAATGTTGTTGGCACAAAAGATTACACTAACAGGTTTTGAATAACCTCGAACGATAATAAGCTCAAAGTGTTTAGCTGCGAACTAGTCCAGGCCTCTGTCGAGGATAAGAACCTTTAACCAGTTCGAAGTATCTTTGTTTATCTGAATCTTTGATGTCTCTTTACAGTAATAAAGGGGTATTTATAGACATGGATACAATAGGAATATACTATTCTGCCCTCTAGTTACAACCGTCATAGTGGGCACTATTCCTGGGACTCCGTAGGGGTAAACAAGATAAATATCATGTGAACACTTAGATAAAGCAGACGTATTTTCCCTGCTGGAGGCACCACTTTGGAATAGAAGGCTTCGGGTACGCCCTGGTGTCGATAAATATCATACACTCTGAGGCCGAAGCCTATCGCGGAGTCCCATATACGCTTTGGTCTTGATGGGAGGCTTCGAGCTCTCCCCCTCGGATCATAGCAGCTGTTACCGATGGCTTCGCACTTCCCGCCTGTCAAAGTCTCTATTCGGAGCATCAATCTCTGACGGGATTATTTCCCCCAAACAGTAGCCCCTCGCATACGCCTTCTCTGAACACCCTGCATGATAGGGAGACAGTATACGCAAGAAATAATTTATACTTCCGAACCTAAAGGCCTGAAGGTACTTACATTCGATTTAAGGTAGCTTCGAACACCAAGGAAGGTACTTCGAAAAAAGCCCTCATTCGTGGCTTCGGAGAGCCGTTAGCTGTACCGTTTCGTCCAACGTCCATCTTAATAACGGGCATAAACTGCCTCGGGCAACCGATTATTGTTCCTAACGAGGAGTTACTACCTCAGGATACCAACCGCCACAGATATTCTGGACTCGTGCGTTTAGACATTTTTTGTTGATGGACCCACTTATCAGTGACATGGTGCTTCACCTTTTGAGTGGAAACAGTCGTTACTTTCGCTACTTGCAGCGTAAGCCACCGAAGGGAGAAGCAAGCCCCGTTAGCAGGAAAATCTTCATCTTTTTCGAAAACTTCTTCTGCTCATGGCTAAAAACAGCTCCAAGGCACCCGCTTCAAGTTATTTTATGGTCCAGTAGCAAGCGGTTACGGCGGTCGCGACATCGTCGATGGCAGCGTTGGGGACTTCTAGAGCCCCTCGGGTTTACGGCCCTAGGGAACTAAGGCCTCCTTCTGATTAGTTTTCGGATAAAACTTTCATCTTCGACTGGTCCACCTGCTCTGAGAAGACAATCTAGGAAGTAGTAGGCGATTGAGTAGGACCTGGAGTGACGATGAGGATCCCTGGTGACGAGGTGTTTCCTATGCCGTGCTAAGGGGAGGTGGTGGTCTTCGAAGGTTTCTTCGACGCTGGACTTGGGCTGCCATCTTCGGGGCTCCTAGCCGAGGTGTTGCGGATGTTCAATGCGGAGCTCCCACAACTGTCTCCAAATGCTCTCACCCTCCAAGCTATCTTCAAATGGGCTATGCGAGCGGAGGGGTGCGAAGGGAGGGCAGAGGTCTTCGCGACGATGCATGAAGCTAATTGCTATTCGAAGAAGCGGTACGGGCTTGACGGCTCAACGACAATACTACCCTTCGGAAGCATCAACTTTCAACTCCGAAAGGAGTACAAGAAGAAATTTCTAGTGAAGGCTACTGTAGGATCGATGTACCGACTAGAGGGGGGTGAATAGACGGTTTTTTAAAACTAAATCAATTTAGATTAGCACTAGACAAGGACCTTAGACAAAAGTAACAAATAACTAGATTAAAATAGTGCAACCTATGATGGCAAAGATAAATTACTCTAAGAAGATAAATTTGCACAATTTAACTTGCTCAAAGTAAAGGGGACAAGAGACAACCGAATTTTATCCTAAGGTTCGGAAATTTGCAAATTTCCTACGTCTTCGTTGAGGCGAGTTTCACTTGACCGCTCTCTTCACAAAGCCGTGGATTCCTCAAGGAGAAATTGGCTTGAAGACGAGCCGGCACCTGAAGTGCAACTCTCGGGCCTCGATCACTAGTGGTAGCTCTTCTCCACTCCGGATAGGTGAGCTCCGACCTTCACAACCTTTCGGGTCTCCTCCACACCCTTCTTGGAGAGATCACCGGTTTCTTCTCCGAGCCGTCTAGGAGGTGGCAACCTCCAAGAGTAACAAGCTGCAATCAAAGCTAGGAGAAGACGATCAAGTGCCAAAAATGCAAATGCAATGCAATCTATTCAATCACTTGATCACCCCTTTTTGCTTCCCAACCACACTAGTGCTCAATTTAGTGCTCAATGGTGGGAGAGACTCTCTTGTGTTTAAGTTTGCTCAAATGAATGCCAAAAGTATAGCAAAGGAGCTCTAGCAAGGGTTTATATAGTCACACATCCAAAAAGTAGCCGTTACAAGAGTTAGGTGGCTCTCTGTGCACTGTCGGTTTGACCGCCCATCTTGGGCCGGTCTGACTGACCCTTACTGTAACGGCTAGAAAACTAGCCGTTTTACTGATGTGACAGGGCCATCTGGTCTGACCGGCCATGCTGGCCCGGTTGGACCGGCCCTACCTGGTCTGACCGGCCATCGGCTCGGTCGGACAGATAGCGTTCCCATCGACTCTGTAAAATGCCAATTTTCAATCCTGTGCAACCCGGTCGGACCGGCCCCCTGGCCGATCGGACCGCCAGGGCCAAACACACTCCAAAAGCGGCATTTGTATTTTCAAAGAACTTGCCAAATTTGTAACTTTTGCAACAACCACATATGATCAAAAGCTACTATATGCAATGCAAATTGGCACTTGAAAATCAACTCATAACCAAGATGCAACCCCTCTTTATAGTACGACAAAAACAAAATTTAAACGTAGCCTAATTGATCGCTCCAAACACCTTGATCAATTTCTAGTTTTCTTCAAACCTTTTGCCGTTGCTCTTTAATACGTCCAGATCTTCGGGTTTTTCATCTTGTGCACCATTTACGCGGGACCTAATCATTTCCTTCACACTTAAGAAAAATATTAGTCCACAAACGCGCGTTTGTCATTAATTACCAAAACTCACATGGGGCCTAGATCTTCAGCTACCAACGAGCGATGGTATACCGAATGGATAGTTCGTTGGTTTTATGCCGAGGTAGGGGTGGACTCCAGGCTAGCAGGGCCCATCCGGGAGATCTTTTACGTAAGGTTGGCGGAGGTCTCAGCGGAGGCGAGTGCCATTAAGGTCCACCTTTGCCTCATGGACATCGTCGCGCACCGCATGAGCATGCGGGATTTAACAAAGGAGTTTGTCGCCCTCTGCATTCCTCCCCTCAAGGCTAGCTGGCTAGTAGCCTTCCAGGGGTCTAAGGACAGAGGCCTTTATGAAATTTCCTCTGAATCCATAGGTACACCTCGGTTTTCTCCTGTATTTCAAATATTTTGTTCTGGTGTTTCATTCCTATGCACTTTTATGAAATAATGACTCCAAAGCAAATAGTCCTAGCAGCCGAAAAAATAATCGGAGCCCATACTGCTGAAAAGAAACTTAGGCTCGAGATGGTAGGGGCTTGGGAAAGGTTTAATAGGGTATAAAGCATGCTCGAGGGTGAGCCCCCTGTTCTGCCGGACCTAGACGTCCCCGACCCGATCTCGAGGAAAAGGAAGCCAGACTCGGGACCCAGTGCCAATTCGAAGCCCCCTTCGAATAAAATAACTCAGAAGCAGAAGAGCCCAGCTGCGAAGGGGTCTCTTCTACCTCCTCCTGCTTCGGATCCTATTCCAATAGAGGTAGTAGAGGAATAGATGTCCTAAGGTGAACAAGCGGCTGAGGAAGTCTCGGTAGCAGCGCCGGAGGTCATGGAGCCTGAGGGGGCCAAGAGGGCCCAAGCGGCTATGGTGGAAGGGGCCGAAGAGGCCCAAGTGGTAGAGCCAGAGGATCTTGGGCACGTACCTGCCCCGGAAATTCTTATGACGGAGCCAAGGAACCCCGGGAAAACTGATGCCGAGGGAGTCCAAGCGGCTGAACCGGAAGATTTGGAGCCAGAGCCTCTCGGGATAACTTGGGAAACTGAGAAACCAAGGGTTGGTTTCGGTGTTTTGTGATGAGTGATTGACTGGATTTTACCCTCTGTTCGAAGGGTACCTCCGGAGGGGCTTCGGAGGTGGTTCTCCGAAGGGTGTTCGGAGGTGTTTGCTTGCTGCAGCTGTGCAGCGGAGTGTGCCTGTCGGAGGGGTCCGGCAGTACACGATGACTGGGTTCGTACCGATGGCTTCGGTACTTTGGGCGGTACACCGGAGTGTGTGCCGGAGGTTGCTAACCAGGAGAGGTCTCCGGAGTACTGGATACACTTGTTTGCTTGTCTGTGGTGCGCAGGGACTTCGGAGGCGACGGACAAGGTTCGAGCCAAGTGAACCTGGGTCAAGCGGGAGGCTTGATGCCAGGGGAGCCGGGAGCTCCGTCACGGTGGCTGCGAAGGTGGTCCGGGTCGGTCCTCGGGTCGAGGCGTGCCAGGTGAAGGCAGAAAGTGCGGAGCGTGGCTCCGGCTGAAGGTACTCCTAGACAAAGTCCTCGGAGGTGAGGCACTTCGAAGGTACTCCGGATGGAGTGACTTCGGAGTCGGATGGAACAAGTCCTCTGCGGAGGCAAGGGTTCGTAGTGTGCTCCGGAGGGAGACACTCGAAGGTACCTGACGAAGGTCTCAGAAGTCGAGGCGCATCGAAGGCATGGTCCGGGTGAGGCTCGTCGAGGAGTATGCTCGGAGTGAGACACTGCGACGAAGTGCTCATGGAATGCTTCATGCGAAGGCCTTGGACGAAGGAGGGACTTCGAAGGGTGGCACTCCGAAGGTGGGGCTTCTGAGTGAGGATGACTTGAGGTGCTTCGGCCATGCATGGCTTCGGTACACGGACGGACGGTGTTCGAGCTGGGAGTAGCTGCGAAGCCGTGGTGATCCACTCCGGAGGTGGTGGTGCGAAGGCCCAAGAGCTTTGACGGCTTCGGCTTAAAACCGTCACTGTATCGAAGGACTTCTTCGGTGGAGCGAAGGCCAACAGGCTGCAGGCTTCTCGCCGAAGCTACCGCACCCTCCGGTGCGAAGGGAGGTTCCAGAAGTCAACACTGTAAAGGCTGACACTGTCTGTTCTGACAGAGAAGCCTCCAGAATAAAGGTGGACTACCTTTTGTACCCCTTAGTTCTGAAGAGACAAAATGAATGTAAACCCTAGGGGTAGTGTAGTCAATTCCTTTGGATGAACTGTGGGCTATAAATATGGGGGCTCGGTAGGTAACATTTAACACTTTGAGCATTTACTATTGAGCTCCTGTAGCCACATACTTCGACTATAATACATCCAGAGAGTTCATTTTTGTGTTCCTTGTTCAAGCGGCGAAGCCTTGTTTTCCTGTGCTTTTGCTTGAGCTTGCTTTGCAGACCTCGCTTGTTGTTGTGCACCGAAGCCTGTTGAGGCGAAGGCTGTTTTTGTGCGAGGTGTGTGTTTTTGTCAGCGTGCGTTCGCTCTGTGTAACAGGAGGCAAGACCTCGCTGCTTACTAGCGTAGCCCTGACAGAGGCCCGTTTTGCTTCTTGTGTCGAAGCCCTAAGCATAGTCCTTTTGTGTGCGTGTAGACCTTCGTGTACGAAGCCCAGCACCAGTTGCTGCCGCCAAGTACTTGGTCGAAGTCCTCAGAGGGCTGTCCACTCTTGCGAAGGGTGAAGTGCGAAGCCTGCTCGAAGCACCTCGTGTGCGGAGCCTGCACTGACTTAGCAGAGTAGATTTCCGAGGGTTGTAAGTGGAGCGAAGTCTTCTTGGCTTCGAACTTTTGTTCCTCCGAAGCCTGTGCTCGAAGGTGTCGAAGTACCTCCGAACCAGACCTTCGAAGGTAGTGTTCGAAGCCTATTCCGCAGGAGACAGAACTGAAACCGAAGGCTAGTTTTTAGCCCGAATTTTTAAAAGCTCCCATTCACCCCCCCTCTGGTCGCCGTTTCCGGTCCAACAATTGGTATCAGAGCTTGGTTAAGATCACCAGTTGACCTTAACCGGTTTTGTGATCTGTTGGCGACATGGATAGAGGCAGTAAAATTCCTCTGTTCGATGGGACAGATTTTGCATACTGGAAGGTGCGCATGGAGGCTTACTTGTTAAGCCAAGGAAATGCAATTTGGGAGATTGTGGACTCACAATACTCCATCCCTGATACCCGCACCACTCAAACTGAAAAAGATCAGTATATTGCCAACTCGAAGGCAAGGAACATACTGTTCATCGGTCTGAGCCGGAGTGAGTTCGATAGGGTGCAGCACCTTAGGACTGCTAGGGAGATTTGGACAACACTCACTGTCTTTCATGAGGGCTCTGCTCAGATCAAGGCCAGGCGCCAAAGCACCTACAATCAACAGTATCAGCTGTTTGTGCAGGCACCTGGTGAATCTGTAGATGCCATGTTTTCTCGCTTTGACGCGA
>JAAALK010000284.1:7590540-7605390 GCA_019279435.1 Zizania palustris
GAAGCAAACTGTTCTAAGCCTCCGAAAGGATAATAACTTAGAATAGTTCGAAAGTGTGTATTGAATCACTTGTAATTCGTCCCTATTACAGGGTGAAATGGGGGGTATTTATAGCCTAAACATTAAGGGAAAAACCTATTACCCCCTCTATTACAACCGACATTAAGGAAACTATTCGGTTTCCTTAATAGGGCTAAAATGGTAAAAGACTAATCTAATAGGATAGAAGATAAGTCTTCCATCTTAGCTGGCAGAAAAGATCTGAAGGGCTTTGGTTCGAAGACATACTTCGAACTAGTGCCTGTCTTCGGGCTTCGAACGAGGTTCTGGGCATCTTCGAAGATGGTCTTCAGACAATCTTCGAACTGGTTGACTGCCTTTATGCTGCTTCGGCAATAACCCCGAAGATGAGATATTTTCCCCCAACAATATGCAAATACGCAATAGGAAAGTATTATTTGTTGCTTTAGTTATAATCGTCATTGTGGCTATGTTCACAAGACTCTGTATGGGTAAAATAGTAAGACTGAATGTGAACATAACTGTAAAGCGAACGTCTTGTCGTAAATTACAGTGTTCCTTCGAGGTGAAGTCCTTTCCTAGCTGGGAAAGCTCTTTGGAATCCTTTGACCGTCAAGGAGCTTCGAGGCCTACTCCAGAAGGCTCCAAATCTCGTGCTTCGGAGTGCTTTCCGAAACAGTTCGTCACTATAGCTATGGTGTAATTATTTTCCTCCACACATAGTGATGTAGTACTAGCAGCTCATGGGGTCGATGACTCGATGCCCCTCCACATGCGCTCTTCTTGGGAAATCCTAAAGTGGAGTATTGTCGTAACGTTATCATCTTTGTCGTCTTCGTCGGAGATAGAAACATTATTCCAAAAAAGACAAATACAGACATTAGATATGAGTAGACCAATTTCATCATTTATTAACTGACTTATTCTCAGCATGCTAATTGTTGATATTTTAACTGTTGAGATAGATTACCATCGACTTATGTAACCATACATACATGCAAACTCCTTAACCATGGGTACGACGGCGAGGATAGCATAACTATATTTAATAAATACAGAAAAATAATATATATATATATTGACAAATTATTTTTCAGTATATAATAATATATTAAAAACGTTAAAAATTTAATTAAGGAACCGAATGAAAGAAAGTGTGCTCCCGGTGATGGTCGTGGCAAAAGAAGCATTTTCACTTTAACGTCGCCGCTTCCGCGCAATTTGCTGGTTTGTGTCGGGCCGCCACGAAAAGAGCGGCTGCCGAATTCTCACGCCGCCGGCCACGCAAACGATAAAGACGAGGGGCGGCGGCGCGGGGACGGTCAAACCGCTCCCTGACTGCGCCGAGTTTTATTCCCCTCTTGCCGCTCCACCACCCGCTCGCCATTTCCTCTCCTTTTAACCCCGCCACCTCCTCCTCCTCCTCCTCCTATAAGTCTCCTCCCCCTGCTCGCCCACCTCCTTAATCTCCAACACGCACCACCTACACCGCCGGCCGGACCAGCAAGAAAGAAGACCGCTCCATGGCACCGAGAACGTCGGACAAGACGATGGCACCGGTGTTACGGCCAGCAGGCCTCGCGCTCGGCGTGGCGGCGGCGGCGCTGCCGCCGGCACCGGCCAGCACTTCCGTGGGGTGAGGAAGCGGCCGTGGGGCCGGTTCGCGGCGGAGATCCGCGACCCCGCCAAGAAGAGCCGTGTTTGGCTCGGCACGTTCGACACGGCGGAGGAGGCCGCACGGGCTTACGACACAGCCGCGCGCCAGTACCGCGGCGCCAAGGCCAAGACCAACTTCCCCCTTCCCTCCCGGGACTCCCGCCGGAGCCGCTGTGACGGCCGGCAGCGGCAGCAGCAACAGCAGCACGGTCGAGTCCTTTGGCGGCGACGTGCAGGCTCCCATGCAGGCCATGCCGATCCCGCCTACGCTCGACCTCGACCTCTTCCACCGCGCCACGGCGGCCGCGGCAGCCGGCGCCGGCGGCATGCGCTTCCCTTTCGAAGGCTACCCTATAACGCACCCGTACTACTTCTTCGGACAAACGGCCGCCGCTGGTTGCCACATGTTCAAGTTTGCGCCGCCGGTCACCGTCGCGGCCGTGGCGCAGAGCGACTCCGACTCCTCGTCGATCGTGGATCTCGCACCGTCACCGCCGACGGCGACCGTGTCGGCCAAGAAAGCTGTGGCTTTTGACCTTGATCTGAACTGTCCACCGCCGGCGGAGCTCTAGCTCGCCGGATTTAGCGGATGACTGCTAGCTTCTCTCTGCTTCTCTCTTTTTCCCTTCACTCCCTAGTAGAAAATTCCGTGTACCTCTTTATGCCCAGGACCCCTTGCTTAACGCAGGCAAGACATTTTTGTAAATAGTTTTTCCGCCGGCGGCGTAGCTTCAGAGAAGAAGATCAAACCTGGGCTGTCTGTCACCTAAGACATGTCCTGCCGGCGTTGTAATGGACCGGGATTATATGTGTATTAATTAATTAATTACTTTGATAGCCATGAAACTTGGCAGAAACTCTCTAAGTCTCAAGAATTCATGAATCGGGTGATGGCGTTACAAGCAAATTTATCGTCCGGTCTCTTGCTTGCGGACCATGCAACGTCGCCGTTAACTTGTCGATTAAATGAAGGAGCAGTCGCGTCGTCGTGCTTGGGCATCCATTCATGTGTCGACTTTAGCGCGCACCGGATCACCCGTATCAATGGCGACGTCAATTTTTTCACCCTTGGTAGTTGGCAGAGTGAGTGGAGGCATCATGGTCGATTCTACGCGTGTTGCGGGCGGCAAAGATGAGCCCTACCGACCGACGCTACAGTCTCCGTTGCCGACGCTGGAATTTTTTACCCGTTCAACTCTGTCTCGCTGGTCGTTGTCTGCTCGCACGCAGAGCAGCAGGGCGCAGCGTCAGCTTGCAGGGAAAAAAATACTATTGCTGCTAAAACGGCGTGTTGCTGTACAGGCTGGTTGCGAGAAGGAGACGACGCATGTGGATAACGAACGCGTAAATCGAATCGAGGCGCGATAAAATAAGAGAGAGAAATGAAACGTAGGGCGGCGTTGGGCGCGGCGGGCGCCGTGAGCGGTGGTGGTGGTGGTGGTGGTGGTGGGGCGGGTGGATCTTTGTGCCGGCGCGCGTCGGTGTGCGCCCGCGTGTACGTGGATGGATGGCAACCCGCGCCGCGCCCGCGTGCGATCGTGCTGGCTGCCGCCTGCCGGGTTGGTTCGGTTGGTTGGCTGGATGCTCGCCTTTCCGCTCGTGACCTCGGGAGTAACGTGAGCGTGTGGGCGACGACGCCCACGCCCACGCCCACTCCCACGGGCCACGTGTGCGCCGCTGCCGGCCACTCCCTTGCCGGTCCGGGATCCTCGCTGCGCCGCGCGCGCGGTGTGGCCCGTTCCGTGGGCGCGCGGCGCGTGGTCTCGTTAGGCGGAGGCGGGTGGTGCGTGTTCGGTGCGCGCGCTCGACCCGGCGCTGGCGACTTGGCGTGGCGTGGTCGCGGCAGACAGGGCGTGGGGGGCCCAGTGCGCGCGCGCGGGGGGGCATCGGGGCGCAGTGATTCGCGCGGCGGCCGTTTCGCCGTCGCGCTCGCGGGGCGCGGGGCCCGCGCGCACCGCGAGGACGCCGCTTTCGCCGCGGGCTCGCCCCCACTGTTTCCTTTCCACGGCTGTTTCGTTTACTGTTTTCTTCCTGGATCGGCCGGATTGCGCGTCGACGTGCGTTCGAGCTGCCGTGCGGCACTACTGTCCGGAATTCGGCGTTCGGGCTTTTTCCACGAAGCCGTGTGGAGTTGCCGGTTGCCGTCGTCCAGGAGTCGATTTCTGGGATTATTATTAAATACTCATCCATTAAATTTTTACAATTTAAAAATCCAGTGTTTTTTTGACTCACAGTGTCTAGTGGCTATATCAAACTACGACTCCTCTCTCATACAAAAAGTATTGGGGAGTTATCTCTACCCCAAGTCCAAAAAAATCCTGTGATTTTGTGATAGGTATGTAAAGGAACTGAGATGCTTTAAAATATTATGAACAGACTATCCAAGACTCAACAAAACAACCCAGACGACTCAAGTGCCCACGTTTTTTAGTTAAATCTTGTTAAAGGTGTACTCACTTTGGTACACAAAATAAATCGTTTTGGACATGATTTCACATATTAAGGAGCAATTAATTAGTTGTATTTTTCATGTTTGTCCTTATTAAATATAATACAGTCATAAACATACCATGAAAAACAAGAAAGAAGTAGTACTACTTAATGAGGTATAGTTGTCCAAAATACGCAATAAAATATAAAGCAACATGTTTTAGTAAACTCTTGGTACAAACCTAAAACGACTTGTTTTTGTGTACTGTGGGGAGTAGTTAACAATTTGATGGTCACATCTTAGGGCATGTTTTGTTCCACGTTACTAAATTTTAGGAACTAAAATTTAGTTCTTTTTAGTCCCTAAACTATTAAACATGGTGACCAAAAGGACTAAAGTTTAGTCACTAAAGTTTAGTCATTTAGTCACTGAGAAGTTGCTAAAAGGGACTGACAGAATTTGTTCCTCATTAATGCCTCCTGGGGTGGGAAAATGATATCTGCATGCATTTATTAGGGTAGTTTAGTCTTTGTTCAACTATATTAATGACATTTATTCACTAGAACTAAATAAGAATGGACTAAAATTCAGTCAGCTAAATAAAGATAACTAAAATTTAGTTTAGTCCCTAAAGAAACCAAACAAGACCTTAGATTAGGTTTGGTGAAGAAATCTCTTCTAATATAAAGTGTGGATTTCGTCCTCGGGGCGCGCCTGCCTGCCCGCCCAGGAACCGCATGCATGCATGTGGGAAGCAGGCACTTCAACGGCCTCTCGCGCACTAACGCGCCTCAGCCCGCCAGCCCGCGAGACACGCCCCAACCGCCCCACGGAAGTGCATGGGAAGAAAAAGAAAAAACAAAAACAAAAGTAGAAGAGAAAAAAGGAAAAAAAAGAAAAATGTACTTCTGCATTTTAGTCCTTTAATATCTGTATCTTTCGCATAAGTTCGAATTTTGCGTAAAAACTCTTTAATTTCTGAAAAATCATGCTGAAACTAAAATTTTTGCGCTAAGGTTTTTGGATTTCTGAAAAATCACGCAAAACTATGAATTTTACGTATAGGTAATTAGAACCGCTGAAAATTTCCTTATTATCATAGCAATAAAATAAAATCCGACGTAAAACACGAACCCCTTACTAGTGAGTTAATAACAAGTGAGATAAAACTGTAGTTGTCTTAATTGAAACGTGAATTAAACGTTTGGCTAAGATTGATATAGTTTGGAACAACAAAGTTAAGCAGCAGCCACCATGGTCCATGGTTAGAATTCCTCTCCGGCCTGTGCGCCGGCACTGTTGCTGCGGCGTGGTGGTGGTCGTCGGTGCGCCACTGCAAACACGTGAAACAATGCATCATTCGCAGCGGAAAAGGCGGTGCGCCCTAGTACATGACACTGGTCACGTAGCGTGCGCTAGGCCATCAAGCCCGAAACACTCTGAAGGCAAGCTCGCCAATCCCAAGGAAGACCAAGAAATAAATGGGGAAGCAGCCGGTCAAAAGGGATTGCGTCTGTTGCGTGCGATTTACTTTTGCTTTTTTATCTACTGATCTACTATTGGTCCATCCTGATCCCATGGGAGATGCCCTTGTGGTGATGCTCCACCGGAAACGTAAGAATTTTACTGTTGTTCGGTTATTAACTACTGCTTGTGGTGATGCCCTTTTGCGTTTGGTTTTGCTGTTTAAACCTCAAAAAGCAGAAGCTGAACTAAAGGGGTTCCCAAAAACTGCTTTCTCCAAGAAAAGCAGCTTTTTTGTAGTGCAAATCTCACAGCAGCCCTACCCCTGCTTTTCTGCTTAATCAACTTTGAAAAAATTAACCACCTACCACTCGTTACACATACCCTTTCGTTCTTTTTTCTGAAACCTTCCCTCTTCCTCACATCCGTACCGCCGCCGCCCAGGGACCATGTCGCCGCCACCCCCAGCCCCTACCGTCGCCGCCTCCCTCGTCGACCACCGTCACCGGCTTGCGTAGCTGTGCCCCCGCCGAGTCCCCAGCCCGCCGCCGCCACTGTTCGCCGCCGCCACAAGACGCCTCCTCCTCCGCCCTACGCCACACGACGCCACCGCCTCCTCCTGTGCCCTACGCCGCCGTCGACGACGCCGCGTCGCCGTCGCCCCTGGCCGAGTCCCCAGGAGGCGACGCCGCGTCCCCAGGTGGCCGACGCCACCGCCCCTCGCCACGTCCCCAGGCAGCCGACGCCGCGTCGCCGTCGCCCCTGGCCGAGTCCCCAGGGGGCCGACGCCGCATCGCCGTCGCCTCCTCCTGGCCCAAGGACGCCGCCGCCCCTCACCTCCTGCCAAGGCGCTGTCGCCCCTCACCTCCTGCCAAGACGCCGTCGCCCCTCACCTCCTGCCAAGGTGATTACTCAATTCTTCATATTTTTCTTCATAAATTGTTTTTGAATTTTTGTTGTGTTGTGAATGATGTGTTATGAATGCTTAAATATAATTATCATGGATTAGTAGCTATTATGGCTGAGAAAGAGAAGGCTGTGTGGGATAATGCCAATTTGAAGCACTTTGTAACAGCCCCAAAATTGAAAGGGAATAAAATAAAGGAAAAATAATATTAAATAAATTTCTGAATTTTTGTTATTAGAGAAAACCCTAAAAGAGCCCTATTAAAGCCAAACAGAGATAAATATTCAAAATTTGGACTTGAAAATTTTATGGGATAAACTAGAGGCCAAGAAATATTTTTGAGTATTTTTTTTCAAAATTTTAGAAACAGATCTTCAAGCCTTAAGTAAATATTTGAATTTCTGGAATTAAATTTAATGGAAAATGAATTTTAAATCTTATTGGGCCGCAACCCCATTTTCCCCTCTGAAGGCCTTTCGGCCCAGCCCATTCCGGCCGCGCCCACCGACAGGCGGGACCCACCTGTCGGCGCGCGTTCTCCCTCTCTCTCCCGCCACTCGCGCCAAGCCGGCCCACCCGTCAGTCTCTGCAGTGCGCCCCCCTCTCCCGCTGCCAAGCATGGCCCGCGTGTCGGCTCACTCTCACCCACGCCTGCCCGCTGACAGGTGGAGCCCACCTGTCAGGCCCTTCTTCTTCATCGGAAGGGGATCTCTCCCCTTCCATTTTTAGCCGGCGACCCCCCCTGCCATACTTGACGCCGGCCGGACCCCATGCCAAATTGGCGCCCGATCCCGTCTTACCAAACACCGGCGACCCCATTCCGGCTATTGCCACGCGGTTTCATCCCTTTTGGAAGGCAATCCGAGCGCTATGGAAGCCTCGCCGGAGCGTTGTGAATCCTCCTCGATTTCCCCTCGGTAAGCCTTCCTATTCCGCCGCCGGTGACCCCTATTTAATTCCCCCGACGTCGCCGTACTTCACCGCGCCACCATAGCCCAAGCCCTCGCGATCCCGAGCGTTGCCACCATCTTTCCCTTCCTCCCCTCTGCTCGAGCTCCAGCCGACGATCACCGACGCCACAGGCCCCCGCCACCCTCACCGTCGCCTCCACCGGGACCGTCGTCGTCCCCTCTACCTCGGCCTCACCTCCGTCGGGCCGGATCACCGCCAGACCGTCGCGTCGCCGTTGGGCCCGAGGCCCTCCTCCGCCCCCTCTCGTCGCCGATCGCCATCGGTCGCTCCTCGTCGCCACCGCCGGTACGCCTGAGCTCCCCATGCTCTGCTGGTTCCGTTTTAGGCCCTAGCTCGGCCGATTAACCCTCGCCGCCGCCGGGAGCCCTCGCCGTTGCACCACCGGAGCCGGGGACGAAGACATCAGTCTTCCCCGTGCCGCATGCGTGCCGGACGCACACTCCGCCGTGCGATCTGAGCTGAACGGCGCAGATTAAAACCCACGTGGGGATTTATCTCGGCCGTTGATCTGGCTGAAAGGGTATCGAGGCCTGTGAGCCGTTGATTGCCACTTAAACGCCCCGCACGCGCCCTGGCCGTTGGATCTTGATCCTGCGGTCCTGAGTGGCCCGGCTCACGCGCGCAGTCGCTGGTCCACCGTGGGCCTGGCTCACCGTGGACCAGGGACTGATTTCTGTTTAAAATAAAATTCAGAAAAATGGTTTAAACTTCCAAAATTCATATCTTGCTCAATTTAACTCCAAAATTCACCATTTTGATTCTGGAAAATTTGTCTTTTCATCCTTTACACTTTTATGCAATAAAAACAATATGTTTATTTGGCACATAATAATCTTATTAAATAATAAAGAAAAACCCCCTTTAGAAATTAATTAATCAGATAAACCCTTAACAATTTACAAAATAATATCAGAAGATATAATGGCTCTATTTCACTGTTGTTAATACAATAAAAATGGAATAACCATTTTGTCCATGACATTTTATTAAATTACATTTCTAAGTCCCCTTTAGGATTTAAATCATATTACATTTAAATAATCCAGAAAAATCCTTAAATATATATATATATTAATTTCTGGGGACACAATGACTCCCTTACACTGTGTATAAGCCAATAAATATATAACAATTCATTTTGCTCATTTAATTTATTAAACAACATTTCCAAGACCTTTAAAAATAAATGATTAACTCATATATTGGAAATACAACACTTTACAAAAATATCATGAAAATGACATAATAAATTCAAAGGACTTAGTGACTTGATTCTACTGTTTTAATGCAATAAAACTAACATGTTCACTTTGCCCACTTTAATCTATCAACATTGCAAAGGCCCTTTTAGGACATTTAATTAAGGCATTTAAGAAAAAGTCAACCCTTTATGAAGCTATCCTAAAACTTATATAACAAACTTCAGAAGATCTAAATAACCTAATGTCACTATATTAATGCCATAAAAACATTAAGGTCATTTTATAACTTTTACTTCAACTTTAAAAAGGGAGAAGTAAAACCCCCTTAGGAAGAATAATTATATCAAGCTATAAAAATTAAGGAATCTCATTAAAAATTAATCTTAAATGTTTAAGTAACAATACCCTAAAAGTTAAGACTCTATCTCCTTTACTTAATCCAACATAAACATGTATGTTAGTATGGTTGTTTGTTTTGGATTGTTTATTGAATGTTTTATTTACTTTTTCGTATCGAGAAGACTACTACGACGTCGACGAAGATTCGGAGTTCTATCCCGAGGTTCCACCTTCACCCTTTGCTGAGCAAGGCAAGTCATCGACCACCTCTGTGGAAACAGTTGATCATATTGAGCCCATGTTTTAATAAGCTATCGCTATAACTCATAGGTTAATATTGCATTAGTCAAATATCAAGCCCTACACTTATATTTACTAGATCCCCATCCTTGTGTGCAAACCCAAGCCATGCTTATTGAGCCTTAACTCCTTGTCACTCTACAAATACTATATTAGCTAGTGCCCAATGTACCGGCACAACTGCTATAGGATAAAAATAATGAGTCGTAGTTAGATGAATTCTGGTATATGAAATACCCCGTTATTCTTGTCTCTGGACTCTGTTGGAGTTAGGTATGTCATAAGTATGGTGGGTTCAGGGTGCAAGCTCGGAAACTGGTTGGTCGCACCCGGGGCACTATAAGGACCGGTCTGCGGGATCTGTTGCAAAGCACTTCCATACCAACCACAAGTCTAATGGGTAAGTCCTAACTGGAAGTGTGGAACACTCCGGCTCTATGCACCATAGTGGAGGGGTACAAGGGGCTAGCCCTCAGGGCGCTTTGTACCGACGATGGCTCAAGGGGGGGTATTGTGGAAACTCGACATGGCAAGACACGGTACGAAACCTATAAGAGGGTGCTGTTGAGTCGGAGGGAACCATATGGAAGGTTTTGGCACGAGTTCCCGTGAAATGGGTCATCTCGTTACACTTTGGTGTAAGTGATGAGTGCGTGCCTTGTGGGTACAGTGGTACATCTCTGATCAGAGTAATTCAATCTTTTCGAAAAGCCGAGCCCACGGTCAAGGGCGGGTTGTGTGACTACTCGCAGTTAGTTTACAATTGTTTGAATGGATGAGTTATTCATGGCATGTAAGGACTATTGTGCGAGGAGGTGAAACGTACTCCTCGAGTTAGAAGATGATGATGCATTCACATGTTTACTATTCCGTACTAATAAATTGCTCACATTTAATGCTTTACAAATATGCTGCTTCCGCAAAACTAGCCACTATCTCCCTTGTTATTATCTTGCATTATATTTGCATTCGGTGGCTTGCTGAGTACATCTGTACTCACCCCGTTGACTTACACCATCAGAGCCCGTCTACTACGAGGAGGATGAAGGTCTGGAGTAGCGACCCAGTCAAGGCGAGACTGGAAGAAGGCGTTCATCTAGGACCCTTGATTTTATTAGTTTCTCTTCTCTTTCATTCACTTTTGTATTAATGCGGTCTACGAACCGTGAATGATTGCCCGTATTGTACGTGGTCGCTTTATGAACGTCTTGGTTTATTGATTTTCTTTGGAATTTCAATAAAGGTCCTGATTTATTAAATCAGGGCGCGACACACTTCATTGACATTTGTAAGGAGTAGATAGAAGCTGGGAATAGACCGAATGGTTCTTGGACTAGAAAAGGTTGGAAGAATCTTGAGGAAAAATTTTTGGCCAAGTCCGGGCTAAAGTTAGTGAAGTCACAATTGAAGAATAAATTGGATGGCATGAAAAAGGATTTTACATTGTTTATGGAATTGAAAAATTTTGCCACCGGGCTCGGATGGTGTTGGACCGGAAATGGCGACCAGAGGGGGGTGAATGGGAGCCTTTTAAAAATTCAGGCTAAAAACAGCCTTCGGTTTTTAATTCTGTCTACTACGGAACAGACTTCGAACACCAACCTTCGAAGGTCTGGTTCGGAGGTATTTGACAGCTCTGAACACAGGCATCGCAAGGAGTAAAAGTCCGAAGTCAAGCAGACTTCGCTCCACCCACAACCCCGAAAACAACTCTGCTAGGTCAGTGCAGGCTCCGCACACAGGGTGCTTCGAGCAGGCTTCACACTTCACCCTTCGCAAGAGTGGACTGCCCTCTGAGGACTTCGACCTAATACTTAGCGACAGCAACTGGTGCTGGGCTTCGTACACTGAAGGTCTAAGTGCACACTAACAGACTTCGCTAGGGGCTTCGACACGCGAAGCTAAACGGGCTCCGATCAGGGCTTCGCTAGTAAGCAGCAAGGTCTAGCCTCCTGTTACACAGAGCGAACACACCCTGAAAAACACACTTCGCACAAAACACCCTTCGCCTAGACAGGCTTCGGTGCACTACAACTAGCGAGGTATGCAAACAAGCTCAAGCAGAAAGACAATACAGAAGCAGGGCTTCGACGCTTGAACAAGGAACACAGTAAAAGAACTCACTGGATGAATACAACGTATGTGGGGCTAGTACAGGAGCTCAACAGTAAATGCTCAAAGTGTTAAATGTTACCTACCCAGCCCCCATATTTATAGCCACTATTCACCCTAAGTGAAATGACTACTTTACCCCTAGGGTTTACACCAGTTTTGTCTCTACAGAACAGAGGGGTACAAAAGGTAGTCAACTTTATTCTGGAGGCGTCTCTGTCATCTTTGCAGAGGGGACAACGTCAGCTTTTTGCAGAGCAGACAATGTCAGCCTTTGCAGTCTTTGACCATTCTGAAGCCCCCCTTCGCACGCGAGGGGTGCGGTAGCTTCGGCGAGAAGCCTTGAGCCTGACGGCCTTCGCTTCACCGAAGTTAGCCTCCGATACAGTGACAATTTTGAGCCAAAGCCGTCAAAGCCCTTGGGCCTTCGTACCAACATCTCCGGAGTGGACCACCACGGCTTCGCAGCTACTCACAGCTCGAACTCCGTCAGTCGTGTACCGAAGCCATGCATGGCCGAAGCATCGAAGCCTTCCTCACTCCGAAGCCCCACCTTCGGAGTACCACCCTTCGAAGTCCCTCCTTCGTCCAAGGCCTCCGCACGAAGCATTCCATGAGCACTTCGTCGCAGTGTCTCTCCCCGAGCACACTCCTCGACGAGCCTCACCCGGACCATGCCTTCGATGCGCCTCGACTTCTGAGACCTTCGTCGGGTACCTTCGAATGTCTCCCTCCGGAGCACACTTCGAATGCCTTGCCTCCGCAGAGGACTTGATCCACCATACTCCGAAGTCACTCCATCCGGAGTACACTTCGAAGTGCCTCGACTCCGAGGACTTTGTCTCGGAGTACCTTCACCCGGAGCCACGCTCCGCACTTACTGTCTTCTCCTAGTGCACCTCGACCCGAGGTCCGACCCAGACCCCTTCGCAGCCACCGTGATGGAGCTCCCCGCTCCCCTGGCATCAAGCCTCCCGCTTGACCCAGGTTCACCTGCTACGAACCGTTCATCGCCTCCGAAGTCCCCTGCGCACCACAGACAAACAGACAAGTGTATCCAGTACTCCGGAGACCTCTCCGGGTTAGCAACCTTCGGTACACACTCCGGTGTACCGCCCAAAGTACCGAGACCCTCGGTACGAACTCGGTCATCGTGTACCGTCGGACCCCTCCGACTGGCACACTCCGCTGCAACAGCTGCAGCAACCAAACCACCGAACCCTTCGGTGAAACCACCTCCAAACACCTTCGGAGGTCCAACCTCCGAACACCCTTCGGAGGTACCCCTTCGAACCATAGGGTAAAAGCCTGTCAATCACTCATCACAAACACCGAAACCAACCCTTGGTTTCTCAATCTCCCCCTTGATGAGTGCATTGACAACCAAATTCAAGTTCCAGAAAATTAGAAAAATTTCAGCACACAAGTGACCATAAAAACTCAGAAACGAGCCAAATCATGTCACTTGACATAAGAATTTCCTCCCCTTTTCAAAAGAGTAAAAGCCCCTTCGCAAATCTCCCCTTTTTAAGATAAAAACTCCCCCTGTGAAAGAACTCAAATTTCTCCCCCTTTGGCAATGCAAGCATCAAGGAGCATTTAAAAGATGCATTGCTTGGAAATGAGCAGAATTGCAAAGACATATAAAGCAAAAATATGCCGACAGTAATACCAAGGATCATGTGCTCAACTCAATTTAACTATCTCTAAAAACATGATGACAGCATGTGATTTTGTCATTTTGAAGTAAAAGCATCACCACTTAGTCAAGGAAACTAGACAAGTAAAAGCAAGGACTGCGCAAAGCTAGTCAATTTCTACTCTAGACAGACAAGTCCAGTTCAAATGAAGCAATGAAAGCAAACTTGATGATCAATGAATTTGTTGTTCTTTTCTTAATGCCAGGGGTTATTTGTTTGTCCACCTTATACTGTCCAATCAGGCCAAGCCTAGGCATAAAAGCCACCAGAAGCTTAAAGCAATGATTTTGGCATACACTACACTATTCCAGTTCACACCGATGTGCAATGGTAAGCAGTCTAGAATAGAGTAGTGCGACAAACAAACCCACCTGGATCTTTTCACTTAAAGCATGCAAATCATGGAGTTTTTCACTTTAATTAAGTGAACCAATTTGTTTAGCATTTGATGAATATCCATGAGGATGTAGAATAATTTTTCAAGTTGCAATTTTTGGCATCCAAAGAAAAGTGTCTTGCTATCAAGCAGATAAAAGATAGCTAAAGCAGTCCTGTCTATACATGCTAGATTCAAGAGTGAGCAGTGAGCATGATTTGAATTTGGAAAGAAAACATCATGCACATTAATGTTTCAGATAAATTAAAAAGAGCTGAGATGTCATGATTTCATGAATTAAAATGAGGCATATAAGTGCAACAAATGTAAATGCAATTTCACACATTATGAGCATATGCAATACAATTAAAGACAGCTCCCCCTCACAAAATGTCGTAAGGGTGACAAATACCAAGTTCCCCACGCAAGTAGGCAAATCGAGAAGCATCGAGGGGTTTCATGAAAATATCGGCTAGTTGGTGTTGGGTATCAACATATTGAAGTTCAATATCACCCTTCTCATTGTGATCTCTGAGAAAATAATACCGCACATCAATGTGTTTGGTTCTGGAGTGCTGAACCGGGTTGTTTGCAATACAAATAGCACTAGTGTTATCACAAAAAAGTTGAACACTCTTATAATCTAACCCGAAATCCCGCAAAGTGGAAGCCATCCACAAAATCTGAGAGGAACAGCTAGCTGCAGCAACATATTCGGCCTCAGCCGTTGATTGTGCAACACTAGACTGTTTGCGGGAAGACGAGCAAACCAAAGAAGTACCTAGAAAATGACAAGTACCAGAGGTACTCTTCCTATCAATCCTACACCCAGCAAAGTCCGCATCGGAATAACCTCGAAGACATAAAGATGAAGATGCTGAATACCATATGCCAAATTCGAGGGTATGTTTGAGATACCTGAGTATGCGTTTTACCGCTTGGCGGTGCGAAGCTCGTGGTGAAGCCTGAAAACGAGCGCACAGACACACTGCGAAGTGTATGTCCGGCCTCGTAGCAGTCAAGTAGAGGAGGGAGCCGATCATGCTTCGGAACTCCTTCTGATCTACGACTTCTCCATCTTCGTCAGGATCCAATGCTACAGATGTAGCCATTGGTGTAGCGAGGGGCTTCGCATCGGCCATGTCGAACTTCTTGAGTAGGTCCTTGGTGTACTTCGTCTGGTGGACGAAAGTACCTTGTTTGCTTTGCTTGATTTGCAAACCAAGGAAAAAGGTGAGTTCACCCATCATGGACATTTCAAATTCCCTGCTCATGGTATCTGCAAACTCGGCAACCAAAGCATGAGAAGAGCCACCAAAGATGATATCATCCATATAAATCTGCACTAGAAGGAAATCTTTGCCATGCTT
>JAAALK010000284.1:7606390-7684204 GCA_019279435.1 Zizania palustris
TATTATTAATAAAGGAAAACACAAAAGAACCCAAATAAAGCCAACAGAGGGAAATATTCAAAATCTGGACTTGAAAATTTTATGAGATGAACTAGAGGCCAAGTTATAATTTTAGAAATTTTTACAAAATTTTATCAACAGTGATTGAACCCTTAATCAATAAATGAATTACTGGAATTATTTTAAATCAGAAAAGAATTAAAAGACTTAATGGGCCTCAACCCTGAATCCTCCCTCAGCCCGGCCCAGCCCACTCTGTGAGCCACTGACTGAGGGTCCCGCCTGTCGGCGCACGCCCCCCCCTCTCTCCTCCCGCCCGCGCCCCGCCTGGTCCCACCAGTCAGCCCCGCCACGCCACTGACCGCCCGGACCCATCTGTCGGCTCCCTTTCTTTTTTGGATCACTCACTGACAGGTGGAGCCCACCTGTCAGATCCATCGTCTCCGATGGAAGGGGATCGCTCCCCTTTCCTTCCCCGGCGATCTCTTTCTGTTTTCTCGCCGCCGGCCGCCGGATCGCTTTGGATCCCCTCCGATCGCCTTCCCTGGTCACCACCGCCCCCTTTCCTTCCATAGCCGACGCGGTTTCGCGAGAAAGGAAGCAAATCCGAAGCTTTTGGAAGGTCCTCGCCGGAGCTCTCGGGAACCCTTGATTCCCTGCCCTCCCGACGCCGGTAAACCCCCTATAAATGCCCCGCGCACGCCGCCCTCAGCCACACCACCTAAAGACCTAGCCAAAGCCTTCCCGAGCGCCGTTGCCACGTTTTCGAGCTCTTCCACTGCTCGGTCTCCGGCGAGTGATCGCCGTCGCCTCGGACCCCCGCTGCCCTAGCCGCCGCCACCGTCGGGTCCGTCGTCGACCACCCCACCTCGTCCACCCCTCCGTTGGCCGTGAACACCGCCGGACCGTCGTCGCCGTCGAGCACCCGTACGCCCTCCGTCGTCTACGCTCGCCGCCGGTCGTCTCCAAGCCCCATCCTCGCCACCAAAGGTACCAACGTGACCCCCAACACCTCCCCGTTCCATTTTTGCCATTAGCTATGACCGTAGGCGCTCACCCCCGCCGTCGCCATCGCATCCGAGGACCGCCGTCGCCGGAGACGAAGGGGGATACGAGCCCCTTACGTCGTGCCGTGCCGGATCGCACAGCGACCGTCCGATCGCGATCGGAGGGCTAAGATTAAACCCCCCGGGATTTAATCTGGGCCCTCGGATCTGGTCAAAGGGGTATCGAGGCCTCTCGGCCGTCGATCACCACTTAAACCCCAGGACTGATCTCGAGCGTCCACGTCATACCGCTTCGCGAGATTTAATCGTGGCCGTTCAAATCCACTTACGCCTCCCGCCTCGCGTCCGACCGCCAGATCCAGATCCGACGGCTCTGGATCGGCCGGTCCACGCGCATAGTCACGGGTTCACGGTGAACCTGGTTCACCGTGGACCAGAGACTGTTTTTAGTTTAAATAAAATTCAGAAAATTGATTTAAACTTTGAAAATTCATATCTTGCTCAATTTAACTCCAAATTTCACCATTCAAATTTTGTTAGAACCAGAATAATATTCTCTACACATTAATGCCATAAAACAGTATGTTTCTGTTACTCAAAACATTATTAATAAATAAATGAATAAAAATCCCTTAGGGTTAAAATTAAAAATGCAGAAAATAAATTGGGAAAATTCTAAATATTAAACTTTACTGTTTTGAACAAACCTTGAAATATTAAAAATATTACTTCACATAATAAAACCTACAAATGTGTATGTTTAATATTTGGTGAATTTTTATCTGTTTATTGAGTGTATTGTTTATTTTCTGTATCGAGAAGACTACGAGTTCGTCGAGGAGCAGGAGTTCTACCCCTAGGTTCCTCCATCCCCATTTGCTGAGCAAGGCAAGTCATCGACCATCTCTGTGGAAACAGTTGATCATATTGAGCCCATGTTTTAATAACTTATCGCTATAACCCATAGGTTAATATTGCATTAGTCAAATATTCAAGCCTTACACTTATATTTATTAGATCCCTGTCCTTGTGTGAAAACCCAAGCCATGCTTATTGAGCCTCAACTCCTTGTCACTCTACTATAAAAATATTAGCTAGTGCCCAATGTACCGGCACAACTGCTATAGGATAAAAAGAACGAGTCGTAGATAGCTGGATTCTGTATATGAATTTCCCTGTTATTCTCGTCTCTGGACTCTGTGGAGTTGGCTAGGTTATAAGTATGGTGGGTTCCGGGTGCAAGCTCGGGCACTGGTTTGTCGCACCCGGGGCACTATAAGGACCGGTCTGCGGGATCTGTTGCAAAGCACTTCCGTACCAACCATAAGTCTAATGGGTAAGTCCTAACTGGAAGTATGGAATACTCCGGCTTGATGCACCATAGAGGAGGGGGCAAGGGGCTAGCCTGCGGGCGACTTGTACCGACGAGGCTCAAGGGGGGGTATGGTGGGGCTCCGATGCGTCGGGACACCATATGAAACCCATAAGAGGGTGCTATTGAGTCGGGGAGGACTATATGGAAGGTTTTGGCACGAGTTCCCGTGTGATGGGTCATCTCGTTACACTTCGGTGTAGGTGATGAGTGCGTGCCTTGTGGGTACAGTGGTACATCTCTGATCAGAGTAATTCAATCTTTTCGAAAAGCCGAGCCCACGGTCAAGGGCGGGTTGTGTAACTACTCGCAGTTAGTTTACAATTGTTTGAATGTTCAAGTTATTCATGGCACGTAAGGACTGTTGAGCGAGGTGGGGCTGACTGTACCCCTCGAGTTAGAAGATGATGATACACATGCACATGTTTACTTTTCCGTACTAATAAACTGCTCACATTTAAAGCTTTACACATATGCTGCTTCCGCTAAATTAGCCAATATCTCCCTTGTTATTACCTTGCATTATATTTGCATTCGGTGGCTTGCTGAGTACATCTGTACTCACCCCGTTGACTTACAACATCAGAGCCAGTCTACTACGAGGAGGATGAAGGTCTGGAGTAGCGACCCAGTCAAGGCGAGACTGGAAGGAGGCGTTCATCTAGGACCCTTGTTTTATTAGTTTCTCTTCATCTTTAATCACTTTTGTATTAATGCGGTCTACGAACCGTGAATGATTGCTCGTATTGTACGTGGTCGTGTGATGAACGTCTTGTTTTATTGATTTTCTATGGAATTTCAATAAAGTCCTGATTTATTAAATCGGGGCGCGACAAGATGGTATCAGAGCCGACTTGACTGTAGGAAGCCAAACAGACCTGACCTTAGGACTTATATATACTCACTATATTTTACAAAAGATTACTTATCCTCTCATCTCCCGAGGTTTTCACAAAATTTTCTCTCTTTTGTAGATGCCGGTTCACACCATGAGCGGGACTCTTCGTGACGAGGCCGGATTCATCCGCGAGCTTCGCGTGCTCGTCGACTTTTTGGGGTTTCCCCATGAGCCTGCATTCCACGGGATTTTTCCCGATGCGAATGAGAGCTACTGCGAGGTCACGGTTGTGATCCGCCCCTCTTCCACGCAGCCACCCTTTTACACCCATGGAGTTGGAGGACCTTCCTTCGTGGTGGCCAGCCAGCGAGCCGCTCTCCAGTCCCTCGCCGAGCTTCGACTGGTCTACGACTGCCACCTCCGCGACACCGTCTACCGCTTCATGCCCATGCGCACACCGGGAGTCACCGCAGCATCTACATCAGCCCCCTCACCCAGAGCAGCTCCGCCATCACCCGCACGATGAGACTCTTGGAGGCCATGGACAACCTCCACACAGAGGCCGTCCTCGACGCGGACAGCCAGCACGACACCATCGACTTCTACCGCCACACTTCGGAGAACCTGACCAGGGAGAACGCCGAGCTCCGTCGACAACTAGAGCAGAACCCTCTGTTGACCCTTGAGGTAGAGGAGTTGAGACGTCAGAACGAGCTTCTGCGCCAGGGCACCATGGTCCATACCCAGCTTCGTCAGCAGCTCAGAGAGTTAAAGAAGGACATAGAGGAGATCGCACCTCTTCCGCCTCGCCGGAAGAAACCCATTCAGACTCCCACAGTGAGGCCCAAGAGGATCTCCCGCAGTGCACCACCCGCCGGACCGTCCAGTTCCTCGACCCCGCCCGTCTCCCACGAGCCCGAGATCGAGCCGTCCCCCGAGCTGCCCTAGACGTAGTATTTACGGTTGATTGTTATTTTCATTTTTGCTTGTATTAGCATTCATGTCACAATATAAGGCATGAATGAGGAAATTAATAAATGTAACCGCAAGAACGGTACCCTTTTGAATAAATAAGTTCACCCAGAATAAATATGTGTACATTGGAAATTCCAGGATGACCAACACCCAGGGATCAGACGCTCCTCAGAACGGAGGGGAGAGTGGCAACCTGCCACAATGGGAGCCACCGGGCAGAGGCAGGCTCCGGTCGCCAACCACCCCACCGTGGCTGAAATGATGGCCACCCAAAACCAGCTGGTCTCAGCCCTCCTACACCAGATGCAGCAGCAGCAGCAGCAAATGCAAGAGCAGCAGGCTCACTTCTTCCGCCTCTACCAACAGCCCGAGCTGCCCCGACCCGCCACACCAGCTCCCGCTCCCGCAACTCAGCTCTCGGAGTTCCTCCGAGTCCGCCCACCGACCTTCTCGAGCACCACCAACCCCATGGAGGCTGGGGATTGGTTGCGGGCGATCGAGAAGAAACTCGATCTCCTGACCTGCACTGAGCAGGAGAGGGTGGCCTTCGCCACCCACCAGCTACATGGTCCCGCCGCTGAGTGGTGGGACAACCACCGCGAGACTCTACCCGAGGGCCACGCCCACACTTGGGCAGAGTTCTCAGCTGCCTTCCGTGCCGCTCACATCCCCGACGGCATCGTTGCTCAGAAGCAACAGGAGTTTAGGGACCTGCAGCAGGGGAGCAGGTCCGTAACTGAATATCTGCACGAGTTCAACAGATTGGCCAGGTACGCACCTGAAGAGGTTCGTACGGATGCGGCCAGGCAGGCTAAGTTCCTCCGGGGACTGAAGGATGAGCTGTCTCTACAGCTTATCTCCGGAGATTTCGCCAACTTCCAGAAGTTGGTGAATAAAGCTATCATGCAGGAGACCCAGCAAAATAAGGTCGACCTGAAGAAGAAGCGCATGATTGCCTTCAGGCAGAACCAGGGCATGGCCCAAAGACCCCGTTTTGCTCCACCTCCACCAGCGCCACAGTACCACCCCCGGCCAGTGTATCGCCCGGCGCCGCCAGCTGCCAACGCCGGAGCCAGTCAACCTCGCAACACTCCAGTCGCACCGACCGCTCCAGTTGCCCCGGCCAAGAAGCCGGAGGTCTTGAGAGACAGGCATGGCAAGCCTGTGGTATGCTTCAACTGCCGCCAAGAGGGACACTACTCCCACCAGTGCCCCCACCCCAAGAGAGCTCAAGGAGTCACCTCCAACCCCGCCGTCCGCGCCAAAGTGAACCACGTCTCCGCCGAAGAAGCCCAGGCTGCACCAGAGATTGTCATGGGTAAGTTTATGGTTCATTCATCGCATGCAGTGGTATTATTTGACACCGGAGCTACCCACTCCTTTATATCAACTGCTTTTGTGGAAAATAATGCACTGGACATAAGTGAATTACCCAGGCCAGTACTAATAGCTACCCCAGGAAAGCAAACCCTCGCTTGTTCCTTTAGTCCAAGGATATGGGTAGATATCCAAGGCACGATATTTTGGGCCGACCCCATTCTAATAGAATGTCAAGGCTTGGACCTCATTCTAGGGATGGATTGGCTAAATAAACACCAAGGTGTGATAGAATGTGCCCAGAGAAAAGTAACGGTGACTAATGAAGAAGGGATTATGGTCACATTCCAGATGCCCAGCATGAAGGCCGGAAGAACAAGACTACATCAGATTTCCTTGGAGGAGATACCAGTAGTCAGTGAATACTCGGATGTATTCCCAGAGGATCTACCAGGAATGCCACCTAAGAGGGACATCGAGTTCAGGATTGATTTGGTGCCCGGAACCACTCCTATTTATAAGCGACCATACCGGATGGCCGCCAACGAATTAGCCGAAATGAAGCAACAGTTGGAAGATCTTGAAAGGAAAGGTTATATCAGACCAAGCACATCACCGTGGGGTGCTCCCGTCATCTTTGTCGAGAAGAAAGAAGACAAGGCAAAGCGTATGTGTGTGGACTATCGCGCCTTGAATGAGGTAACAATCAAGAATAAGTACCCATTGCCTCGGATCGATGATCTCTTCGATCAGCTCAAAGGAGCTACGGTATTCTCGAAGATCGACCTGCGGTCTGGTTACCACCAGCTAAGAATCCGAGAGGAGGACATACCCAAGACTGCTTTCACGACCCGCTATGGATTATATGAGTGCACGGTTATGTCCTTTGGATTGACCAACGCCCCTGCATTCTTCATGAATATGATGAATAAGGTATTCATGGAATATCTGGACAAGTTCATCGTGGTCTTCATAGACGACATCCTTATCTATTCCAAGGATCAGAAGGAGCACGAGACTCACCTCAGGTTAACCCTAGGAAAGTTAAGGGAACACCAATTATATGCCAAGTACAGCAAATGCAAGTTTTGGACGGCAGAAGTAAAGTTCCTTGGACACATCATCTCTGCGCAAGGAATCGCAGTAGACCCTGCCACCGTAGAAGCAGTCACGGACTGGTTGCCACCCACGAACGTATCTGAGATACGAAGTTTTCTGGGATTGGCCGGATATTACGAAGATTCATCGAGAATTTTTCAAAGATAGCCAAGCCAATGACCAAGTTGTTGCAGAAAGGAGAGAAGTTCGAATGGACTCCTGAATGCGAGGAAAGTTTCCGCACCCTCAAGACTCGTTTGGTATCTGCACCTATACTGACCCTACCGGATATCCGCAAAGACTTCCATGTCTATTGCGACGCATCTCGCCAGGGATTGGGATGTGTTCTTATGCAAGATGGAAAAGTCATCTCTTATGCCTCCAGACAATTGAGACCCCATGAGTTGAATTATTCGACCCATGATTTGGAGTTAGCCGCCGTAGTACACGCCCTTAAGATTTGGAGGCACTATCTAGTTGGAAATCGCTGTGAGATCTTTACGGATCACAAGAGCTTGAAGTATATCTTCACACAGCCAGATCTGAACTTGAGGCAAAGACGATGGCTGGAATTGATTAAGGACTACGACCTAGGCATACACTACCACCCCGGAAAAGCAAATGTGGTAGCTGATGCCTTAAGTCGCAAAGGATATTGCACAGCCATGATGATTCAAGAACACGCACCCTTGTTATGTAAGGAGATGGAAAACTTAAATCTTGGATTGACCACCAGAGCATATCTAGCCACCTTGGAGACCCAACCGATATTGTTTGAGCAAATTCGTGAAGCTCAGTCAGAGGACCCGGATATAGCTGCCATTAAGAAGAACATGAGACAAGGAAAAGCCCCCGGATTTTCAGAAGACGAGAATGGCACCATATGGTTTGGAACCCGGATATGTGTGCCGGATAAACCTGAAATAAAGACTCTTATCCTAAGAGAAGCCCATGAGACATTGTACTCCATTCACCCCGGCAGTACTAAGATGTACCAGGATCTGAAGGAACGATATTGGTGGGTTAGCATGAAAAGAGAGATTGCCCAGTTCGTCGCCGAATGTGACACCTGCAGAAGAGTAAAAGCTGAACATCAGAGACCTGCAGGATTGTTACAGCCACTTAAAGTGCCGGAATGGAAGTGGGAAGAAATCGGGATGGACTTCATCACCGGATTACCAAAGACCCAACTGGGGTATGATTCTATATGGGTGATCATTGATCGGCTTACAAAAGTAGCTCATTTCATAGCCGTCAAGACGACCTTCAGTGGCCCTAAGCTAGCAGAGCTATATATGGCCCGAATAGTATGTCTTCATGGAGTACCCAAGAAGATAGTGTCTGACCGAGGGAGTCAGTTCACCTCTCGCTTTTGGAAGAACCTCCAAGAGGAGATGGGCACGAGATTAAATTTCAGTACCGCCTACCATCCTCAGACAGATGGACAAACAGAAAGGGTAAATCAGATACTAGAGGATATGCTTCGAGCATGTGTTTTGGATTTTGGAGCCACTTGGGACAAGAGCTTGCCATATGCAGAATTTTCATACAACAATAGTTATCAAGCCAGTCTTCAGATGTCTCCTTTTGAAGCCCTATATGGACGTAAGTGCAGAACGCCTCTCCTTTGGGACCAAACTGGTGAATCCCAAGTATTCGGAACCGACATTCTCCGTGAAGCCGAAGAGAAGGTACGGATTATCAGAGACCGACTCAAGACAGCCCAATCTCGACAGAAGAGCTACGCAGACAATCGCCGTCGAGACTTAGCCTTTGAAGAAGGAGATCATGTCTACCTTCGGGTTACACCTCTTCGTGGGACTCAACGGTTTAACATGAGAGGAAAGTTGGCCCCTCGATATGTTGGACCATTTCTCGTCATTAGACGCCAGGGCGAAGTCGCATATCAGTTGGAATTACCACCTTCATTGGCTGGAGTGCATGACGTATTTCATGTGTCTCAACTCAAGAAGTGTCTCCGCGTCCCCACGGAGCAAGTGGATCTTCAGCAGTTGGATGTCCAAGAGGATCTGACTTATGTGGAGAAACCGATCAAGATATTGGAAGTCAAAGAAAGGACCACCAGGAGTCGAGTAATCCGCTTTTGCAAAGTGCAGTGGAGCAATCATCCGGTAGAAGAAGCTACATGGGAAAAAGAAGATGAACTCAAGGCACAGCATCCTGAGCTATTCGAGGATTGATCCGAATCTCGAGGACGAGATTCTCTGTAAGGGGGATAGGATTGTAACACCCCAAAAATTAAAAGGAATAAAATAAAAAGAAAATATTATTTAAATCATTTCTGAATTTATTAATAAAGGAAAAACACAAAAGAACCCAAATAAAGCCAAACAGAGGGAAATATTCAAAATCTGGACTTGAAAATTTTATGAGATGAACTAGAGGCCAAGTTATAATTTTAGAAATTTTTACAAATTTTTATCAACAGTGATTCAACCCTTAATCAAATAAATGAATTACTGGAATTATTTTAAATCAGAAAAGAATTAAAAAGACTTAATGGGCCTCAACCCTGAATCCTCCCTCAGCCCGGCCCAGCCCACTCGTGAGCCACTGACCTGAGGGTCCCGCCTGTCGGCGCACGCCCCCCCCTCTCTCCTCCCGCCCGCGCCCCGCCTGGTCCCACCAGTCAGCCCCGCCACGCCACTGACCGCCCGGACCCATCTGTCGGCTCCCTTTCTTTTTGGATCACTCACTGACAGGTGGAGCCCACCTGTCAGATCCATCGTCTCCGATGGAAGGGGATCGCTCCCCTTTCCTTCCCCGGCGATCTCTTTCTGTTTTCTCGCCGCCGGCCGCCGGATCGCTTTGGATCCCCTCCGATCGCCTTCCCTGGTCACCACCGCCCCCTTTCCTTCCATAGCCGACGCGGTTTCGCGAGAAAGGAAGCAAATCCGAAGCTTTTGGAAGGTCCTCGCCGGAGCTCTCGGGAACCCTTGATTCCCTGCCCTCCCGACGCCGGTAAACCCCCCTATAAATGCCCCCGCGCACGCCGCCCTCAGCCACACCACCTAAAGACCTAGCCAAAGCCTTCCCGAGCGCCGTTGCCACGTTTTCGAGCTCTTCCACTGCTCGGTCTCCGGCGAGTGATCGCCGTCGCCTCGGACCCCCGCTGCCCTAGCCGCCGCCACCGTCGGGTCCGTCGTCGACCACCCCACCTCGTCCACCCCTCCGTTGGCCGTGAACACCGCCGGACCGTCGTCGCCGTCGAGCACCCGTACGCCCTCCGTCGTCTACGCTCGCCGCCGGTCGTCTCCAAGCCCCATCCTCGCCACCAAAGGTACCAACGTGACCCCCAACACCTCCCCGTTCCATTTTTGCCATTAGCTATGACCGTAGGCGCTCACCCCCGCCGTCGCCATCGCATCCGAGGACCGCCGTCGCCGGAGACGAAGGGGGATACGAGCCCCTTACGTCGTGCCGTGCCGGATCGCACAGCGACCGTCCGATCGCGATCGGAGGGCTAAGATTAAACCCCCCCGGGATTTAATCTGGGCCCTCGGATCTGGTCAAAGGGGTATCGAGGCCTCTCGGCCGTCGATCACCACTTAAACCCCAGGACTGATCTCGAGCGTCCACGTCATACCGCTTCGCGAGATTTAATCGTGGCCGTTCAAATTCACTTACGCCTCCCGCCTCGCGTCCGACCGCCAGATCCAGATCCGACGGCTCTGGATCGGCCGGTCCACGCGCATAGTCACGGGTTCACGGTGAACCTGGTTCACCGTGGACCAGAGACTGTTTTTAGTTTAAATAAAATTCAGAAAATTGATTTAAACTTTGAAAATTCATATCTTGCTCAATTTAACTCCAAATTTCACCATTCAAATTTTGTTAGAACCAGAATAATATTCTCTACACATTAATGCCATAAAAACAGTATGTTTCTGTTACTCAAAACATTATTAATAAATAAATGAATAAAAATCCCTTAGGGTTAAAATTAAAATGCAGAAAATAAATTGGGAAAATTCTAAATATTAAACTTTACTGTTTTGAACAAAACCTTGAAATATTAAAAATATTACTTCACATAATAAAACCTACAAATGTGTATGTTTAATATTTGGTGAATTTTTATCTGTTTATTGAGTGTATTGTTTATTTTCTGTATCGAGAAGACTACGAGTTCGTCGAGGAGCAGGAGTTCTACCCCTAGGTTCCTCCATCCCCATTTGCTGAGCAAGGCAAGTCATCGACCATCTCTGTGGAAACAGTTGATCATATTGAGCCCATGTTTTAATAACTTATCGCTATAACCCATAGGTTAATATTGCATTAGTCAAATATTCAAGCCTTACACTTATATTTATTAGATCCCTGTCCTTGTGTGAAAACCCAAGCCATGCTTATTGAGCCTCAACTCCTTGTCACTCTACTATAAAAATATTAGCTAGTGCCCAATGTACCGGCACAACTGCTATAGGATAAAAAGAACGAGTCGTAGATAGCTGGATTCTGTATATGAATTTCCCTGTTATTCTCGTCTCTGGACTCTGTTGGAGTTGGCTAGGTTATAAGTATGGTGGGTTCCGGGTGCAAGCTCGGGCACTGGTTTGTCGCACCCGGGGCACTATAAGGACCGGTCTGCGGGATCTGTTGCAAAGCACTTCCGTACCAACCATAAGTCTAATGGGTAAGTCCTAACTGGAAGTATGGAATACTCCGGCTTGATGCACCATAGAGGAGGGGGCAAGGGGCTAGCCTGCGGGCGACTTGTACCGACGAGGCTCAAGGGGGGGTATGGTGGGGCTCCGATGCGTCGGGACACCATATGAAACCCATAAGAGGGTGCTATTGAGTCGGGGAGGACTATATGGAAGGTTTTGGCACGAGTTCCCGTGTGATGGGTCATCTCGTTACACTTCGGTGTAGGTGATGAGTGCGTGCCTTGTGGGTACAGTGGTACATCTCTGATCAGAGTAATTCAATCTTTTCGAAAAGCCGAGCCCACGGTCAAGGGCGGGTTGTGTAACTACTCGCAGTTAGTTTACAATTGTTTGAATGTTCAAGTTATTCATGGCACGTAAGGACTGTTGAGCGAGGTGGGGCTGACTGTACCCCTCGAGTTAGAAGATGATGATACACATGCACATGTTTACTTTTCCGTACTAATAAACTGCTCACATTTAAAGCTTTACACATATGCTGCTTCCGCTAAATTAGCCAATATCTCCCTTGTTATTACCTTGCATTATATTTGCATTCGGTGGCTTGCTGAGTACATCTGTACTCACCCCGTTGACTTACAACATCAGAGCCAGTCTACTACGAGGAGGATGAAGGTCTGGAGTAGCGACCCAGTCAAGGCGAGACTGGAAGGAGGCGTTCATCTAGGACCCTTGTTTTATTAGTTTCTCTTCATCTTTAATCACTTTTGTATTAATGCGGTCTACGAACCGTGAATGATTGCTCGTATTGTACGTGGTCGTGTGATGAACGTCTTGTTTTATTGATTTTCTATGGAATTTCAATAAAGTCCTGATTTATTAAATCGGGGCGCGACATTGGCCAAGACCAAGTTGTGTGCTGACAGAGCCGGGGTAGCTCTAGGTTTGGGTTTTGAGAGGATAGCTTCAGACAGTAAGTCCAAAACTGTTTTTACCTCTCCCACCACCCTAGAGAAAGAGAGAGCTCTGTTGGACACCCCATCAGCCAAAAGCCTACCCATCCACCAAAGAAAACCACTCCTCCTGTCAAGAAAAATCCTCCTAAGAAAACCACTCAGAAGAAACCCAAGGAGCCTGTGAGAGTTGCTCCTATGACCCATGAGAGTGCCCCCAGGAGAGTGTTTCAGTGTTCTTATTGTCAGCGGGCGGGTCATTTGATTGGTTTCTGTTTCCGTCGCATCAAGGATGAGCGACGTGCACAGGCGATGAGCTATCAGGACATGCATTACCCATCTTTAGGTATGCATGAGTCTGAGTTTTACTCTCGTCCTGTTTTCGAGGCTCCTCGTGCTTCTCGGAGAAGTTTTGCTCCTCGAGGTGTTCACCATGTTCCATATGGTGGTAGACCTCGGGCGAGTAGCTTTGTACCTCGTCAGAATAGGAGACCTCGACATGCTTTTCGTTCTTTGCATGTAGGTAGACCTCGCACTTTGCTTCATTCTGATTTTTATGTGCGTAGACCGTCTACTTTTACTGTGCCTACTGCTCGTGTCACTCAGTGCTGGATGCCTCGTCATTATTTTACTCACCCCAGCACTGAGCGATCGAGACGTTCTCATCATGTGTAGGCGACAGGTCGAGGCCTGGAGGGCACGTGGATCATGGACTCCGGTTGTTCGCGCCACATGACCGGAGATGCAGCATGGTTCTCCAGCCTCACCACAACCAAGCAAAGGGAACATATCACCTTCGGAAACAATCGAAGGAGTAGAGTGAAAGGTAAAGGTGTGGTAAGGATTAACACGAACTTCACTCTCAAAGATGTTGCTTTGGTTGAGAACCTGGGATACAATTTGCTGTCTGTATCTCAGTTGCTTGATGAGGGTTTCGAAGTGCGATTTCATCGCGATACTTCGCAAGTGCTCAATTCTGATGGCGTTGTGGTGTGTAAGATCTTTAGAGTTGGGAGAGTTTTTGGAGCTGATTTTTCAGAGTCGTCTGGTTCTTCTCATTGTCTTGTTGCACATTTAACTTCTGAGCTTTGGAAGTGGCATAGGAGACTAGGGCATATGAGCTTTGAGTTGCTCGCTCGTCTGAGCGCCCTAGGCTTGATCCGAGGATTGCCCAAGCTCAAGTTTGAGAAGAATTTAGTTTGCGCTCCTTGTCGACATGGAAAAATGATTGCCGCTTCGCATTCGCCAGTCACCACAGTGATGACTGAACAACCCGGAGAACTTCTCCATATGGACACTGTAGGTCCTTCTCGGGTTAGTTCTTTAGGCGGCAAGTGGTATGTTTTAGTTATTGTCGACGATTACTCTCGCTACTCTTGGGTCTTCTTTCTTGCCAGCAAGGACGAAGTGTTTTCACACTTTCGGAGCTTGGCTTTGAGACTTTTCACTGAATTCCCTGATGCATTAAAATTCATTCGAAGCGATAATGGCACCGAGTTCAAAAATAGTCTCTTTGTTGACTTTTGCATGGAGCATGGCATAGAACATCAATTCTCTGCTCCGCGGGTTCCTCAACAGAACGGTGTTGTTGAGAGGAAGAACCGCACTTTGGTTGAGATGGCTAGGACGATGCTTGATGAGCATAGGACTCCTAGAAAATTCTGGGCTGAGGCCATGAACACGGCTTGCTACATCTCAAACCGTATTTTCTTGCGCTCAATTTTAAATTTGACATCTTATGAGCTGCGTTTTGGGAGACAGCCCAAGGTTACTCATCTTCGAGTTTTTGGCTGTCACGGCTTTATCCTAAAACGTGGTAACTTGGATAAATTTGAGTCGCGATCTTCTGACGGGATCTTTTTGGGTTATACTACTCATGGGCATTCTTATCGTGTTTATAACTTGGAAACTAACACTGTCATCGAGTCATGTGATGTGACTTTTGATGAATCAACCCCCTCTGTTAGTTCTGCTTTTGAACAGGCAAATGAACACGACATGGAACAGACCTTATTCGAAGACGAAGATCCCGGAGAATTCGAGGATGATCCCCTACTACCCTCGACATCAACCCCCGAAGCTGACCCCGCTTCTACTACTTCGGCACGAGGTCCCGAAGCGACTACCTCAACATCGGTCATCTTGGACCACACCAACACACAAGTTGAGGGGGAGACTGCATCCCGCCGCGAGGCTCCACATCATGTCCAAAGGATGCACCCTCCCGAGCAGATCATTGGTGAGCTTGATCAAAGGGTAACTCGTTCTCATGCCCATTTCACTAAGGCTGCTTTTGTTGCTTCTTTCGAGCCCTTAGATGTTAGTCATGCACTTTCTGATTCTAGTTGGATCAATGCCATGCATGAGGAACTTGAAAATTTTGAGAGAAACCAAGTCTGGACTTTAGTTGATCCTCCATCAAATGTTCATTTCATTGGAACAAAATGGATTTTCAAAAATAAACAAGGGGAGGATGGGACAATTGTTAGAAATAAGGCTAGACTTGTAGCTCAGGGCTTTTCTCAACTAGAAGGGATTGATTTTACTGAAACTTTTGCACCTGTTGCTCGCCTTGAGGCTATTAGGATTTTGCTTGCCTTTGCGACATCCCGGGGATTCAAACTCTATCAAATGGATGTCAAAAGTGCTTTTCTTAATGGCTTCATAGGTGAAGATGTTTATGTAAAACAACCCCTGGTTTTGAAAACCCCAAGTACCCACATAAAGTCCTTAAACTTCATAAGGCTCTTTATGGACTCAAGCAGGCCCCTCGGGCGTGGTATGATATACTTAAGTCTTTTCTGCTTGAGCGAGGGTATTTGATGGGCTCCGTTGATAAAACACTGTTTACTCTCAAGCATGGCAAAGATTTCCTCCTAGTTCAGATTTATGTGGATGATATCATCTTTGGTGGCTCTTCTCATGCTTTGGTTGCCGAGTTTGCAGATACCATGAGCAGGGAGTTTGAAATGTCGATGATGGGTGAACTCACCTTTTTCCTTGGTTTGCAAATCAAGCAAAGCAAACAAGGTACTTTTGTCCACCAGACAAAGTACACCAAGGACCTGCTCAAGAAGTTTGACATGTCCGATGCGAAGCCCCTCGCCACTCCAATGGCTACATCTGTAGCATTGGACCCTGACGAAGATGGAGAAGCCGTAGATCAGAAGGAGTTCCGGAGCATGATCGGCTCCCTCCTCTACTTGACTACCACGAGGCCGGACATACACTTCGCAGTGTGTCTGTGCGCTCGTTTTCAGGCTTCACCACGAGCTTCGCACCGCCAGGCGGTAAAACGCATCTTAAGGTATCTCAAACACACCCTTGAATTTGGCATATGGTATTCAGCGTCTTCATCTTTATGTCTTAGAGGTTATTCAGATGCGGATTTTGCTGGGTGTAGAATTGATAGGAAGAGTACCTCTGGTACTTGTCATTTTTTGGGTACGTCTCTGGTTTGCTGGTCTTCCCGCAAACAGTCTAGTGTTGCACAATCGACGACTGAGGCCGAATATGTTGCTGCAGCTAGCTGTTGCTCTCAGATTTTGTGGATGGTTTCCACTTTGCGGGATTTCGGGTTAGATTATAAGAGTGTTCCACTTTTCTGTGATAACACTAGTGCTATTTGTATTGCAAACAACCCGGTTCAGCACTCCAGAACCAAACACATTGATGTACGGTATCATTTTCTCAGAGATCACAATGAGAAGGGTGATATTGAACTTCAATATGTTGATACCCAACACCAGCTTGCCGATATTTTTACAAAACCACTCGATGCCTCTCGATTTGCTTACTGGCGTGGGGAACTTGGTATTTGTCATCCCTACGGCATTTTGTGAGGGGGAGCTGATTTTAATTGTCTTGCATATGCTCATTATGTGTGAAATTGCACTTACATCTTTTGCTATTATATGCCTGCCTTTAATTCAAAGCAATCATGTCAGCTCAGCTCTATGAAATATGTCTGGAACATTGGTTGTGCATGATGTTTTATTTTCTAAAATCAAAACTTTCTCACCGCACAATTGTGTATCTAGCTTGTTTAGGCAGGACTGCTTTTAGCTATCTTTTATCTACTTGACAGCAAGACACTGTTCCTTGGATGCTAAAATTTGCAACTTGAAAATATGTTCTTTATTCATGGATACTCATCAAAATATTTTAATGAACCTGAATTAAAATCAAAAATCCATGATTTGTCTGGTTTAAATGAAAAGATCTACGAGGGTTTGTTTGTCGCACTACTCTATTCTAGACTGCTTACCATTGCACTTTGGTCTGAACTGGGATAGTGTAGTGTATACCAAAATCACCGCCTTAAGCTTCAGATGGCTTTCATGCCTAGGCTTGGCCTGATTGGACAGTATAAGGTGGACAAACAAATAACCCCTGGCATTAAGAAAAGAACAACAAAATTAATCAATCATCAAGTTTGCTTTCAAAGCTCCTTTTGAACAAGACTTGTCTGTCTAGGGTAGAAATTGTTAGCTTTGCGCAGTCCTTGCCTTCTCATGTCTAGCTACTGTGATTAAGTGGTGATGCTTTTACTTCAAAATAACAAAATCACATGCCATCATCTTGTTTCACAGAATGTTAAACTGAGCTGAGCCCATGATCATTGATGTTACTGTTGGCATATTTTTGCATTATATGTCTTTGCAATTTTATTTCATTTCGAAGCTTTGCATCTTTTACATGCTCCTTGATGCTTGCATTGCCAAAGGGGGAGAAATTCCGGAGAGATTTGCTATGTTCTCTGCCGCAAGAATGCATAATTTCGAAAAAGGGGAGAGATTTTTGACATAAAAGGGGAGAAAAAAATTTGCAACTCAGGGGGAGTCCTTATCAAGGGGAGATTTGCCAAAGGGGCTTTTCCTCTTTTACAAAGGGGGAGAAAAATTCTTTTATCAAGTGACATGATTTGGCTCCTTTTTGAGTTTTTATGGTCACTTGTGTGCTGAAAGTTTTTAAATTTTCTTGAACTTGGATTTGGTTGTCAATGCACTCATCAAGGGGGAGATTGAGAAACCAAGGGTTGGTTTCGGTGTTTTGTGATGAGTGATTGACTGGATTTTACCCTCTGTTCGAAGGGTACCTCCGGAGGGGCTTCGGAGGTGGTTCTCCGAAGGGTGTTCGGAGGTGTTTGCTTGCTGCAGCTGTGCAGCGGAGTGTGCCTGTCGGAGGGGTCCGGCAGTACACGATGACTGGGTTCGTACCGATGGCTTCGGTACTTTGGGCGGTACACCGGAGTGTGTGCCGGAGGTTGCTAACCAGGAGAGGTCTCCGGAGTACTGGATACACTTGTTTGCTTGTCTGTGGTGCGCAGGGACTTCGGAGGCGACGGACAAGGTTCGAGCCAAGTGAACCTGGGTCAAGCGGGAGGCTTGATGCCAGGGGAGCCGGGAGCTCCGTCACGGTGGCTGCGAAGGTGGTCCGGGTCGGTCCTCGGGTCGAGGCGTGCCAGGTGAAGGCAGAAAGTGCGGAGCGTGGCTCCGGCTGAAGGTACTCCTAGACAAAGTCCTCGGAGGTGAGGCACTTCGAAGGTACTCCGGATGGAGTGACTTCGGAGTCGGATGGAACAAGTCCTCTGCGGAGGCAAGGGTTCGTAGTGTGCTCCGGAGGGAGACACTCGAAGGTACCTGATGAAGGTCTCAGAAGTCGAGGCGCATCGAAGGCATGGTCCGGGTGAGGCTCGTCGAGGAGTATGCTCGGAGTGAGACACTGCGACGAAGTGCTCATGGAATGCTTCATGCGAAGGCCTTGGACGAAGGAGGGACTTCGAAGGGTGGCACTCCGAAAGTGGGGCTTCTGAGTGAGGATGACTTGAGGTGCTTCGGCCATGCATGGCTTCGGTACACGGACGGACGGTGTTCGAGCTGGGAGTAGCTGCGAAGCCGTGGTGATCCACTCCGGAGGTGGTGGTGCGAAGGCCCAAGAGCTTTGACGGCTTCGGCTTAAAACCGTCACTGTATCGAAGGACTTCTTCGGCGGAGCGAAGGCCAACAGGCTGCAGGCTTCTCGCCGAAGCTACCGCACCCTCCGGTGCGAAGGGAGGTTCCAGAAGTCAACACTGTAAAGGCTGACACTGTCTGTTCTGAAAAAGGCTGACACTGTCCCCTCTGCAGCTGACAGAGAAGCCTCCAGAATAAAGGTGGACTACCTTTTGTACCCCTTAGTTCTGAAGAGACAAAATGAATGTAAACCCTAGGGGTAGTGTAGTCAATTCCTTTGGATGAACTGTGGGCTATAAATATGGGGGCTCGGTAGGTAACATTTAACACTTTGAGCATTTACTATTGAGCTCCTGTAGCCACATACTTCGACTATAATACATCCAGAGAGTTCATTTTTGTGTTCCTTGTTCAAGCGGCGAAGCCTTGTATTCCTGTGCTTTTGCTTGAGCTTGCTTTGCAGACCTCGCCTGTTGTTGTGCACCGAAGCCTGTTGAGGCGAAGGCTGTTTTTGTGCGAGGTGTGTGTTTTTGTCAGCGTGCGTTCGCTCTGTGTAACAGGAGGCAAGACCTCGCTGCTTACTAGCGTAGCCCTGACAGAGGCCCGTTTTGCTTCTTGTGTCGAAGCCCTAAGCATAGTCCTTTTGTGTGCGTGTAGACCTTCGTGTACGAAGCCCAGCACCAGTTGTTGCCGCCAAGTACTTGATCGAAGTCCTCAGAGGGCTGTCCACTCTTGCGAAGGGTGAAGTGCGAAGCCTGCTCGAAGCACCTCGTGTGCGGAGCCTGCACTGACTTAGCAGAGTAGATTTCCGAGGGTTGTAAGTGGAGCGAAGTCTTCTTGGCTTCGAACTTTTGTTCCTCCGAAGCCTGTGCTCGAAGGTGTCGAAGTACCTCCGAACCAGACCTTCGAAGGTAGTGTTCGAAGCCTGTTCCGCAGGAGACAGAACTGAAACCGAAGGCTAGTTTTTAGCCCGAATTTTTAAAAGCTCCCATTCACCCCCCCTCTGGTCGCCGTTTCCGGTCCAACAGAAACAGAGCCCAAAGCCTCAGCGTCCGCGGGTGACGACGTAGTTGTAGCAGAGGAGACGGGCCCCCAAGTGGCTCATTCGCCATTTAGGGCCTCTACGGACTCCGATTAGGATTTTCTCCGGATGTTCGAACAAACGAATAGTCCGAATCAATCTCATGTTGCCAGTGATAGAGGTATTTTCTTTTCCTGCCTTAACTTCATACTTTTTATTTTTAGCCGGATTGCTTTAACTGAGCCTTCATACATATTTATCTTGTTTTGGCTATACCAGCGGAGGGCCCCTCGATAGTTTCTTCGCCTTCGTTGAAGTGAGTCGAGCCGAAGAGAAAAACTCATGTCGTGATGGTAGACCTGTCTGACTCAATCGACGAGGTCCAATCAGAGGAGCCTCAGAGGGGAACTCCCGTCGCTCGGAGCCTTCGCCCACCGCAGACGGCCAGAGAGCACTAGGGAACATCCCTCTACTGGCTTCGTTTTTGGCTCGGAGAATCGGGATTCGCGACATGCTGGAGCCTTTGGCTCGGGTTCGTCGGGAGGTTGGCGAGACCGACCTAGTAGCCGAGGTGAGCCGAGACGAAGGGTTAGATCTGAGCATTTCTCTTGAGCGGGCTACATACCAGGTATAAGGGCCTTCGCTGTTTTTACCATTGTATTATTTATTAAAACTTTGTCTCATACTTACCCTCTTCCTATTTTGTAGTTCGTGGTCCTCGTTCGCTCGACCTCAAGATCATATGGCCACGAGTGCCACCGTATCGGAGGGATGGTTGCCACTCTTCGGGACCGTCTCGATGACATGGAGGAGAAAGCTTTGAACTTGGAGGATACACTCCAAGAGGATCAAAGAAAAAGAGCTGCATTTGAAAACAAAGTTGGCAATCTGTGGGTCGGGCGAGCGATGTCCGCGGACGAGGTTGAAAAACTTCGGTACGAGCGAAGTGCCTTGGCGGACAAGGTGGATCGGCTCAGAGCTCAAAAAGATATCTTTGAGACGAGGGTCTCTGAGCTGACAATACGTCCACCGGGCTTAGAGTGTTTGCGGAGAGTCTGTGTGTTGAGCAGGCAAAATGCGAAGGGATGGCGGTCGAGACCATGGACATCCTTCGGGGCGTCGTGGAACATTTTGGCACCTCGTGCCCTTCATCATCCGTCATCGCCAATGAGCCCCTGGCTCGTCGCATGAAGCTCATCGAAGTGGCAGTGAGGATGATGGACGCCACTACGGCTCAATATAGAGAAATCTCCCAGAGGGTGTCTGCCCTCGTCATCCTTCATCATTTGGAGGACGTCAGGGGCACTGTTTCTACGGTAATGAAGATAGATCCCATCAGCTTCGGTGGCGAGCACTTGCTATCCCCTTCGCTTGGTGCCAGCGCAGCCTGGAAAGCCTTTCAAGCAGCTTGGAAGGCCGAAGGCCATGAAACTAGGAAGGCGTTGATTGATGAAGTCCAACATCAGAAGCATGCACAGACGCAAACTCCTCCAACGCCTTCGCTAGGACATCCTATGCCAGACCTGAAGGTGTAGTCTCCTTATGGATCTGTTTGTAAAAGTCTTGTAATATTTCTTGATCATTGAATGAAATGACTTCTTTTTGAAATGTTTGCATTCAGATCCTATCTTGCTCTTCATCTCGCGATTTCGAAGTGCTCAGTGCTACCGACGAACTTCAACATCAGTGGGCTATTTTCGAATCCCTAAGACCTGATAGACGCCTCCGCTTTTCTATTCCTCACGATGACTTAGGGAAAATTGCAACCGACATGCTTAACGAGGTACTCTCTTTTATAAAAGAAGAGGAAAAAGAGGGAGAAGTAATGGGGGTATCTTCGTCGTCGTCAAAGTATATAGATTGGTGCAACGCAGACGTGTCTGATGAAGAACGAAGGCCGGCTGCAGCGGAGCCTAGCCCCGAAAGGCTTCGAACTTGGGCATAGATTCAAGAGGAGCAGAGGGCCTGGAGGGCTTCAAAAAAGGGGAAAAGGTCGAAGACCAAGGCTACAAAGAAGACTAATAAGCCTCCAATTGCTTAGGGTGCTTCTGTGTCTGGAAGAAACCAGTCTAGCCTCTGCGACCGAAGGGGTCTTCGATTCCTCCTAGTCTTAGATACAATTTTTTCATAGTGTATGTATTCAATAATTATGAACTTGTAATTGTACAACATTTTCCCTCGAAGTAATAAAATTTGATGTTGTCCAACTGTACTTGTATCCTCCTGCCCCCTTTTACGGAGCAACTTCTCCACTTCTGCCTACCTTCCTAATGACTCTAGCTCGGAGTAAATTCTCCACTTCTACCTTAGCGAGGTCTGCCATTTTGGTAGACAACTTTCAAAGCCCTTGACGAACGACTCTAGCCCTTGGGTTGACGAGCAAGGAGTTTTCGATGATGCTTCGATCGACCCGGGGATATCTTCGTCTGATCAGGCGAAGGCATCTAAATTCTCCCTGATCACTTCTTCCAGCGATTCCATGACTGCGGGAGACAACCCCTTGCCAAACTAGACTGGGTACTCTTTGTCTTCCTTGCTGATGACCTTCGTGACGACTTCTCCTTCAGGTCTTGGATTGAGAGCTAGTCCCTTCTCCGAGGTATGGATTGCTTGCTCACCCTCTGGGTGTTCTTGTACATTGTTGACTTGCTGGGCTTCTAGAGGGGCGACATGACCATAATCCACCCTTTGCGTCGTGGCTTGATCCCCGGAGATGTTAAGTACTCCTCCTTAAGTGGGCATCTTCAAGCACAAATAATTATGATGGGCTACGACTCTGAATTTATTGAGCATGTATCTTCCGAAGATGGCATTATATGCATACGGAGCGTCAACAACATCAAAGATGATCTCTTCGGACCTTGCTAGGTACCCTTGTCTGAACATGACCTCGAGGCCTATTTGGACGAGGGCATCGAGGAGGGACAGACGAAGCCTTGCAAAGGCCAAGCTACTGGGATCAGGTGCTTTCGTGATATGCACAGTTGGTCGAAAGCCTAAACGAAGATGATATCGGTGGAGTTCCCTCCGTTGACCAACACCATTCGGACTTCGACGACGATGATGTCGGATGTTATGACGTGGGGGTTGGCGTGGGGGAACTTGATCCTAATTGCATTGTCCTCGGTGAAGGATATGGGTACGTGAGCCCACTCGGGCATTGCAGCCACCGAAGCCGATATCCTAATGTGCCCGACTTCATGTACAAACTCCCTTCATTGTTGCTTGGACATGCTGCCCAGGGCACCACCTCCGGTGATGGGCAGCACGATGTACTTCTGGCGTTCTTGTGGGTCTTCGGCCTTCGTCGGGGGCAAGTCTTTCAACACGAGGGAGTGTTCGAGGGCTTCACGTCCTTCGATCTGCCCAACAGTTTGCACCGGTTAAGGGCGTATAGCAGGAGGTGCTCGATCAGTGGTACCTCGGCGAGAGCTCCGCTTGAGGTATTCACTTCATAGGGCCAAAATGGATTTGCATGAGTCGGTGTTATGACTCCGATTCTCGCCATGTACATTACAGAAAAAGGTTTGGTTCGAATTAAAAGCCTTCGCAACTGGTTTCAGACCATTGGCCTGGCCTCCATGATTCGGTTGATACCTCTGTTGTTGCTGCTTCGGAATGGAGGGGGTGATATTCAGCACTTCCGAGCAGTGGTGCTTTCGTCCTCTTCATGAGTCGTGCGGACGATTATCGAAAGGAGAAGCCCTTAGAGGTCTCGGGACCCATGCTTCAATGACTTTCGCCTCTTGGATAAACGCGGAAGCTCCGAAGTGGATCTTCGGAGATGTCCTTCAGATCTAGCATACTCCTCAAAGTACGTCATTAATTGAGCCGCTGAAGAGATAGGCTTCCCGTGAAGTTTATCAAGGAGGCCTGAGTTGGTGACACCTTCGCGCGCAACATCAATGACGAAGGAGGTAGACAACCCTTTTATCTGGGACTTCGTGTGGGCGAAGCGTTGAAAATATTCCCGCTTTGTCTCCCTAGGTTGTTGCTTCACTTGGAAAAGGCTTCCCGTAGACATTGGAGCCATGAAGGTCCCCTGGAAATTATTTACAAACTTTTTCCTTAATTGCTCCCATGACTTTATCGAACTAATCTTCAAAGACCAAAACCATCGAAGGGCTACTCCTTCGAGAGTGAGGGGAAAGCATTTGACAATTGTATCACGGATCCCTCCACTTGCCTCTATTGCTAAGGCATACGAGCGGGAAAAATCTCTGAGATCTGCTTCTCCGGAGTACTTGGGGATTTTAGCCGCCCGAAACCTAGGTTCGAAGCCTACTTTCTGTAAGTTAGGGTGTAGCAGGGAGTCTTCGTCGAAATAAGCATTTTGGTCACTCCTTCGGGCCTCCGGGATCTGCTGCCGTGCTGAGACGTCGGTGGATTCCAAAGGGCCAGCTACATCGGGCTTTGGTTGAGTGAAGGTAGCATCTTTGGAGGTTGAATCTGTAGTCCCCGCCCCTGTATTTAGGGGTTCTAGCCCGGAGATCTAAGCGGATCTTCGGGCAGTGACGGTGGCCTTTCTCCTTTTGGGAGGCATTGCTCGAAGTGAAATAAGGTAGAGACGTTAATTTTTGTACTAAAATCCTCACGGATGGCGCCAACTGTTGGTGCAAAATATTACGCTAATAAGATTTGAATACCCTCAAAGGGTTATAAGTTCGAAGTGTTTAGCTGTGAATTAGTCTAGGCCTCCGTTGATGATAATAACCTTTGACCAGTTCGAAGTATCTTTATTTATTTGAATCTTCAATGTCCCTTTACAGTAGAAAAGAGGGGTATTTATAGGCATAGATACAATAGGAATATATTATCCTGCCCTCTAGTTACAACCGCTATAGTGGGCACTATTTCTGGGACTCCTTATGGGTAAACAAGACAAATGTCATGTGAACACTTAGATAAAACAGATATCTTGTCCCTACTGGAGGCGCCACTTCGGAATAGAAGACTTCAGGTACACCCTGGTGACGAGGCTCATAAAAAGCATATGCTCGAGACCGAATTCTATTGCGGAGTCCCATATACGCTTCGGTCTTGATGGGAGGCTTCGAGCTCTCCCCTTAGATCATAGCAGCTGTTACCGATGGCTTCACACTCTCCACCTGTCAAAGTTTTTTTTCGGAGCATCAATCTCTGACGGGATTATTTTTCCCCAACAAATATCGAGACACCTAAAATAATAAGTCAAGTTGCAAGTATAATGAAGATATTTTTTGAATCGTTCTTTCTATTTTAAAGAATAACAAGTAGATGCTATTAGAGACACTGTTCTACTCTCGCTGCACCGGTTGTAGCATTATTGTCGACCAACCTCCAGCCATTAGTATCGTAATAGCCAATACTCCAGTAGTAATACAAAGACGGATTAACAAACTAACCGGTCCAAAACGCTGCCGTGAGGTACCGGTTTTATAAACCCTTTCCAGCGGTAGGCGGTAGTGAGCAGTGAGCAGTGAAGACACCACAAAACTACTGGTGTAGCTAGCCGTTGTGGTGGGGGGTCCGTCCTCCCATGCACGCCAGGGCTAAACGCCACTAGCTAGCTGCATGGCTCTACAGCTCGTAGCTAGGGATCACCAGCTCGTCGTACGTGTCCTCCATTCTTGGTCACCTCTCGCTCTCTGGTCGCATTGGAAAGTAATGGTAGCTAGCTATAGGGCGTCATGACCGTCACGGCTCAAGCGTGACAACGAACCTGAGGTAGCGTGTATAGAAAATAAGTCTACTGTACTGCGGCTACTCGTCTACTCTGTGTTTGAAAATGAGAGGATAAAAAGAATAATACGTGGAATCCACTAAGTTATTCTATCCCTTCAAGGAAACAAAAAATAGATAAAAATAGATAATTTCGTCTAAAAAGGAATATGACCGTCTTATTATATTCCAATGTGTTTTCCAATCTTGCTACGTCTCTCTTGCTGGCTAAGTTGACTAATAATCTCCTTGCCTTGCAGCGTCACATAGTCAGTCTCAGTCGTGTGGCTTCCGTGTCGATGCACCGTGCCTGCGCCCTGCAGAATCGATCGTACGTGTGCACCTGGGGCGTGTATTCGCTTGCGAAAAAGCAGCAGAGACTCTTCGATTTGATGCCAGGTGCAGCGTTGTCCATACGATTTACATCAGAAATCTAATCACGTAGTGCTGCTCTCGTGCTACAGCCACCAAACATGGCGTCAATTAATTTGAGGTCGATGTGGGCCGCGACGAAGACGGCACGGCGCGGCAGTGCAGCACGCAGGCCAGGCCATGCGGCCATGCCGACGCAGACGCAGATCAGAAAGGCCGGCCGGCCGGCCGACGCGACGGCGACGGCGACACCATCTTTTCCGCGCCAAACATATCGGCGACCACGTGTGCGGCGGCCCGTCCTGCTCCCATCATAGCGGCACCGTATCGCCTATCGCTGCACGCGGCTGCCTCTCCCACGTGAGGCCCTGCAGCCGTCGACTGACGCGTCACACATCGGCTCCACTCCTCTCGCCGGGGCAGGACGGCGGGCCTGACCTCCCCCTTCCTTCATCTTCTCCCTACTCGACACGTCACACGTGCCCGATTCCTTCAGACGCAGGCAGCACTGTGGTAGCACCTAGCAGCATTCATGTCATGCATGCATAGCTGATAGCTCTTTTTTTTTTAAAAAAAAAAGATGGAGGAGATGATACATGCACAGATGAATGTGATGTGTGGTGATATCGATCCCTATCTCGATCCGGTTCTTGCTCCGATTTCTCAATTCTCACCTGTCAACTGTCATCAAGTCCGTTTACTGTTCCTTCGATCTCCTCCTGCTCCTCCTCCGCTGCTGCAGCTGCTGCCGCTGCATGCATGGGCGCTCGCTTTCGTCTGTCGCCGAGCCTGCACGGCGCGTGTGGCAGGCGCCGTTCGGCGCGGAATACGGCAAAAGCGGCTCGGGCCACTTGATGAGGACGTACGCGGATAGTACGCGCAGCGCTGTGCCGCTGTGTGTATGGGCGCCGGGCAAGGGCAAACGGGAGCGAGCGCCGTGGCGTGACATCACGTGAGAGCGAGCAGCTCGCCACCCACACGACGTCTCGGCCCGCGTTTGGCAGGCGGCAGGCGGCAGGCGGCGACCGTATACGGCGTGGAGAAGTTATGGCGCACGACCGGCCGGGTCACGGCGGAAGGGCCGGCGCAGGAGCACGCGCGCACCGGGGCGTCACCGGAAAAGACAAGTGGACGCGGCAATTGCTACCGTACATGGCTGCCACGTACTAGTAGTCTGGTACTGTCCCAACGTACGTACCTAGCACAAGTCCTTTAGAGTTCGAAGCGGTTTTGCGAGCTAAGTACAACTAGCCGTGGAATTACTCTGAATTGTCCAAATTTTAAATTCATACTACAATGAACATGAAACGCGAAGAAGAAAACACAAGTATAGCCAGGGTACGGGGGTCTCTGTGACCACATTTTATAACGGTCTAGTACTCAGATTTTTTAGAAGCTGTCAAGCTTTAGACTGTAGTGCTCCATTTTAAAAGGCAATGGGTTCCAGTGACAGGGCGCAACACAACGAAGTGCATGGAATAATAAAGAGGCCGGCCAGTGGGAAGCATGAGGTAGCTAAGCTACTCGGTACTCACCCAAACAGTAGCTGCTCTCTAGAGTGTAGACACACACGCACGCACGCACAGTGCCAATGCTTTGGCCTTTGCTCAATGGTACGCCTCTTCCCAAGGCAGAGCTAGCTAGCTAGCTAGCGCCAGCACCCAGCAGCGGTCGATGCGACGATATGCGTCGTCCGCTGTCCCGCGGCTGGCAGCAGAAGGCGGGATGCATGCATGGCGGTCAAGGCAATGGCTCGCGCGTTCCCAAGGCCTTCCGCTCCCGTCCCGGCTGCTGCAGCGGCAGCAACAGCGGCGTCGGCGTCGCTAGCTGCATGCAGGTCGCCATGCGGCCGTTCCCGAAAATATTTCTGGCGTTCGAATTGAATGCGCCCCTGAGATGGGAAGCAGGACGTTGGGGGCTCCGGTCGCTCTCTGCTTCGGCGTGGATCCAACGGTGAGGAAACATTTTTACTCATGCTCCTGATACATTTCAAGAAGGTGCGAGTAATGCTTACTCTACACATGAACACTTAAATTTGGTCTAATGCAGAATTTAATGGTACCGGACGGGTCGGATGAATATGCTTGTGACATGTGTTGGTTCTGTTTGGATGATATTGTTTATTTTTAAGACTAAAATTTACTTATTTTAATATGGACTATAGTTTAGTTATCTTGTTTAGAGATACAGACTAAACCCCATTTGGGAGAGGGGTGTTAAAGTTTAGCCCCTCTCTTTAGTCTTAACTTTAGGACTTAGGGAGCCAAACAAATTGACTAAAGAAAGAGTGCTAAACTTTAGCCCCCTTATTTTGTTTAGCCCATCCAAAGGGCATAAAGGAGTCTAAAATGTACTAAAAGTGGGTCCCACAGCATCTTTTGCCCTCCCTACCCTCAAACCACACTTACATGTTGTGTTCATGAGGGTAAATGAGTCTTTTAATATTCATGTGCTAAAATTTAGCCTATGTATCAAAACAACAGTAAGGGCTAAACTTTAGCCCTCCATTTAAGGAGGCTAAACTTTAGTTCAAGGGCTAAAGTTTAGCCCCCTCCTCCCAAACATGCCATAAACATCATAAAGTGTTCGTTAATGAAGATAAAATGTGTATGATATTTTTAATCTCTATAAGCAACACCAAAATGACTCATGGACTAAATTTTAAGGACTAAAAATTCCTATAAGTAAGATTGTTTAGAACTTTAGAAACTAAATGAGACTAAATTTTAGCCCTAAAAATAAATAAAATCATTTAAACAGACCCTAACCCTAAGTGTAAGCGTGTAGCTATCTCCATGAAGGTCACGGGTTGATGATGATGTATATCCTCTTGGAAGTGGTCCTTCAAATCCTTACGAGTGCCACTTGAAAGATAATATTATACCTCTGTTGCACATAGCTCTGTTCTTATCTCTCGATGGTAAGTCTCACCGATCATGGTATGATGGTTATTAGAGAGATAATTACATACATAAAATAATTAAATTAGGGGTGGGCCATGTCTTTTCGGTTAGCTGAGATAGATAAACAGTCGAACGATCGGATAGCTCATGCTCAGTGTGGTGTCTTCGCGAGCTGCGTGCGGCGGCGCAGGACGGGATGAGTAATTCGGAGCGTGGCGAGCGGGTGGTAGGCCACCCACCACCGCCGTGCGGCGTGCAGGATAGGGCACGGGCTACCCACCGTTGGTTGTCCTGGCGTCGTCGCGCCGGCCGTGGGGGCCGGTCCCTCCCCGCGGCGCGCGCCTACTGTTTGAGCTGCACGCGTCCGCGACCGTGCTTCTGCCCCCCCCCCCCCCCGCGCCACGACACGACGCCTCCTCCTCCTCCTCTCCCCACGTTAACCGCACCGGCCGAATCGCGTCACGGCACGTCGCACCGCGCATCGCCACGCCACGCCACCGCATTGTCTACCCCCACGTTACCGTCAGGCCGGGACGAACTGTGCTGAGGGCCACGGGTCAGGTTCTTTTTCGTTTTTCGATTGGTGGGCGCCGAGCCGCCAAGCGCGTGAACACGACGTAACGTACAGCGGCAGTACAGGTACGGGTGAGCGGTGCGTGCGGGGCCGGGGCCATGGCCCCGGCGTCAGTGTGACGGTGCGGAGTTGCAGCCGTGCAGGGTACGGCGGCAGGGCGGTGAGAGGAGGCGACGGGCGTCGGGTGTGGCGGTGTAGGGCTGGCGTCACGGCGACTAGACCATTCGGGGGCGTCAAATCGCGCGGCGGCTATGACTGTGGCCTGGGGGGCGAGCCGCGCCGCGCCGCGCCGCGCCGCGGGTCAGCGACAGCCTCAAAACCGCCAAAACGCAGGCCACAGAGCGGCAGACACCTACGAGTACGACCGTCTCCAATTCACGAGGCGCAAAACCAACGCGAGAGCGAGCTACCAGCTTAGCTCTCCCTCCCTCCCTCCCTCCCTCCCGTATAAAGATTGAAGTGTCGCTGAGACTTGCTTGTTCAGCTTCCGATCCATCCCCTCGCGGAGCTCGTGGAGGCGAACTGAGTTGGAGATGGGAGATGGAGGAGGTGGTGGGGGAGGAGGGGCGCGGGCGGAGGCGCGCTACCGTGGGGTGAGGAAGCGGCCGTGGGGGAGGTACGCGGCGGAGATCCGGGACCCGTGGAAGAAGACGCGGGTCTGGCTCGGGACCTACGACACGCCCGTGGAGGCCGCGCTCGCCTACGACCGCGCCGCCGTCGCTCTCCGCGGCGTCAAGGCGCGGACCAACTTCGGCGCCGGCAGCGGCGGCGGGCATAGCCACTGCCACGGCGAGCTCCCGCAGCTCCACCACCGCATGCACACGCCGCGGCCGCCGCAAGGTCCCGGCCACTTCGGCGCCATCGACATCAGCCACCCTACACCGTGGCACGTCGTCTACTTCCCGGCAAGGCTGCAGGCAATGGTGCCAGCGCCTGGCCCCGTCGTCGCCGCGACTTCGCTGCCGTCGACGACGCTGGAGCTCCGGACGGGGCCGAACACCGCCTTCGCCCTCCCGTTCGACCTCAACGAGACACCGACAGCGCCATCGCTGCTGTCCGGCTCGTGATCTCAACACAACTACACGAAGAGTAGACTAGTAGAGGCATCACTGGTAGGACCTTGGATCAAAGCATCAGTGATCGCTAGATAGGAGTAACTAATTAATCAAGCGAGGGGTGGAGAGCACTGGTCCGGCTTTGTACATACGTACCTATTTAAGGAAAGTTTAGCGTTATCACATTGCGGCCCAGATCTTGTTTCCATTTTATAAGCTTTTTGACCCCAAGCTTTCGATGTCTCGGCTGTGAGCCTGCAAGTAACACGCTTCAAAAGTGGAGGGAAGAGGCAGCGTCAGTTTGACTAAATTTTTGCTCACAGAGCAAGCGGTTGTCACAGCAGCAGAAAGCAGGAACCAGTGAGACGAAGAGGACATCGGAGGCGCGAGGAGTGTGTGTGCTGTTAGTGTGTACAAGTGGTGCAGCCCTAGTACGCGGTGGTTAGTAGCTGGTCGCCACGGGCGGTCGGTCGGTTCGGGACTGTTGGTTCGTTTAAATTTACTTAAGATGTCCCCCTGTGGCCGTCGCTTACATTGATTGGTGATTAGTCTTGCGAAATAAGATTTCTTGGGGTGGTAGTTGTTAGATTACTTAAACTGAGGGAGCTAAGATCGCTAGGACAAGGACTAGTAGGGGTGTGGCGTACCTTTTTCCTTTAGGAAGAAGGGGATGCCATGGTAGGTGCTATGGTGTCGAAGTCTAGTAGACGCTAGTGAAGGTTAAGAATTTCTCGTTGCCTCGGCATTTCCAACTTAGATCAGTGGGACTTAGAGTAGGGAGAGCAGAGGAAAAAGGTCGAACCCCAATCTACATGAAAACCTCTTATTTTATAGTGCCGTGCAACAGGAGGCCTAACAGATTTCTGTTTTGGGTGCTCCCAATAACTGCGTAGGAGATTAGGCGCATGCACATGGCGGTTGTGCATGCGGGGAGGAGAGGGAAGGAGATTTGTTGCCAACATTCTCTCCCCAGATCTCTAATTAGTTCTTAATCCGCACTTAACATAATATCTGTTCCATTATAGATAAATGCATCGAGCATGTTGCATCACATTAGTCAACAACTACAATACACTTGTAAGTAGATTGACATCACTACTTGTAAGTAGAATGTCATCCACATACAAGACTAGAAAATAAATTTCCTATTCGTTAACTTCAATGCAGTTGTTCTCTTCATTTTCCTTAAAACCCAAAATTTTCTAATAGTCTAATTAAATTTTAGGTGTCCTTACTTAAAACTTATTTAAGTTCATAAATGGACTTAGATAAAATGGCATCCTAAAATTTCCTTTCCTTTCTATGACAGAACACTTAGATTGTGTCATATAAACATTCTCATTTAAGAACTTATTGAAAATATCGTCTTTCCATTAATCTGATGTAATTCTAAGACATCATATGCCTTAGTGATTCTTTAAAGAATCCTTAGATAAGACATGCAAAAAATGTCTCATTTAATCTGCTTCTTATCTGAGTTGGTACATTATTTACTAAGTTAGAGGATTGTTCTAGAAATGCAGATTCCTGAATAACAGGAGCCTCATGAACAATAGATGATGCTAACGAAGGTCCAAACTCTAGCATTTGGACAAACTAGCACTACCACAGGTATATGAAAAATTGCTCTTGAATCATAGGAGTGGATTCACTAACCCACTTCTCTTCAAAATTAATTTCTCTAAGTACCGTGCTCCCCCTGATTAAAGCATCTTCAAAATGCAGGTCCCGTTTCTTCAAACTTAGTATGTCTGTGAGGACATTGAAACGAGATCACTTAGACTTATCTTTGCATCCAATAAAATGACATTTTATTGTCTTAGCACTTTAGCTTACTAATATTTGGGTTAAAACTAGAGCCTTCCAGGACGACATCTCCATATTCTAGAATAATTTAGAAAAGGGTTACCGTCCAGTACATAATACTTATGGTGTTTTAGGCACCGACTTAGTGTACCTCTTTGTTCCACCGAGGAAGAAGGGGACGCCATGGCAGGTGCTGTGGCATCGAAGTCCAATAGACGACGATGAAGGTTAGGGACCTTTCCGTTGCCTCGGCACTTCCAACTTAGATCGGTGGGACTTAGAGTAGGGAGAGCGGAGGAAAAAGGTTGAACCCCAATCTGCATGAAAACCTCCCCTTTTGTAGTGCTGCGCAACAGGGGCCTAACAGATTTCTGTTTTGGGCGCTCCCGATCACTTCGCATGAGATTAGGCGCATGCACATGGCGGTTGTGCATGCGGGGAGGAGAGGGACTAGGTCCCCCTCTCCTCACGGGAGATCTGTTGCCAACAGTAGTTTGCTCGAGGCTCGTAACAAGATCAGACGTGACGAATTTGAGCAGATCTCTCTAGGACGACAGCCAAGCCAGGCTGCTTCAGTGGCTCGGTCAAACATCAACACCTTGATCAACGCAAGCAGGTCCATTTAGGAAGACCCAAACGACCCAACATGAGAAAGTGTTGTGGCTGCCACAGTCCATACATATTTAGGTCGCAGACTTCTTACAGTCGCTTGTCTCACGGTCTGCTGTTGTCGCCGACCATCACCTGCTGTTCAACCCTAGAGAATGCGGCCTACCGCCAGATCCTAGAGGTTGTCGCTCGCCACTCCATGGATGGTGAAGGGAGATCGTGGACATTTCCGGTATACATCCTGAGCAATGGTCTGGCAGATATCTTCCTGGCTGATGAAGAAGACCTACCAGCAGGAAGGGGCAACCCCCATCCTTTCAATGGTCAAGTATTACCGGATGATCCAGCTTGGGTACAACAGTGGGTGGATGAGCAGCTCTTACAAGTACCAAATCACCTTCATAACCTGGATATTAATCTGAATGAAGAATTCTTGCAACCTCAGGATGCTATGGCGGTGGACGATCAAGGGGACCCTTGGCATGTTGACCCTCTTCAACCTCCCCAACAAGCTCAGCCTAACTTAGTTGCTGAAGAGGTCAGCATGGCATCATCTGCTTTTGTCAACTCCAGCATGAGCCTCTCACCTATGAACCCGGACGCCTCTCTGAACTCACATTGGCTACCCCTACTGACCAACTCAGCAAATCAGAACAGTGACAAAGAGGGTTCATCTGCTCCGGTTCACAATACCCTGCTTATCAACGGGAAGCAAGCTCCCCCTATCACCTTAGTCTACAAGAGGCGCCGCCGGATGTTCGCCCAGCCCTACTCCAGAGACACCACACTGTCTGATTCCATCTCCACAGATTCTCAAGGCTCCATAGCAGGGCCTAGGCGCAGTGAGCGCATCAGGAACAGACTGAAGGGTTTTCGTACTGAAGATTCCCGTCAAGACCTGACATCTCCCATGCACGTGGATCACCAGCCAGATTTTAAAGGGAAGGAGGTGGCGCTCCCCCCTTTTCAATCTATTCAGGACTTCCTCAAGGCTTTAAAGGCTGGTACGGTTCATGCTCCTTTATCCATTGGGCAAATCCAACATACTGCTATTCACATTTGTGGCATTAATGCAGCTAGTTTCACTGAGGACAAGCTGCTGGCAGCACAGGAGGCGGGATCTTCACTGGTCCCTTCCAAAGATACCCCATCGGCTGACAGAAATGATCTCTAAGCCAGTGCCACTTATCGCTTTTGTTGGTAGTCAGGCTAGCTGGCTCCCATCTCTTCTCTTATTGCAGCAAATGTTATCTTGTCCCATGGCCTTTTTTGTAGTTTCTAGGCCTTCTGGATGTTGTCCCCGCGTCTCTTTCTGCCCCAGAAACCCTGTTATCTTAATCAACTTATGTTGGATGATATCGCATGCTGATTTGGCTATGATTACCTGCATCTTCGCCGTGGGTTGCTTTCTCTGGCTTCTTTTCTCACATTCCTCAATATGACAAAACCAACGGATTGGCATATCTTAAATTGGAACATCAGAGGCCTTAACTCCCAAAGCAAGCGTCTTGCGGTTAGGTCTCTGTTGATGGACAGAAAGTTCTCGATTTTTTGCATCCAAGAAACCAAGCTCTCGGCTATAGACCACTCAATATCCAGGAGTTTTGCTCCTCGGCGTTTTGACAAATTTGCCTTTGTCCCTTCTCGTGGATCTGCTGGTGGTATATTAATTGGTTGGATGGGATCTAAATTTTCAGGCACGGTCTTATCAATGGATTACTTTCAGCTCACTGTTTGCTTAAACTCTCTTTTCAATGGCCAAACGTGGTATCTTTCATCTATCTATGGCCCGTGTCGACATCCCGAAAAACTGGTTTTCATACAATGGCTCTCCAACATCACCATTAATGATCAAGATAATTGGATTTTTATTGGAGATTTCAACTACTACCGTTATCCCCACAACAGGAATAAACCGGGCCCCAATTTATTGGACATGCAAGCCTTCAATAATTGCATTTCTGCTCAAGGGTTACTTGAAATTCCCCTCACAGGCAGACAATTTACATGGAGTAACATGCAAGCCACACCTCTATTAGTGCAACTGGATTGGTGTCTCACATCTGCTAATTGGGTAACCCAATATCCGGCAACGAGTTTCATGGCAATGGATCTTTTCGTTTCGGATCATGTCCCCTGCATAATTCGGATTGGATCAAACATCCACCGCTCTCATATATTCCGCTTTGAAAATATTTGGACTGCCCTACCTGGTTTTCTTGAGTCAGTTGAACATAGTTGGGATCAAGAGGTTCAGCATAGCAATCCAGCCCAGCGCATTGCTACCAAATTCTCGAGATTGCAGAAATGCCTTCGTCGACGTAACCGCCCAATCCATATCATGAATAAACATCTGGATAATTGCCACATTGTCCTTCTTTTCTTGGATGCAGGTGAAGATTATAGACCTCTTTCCTTTGCGGAGCACAACTTCAGGCTAATTCTTCGTGCCACAATTGGGCATCTCCTACAGCTGATCTCCCATTATTGGAAACAACGCTACACAGTGCGGTGGACCAAATTTGGAGATGAGAACACCAGGTTTTTCCATGCTGCCGCCACTGATCGCTTTCGCCATAACACTATCTCCTCAATTGCCCGACCCGACGGCTCTGTGGCCCACTCGCAGGAGGACAAAGCTGATCTACTCCTTGAATCCTTTTTAGGCAGAATGGGGTTCTCTACAGCTCCTCCAATGCACTTCAATATCTCTGAGCTTATCTCTCCATGCCCTTATCTAGAACCACTTTGCAATCCCTTTTCTCAAAAGGAAATTGACTCGATCATTCAAAGCATGCCCTCTTCCAAAGCCCCCGGTCCTGATGGTTTCAATGGATGTTTCTACAAGTCTTGCTGGTCCATCGTCAAACATGACATATACTCTATCTGCCATGCTTTCTTCCACCATCAGACTGATCTTCGTCAAATTAACAATTCTTATATTGTTCTCATTCCTAAGAAGTGCAACCCAACATCAGTTAATGACTTCCGACCAATATCCCTGGTCAACTCGGTGATTAAGATTATCACCAAGCTGCTGGCAAACAGGCTACAACCTCTTCTGCCGAATATTATTCACAAGAATCAATACGGTTTTATTAAAGACGCTCCATCCAGGATTGTCTTGCCTGGACCTTGAGTTTCACTCACTTATGTCACACTAGTAAACATCCGGTGGCCCTTATCAAACTTGATTTTGAAAAGGCATTCGATACAGTGGAACATACTACAATCATAACAATGCTATCAGCTCTTGGGTTTCCTCCTCGATGGATCAGATGGATCTCGGCCCTTTTCCTCACAGCTCATTCTGCTGTCATTCTCAATGGTTCCATTGGTAAATTCTTCTATTGCAAGCGAGGTGTAAGGCAAGGCGACCCCCTCTCACCTTTGCTACATACCTTCTCTGCCTCCACTGGGCTAAAGATCAATTTTGTTAAGTCTTGCCTGGTGCCAATTTGCGTTGAGGATGGGCAGTCCGCAATATTAGCCCACACCTTTGGCTGCAGTCTGGGTTCCCTACCCTTCACTTACTTGGGTCTCCCTCTAGGAACAAGACGGCTCCGCTTTCAAGACTTCGGTTGCCTCATCGCCAAAGTGGAACGACGATTAGCAGGCACCGCTTATTGGCTTTCACTTGCTGGCAGAGTCCAAATCATCAACTCAGTTCTTTCATCTATGCCAACATACACCATGTGCATGTTCCAGCTCCCGGTGGCAGTCATTAAAAGTATCGACAAGATTCGTAGACACTGCCTCTGGCGAGGGTCTAATCTCCAATGTTCAATGAAATCTCTGATTGCTTGGAACAAAGTATGCCGGCCCAAAAAATGTGGGGGTCTTGGTGTTATCAATCTCAGAGCTCACAACATAGCACTGCTCGTGAAGCTCCTGGCAAAATTTTACAATTCTTGCGACGTTCCTTGGATCAGCCTCATTTGGCACTCCTACTACAACTCAGCCCCCCCACCTCATTCTCAGCTGACTCGACGGAGAGGCTCTCCTTGGTGGTCAGATATCTTGAAGCTCTGGCCCCTTTTTTGCGCCATTGCCAAACCCTCAATTGGGAATGGCTCGACTATTTCTCTCTGGCATGATCTTTGGTACTCTGTCCCATTGTCCATGTTCTTGCCAAGATTATTCTCCTTTGCTAAAACTAAGAACATATCTTTGGCAGACTTTTGCAGGCGGCTAGCTACAAGCAGACACTTTTATCTTCCACTCTCCCCTGAAGCCATGTCCGAACTACGCCTTCTCCGTATGTTGACAGATCAATTGGACCTTACTCATGGAACTTTAGACTCCTGGTCTTTTATTTGGGGTACAGCGGCTTATCATCCCCACAATTTTTACTCTTACACCTTTGCATCCTCCCAAGCTCACCCCCCTATTTTCAAAGATATGGAAGACCCAATGCTCTAGCAAGCTAAAGACCTTCTTTTGGCTTCTCCTCCACGATAGACTTAATACTCGTGATATGCTCAGACGCAGGAATTTTATTCAAGCCTCAACAGACTGCTCCTGTGTTCTATGCCCTCATAACATCCGGGAATCATCTGGACATCTATTTTTTCACTGCATCTTCAGCTCTTCTTGTTGGGCCCACATTGGTCTACATTGGCAACCCATCTTTCCGACAACTGATCTGGTGAACAGCGCTCGTGTTGCCTCCCAATGGCCTTTCTTCTTGGAGATCACCATCATCGGTTGCTGGTGCATTTGGATTCACCGAAATAACTGCACTTTCCGTAATCAGTCACCGTCTAGAGCTTCCTGGCTCACGCTACTTTGTTCTGAATTATGGCTACAAGGCAACCGTTTCAAGCCATCTCTTAAGACTGCCTTCTTCTCCTGGGCTAGTCGCTTGTAATCTTGTCCTCCCTTCTCCTCCTCCCTCCCCTGCCCTCTTCTCCTAGGATAGTTGCTTGTAATCCTCCCCTCTCTTCCCCCCTTCCTCCCCCCTTCACCCCTCTGTGTAATCCTATTGTACTTACCTTGTTTTTAATACAAAACCCCAAGTAGGAGCCTCTCCTACTGGTTTTACATCAAAAAAAAAACAAAGAGAACTGGCATAAACTCAGGTAAAGGCAGGGGCGGACCCAGCATGGAGCATGGGGGTACACTTGTACCCCCAATTTTTTTTGCAAAAATTTGAGTATATATATATATATGTACGTATATATGTATATGTGTGTGTTTTAATTGGGTTAAAATATAGCTCAATAATTTAATGGTTAGTCCAATAATCTACTTTTCTAATTAACTATTTCTATTCATCTTCTGTCATATCTTCCTAATAGCCAACGAATATCGTTACGTCATTACGTATCGCTGAAAAAGTAGTATGTGTTTCATATAATTATATTATTGTTTTTAGTTCTTTTAAATAAGTTCCTGAAAAAATAAAGAATCATCTTATTACATGATAGTCTATGATGTACTTTTCTATGGTTTGTTATAAAGATGCTATAAATTTTCTTATATTGATTTGATCTCCATGATAACTGTGAAAGTTGCCTATTTGAATGTGGTATAAGTAAATTTGACTATCCTCTATAGAAGATATTTTATTGGTACCATCTAATGTAATTTGTCAAACACACCCACTGTCCACAAGATATAGACCATAACCTTGGTGGTTGGCATGGCAGTCACGACGACGTCTACTAGCTGCTACCCTATCTAGATGGAAGAAGTTCTATTTTTCTTATGTTTTATTATTATTCACTAGAAATTATATTGGTTCACTAGTGTTGAGAATGTGATATAAATTATTTTGATATATGTGTATCTAGATTGAGTGTTTATCATCGATTTAGTTTATCGTTGTTATTAAATCAATTTTTGGTATATTATATGCGTGATTTGTAGACTGTTTAATTCCGTACCCCCATTATATAAATCCTAGGTCCGCCACTGGGTAAAGGTCATAAACCATACTGTCACAAAAGCACAGAGCCATGATTTAAACATCAAAAGCTTAGGTTTAAGTCCCAACCGTTTCATGAATGGTGTTGCTTCTTCCCAGTCTGATCTTATCCCACGAAGAGCCTTTTGAGCAACCCAAATAGCATCATCAGCCTGATACGAAGCAAAAAATCAATTGAATATAGCATGTAGCAATGAAAATGGAAAAAACAAGATTGTGTAGACAGAACTACTGAGCTATACTTGGAGAGCTTCTATTTCGAAATCATTGAAGGTAGCCAATATAGTGTAGTAGGTGGGCAGCTGAGACGAATAGAGGTACCAATTTGAACTCCTCCCTCTTCCCACTTCAGTCAATAAGCATATGATCAAAGTCTGCTCAGATACAAAGGGAAGATCAGAGAAAGCATTGAAGCAATATTTAAGAAGATGTGATAAGGACACCAAGAAATAGAATGTCCCAGATTGAGTTGACACTTTGAAAGTCAAATAAAATAGCATTATCAAGCTATCTTGGTGGATCTAATTGTGTCTTTTGTTTGTGATAAACACATAATATTTCCATTTGCATATTATCTATTAAACTGCAGCACATTAGTAGGGTCTTTTAACCTCCTCAAACTGCCAAATTCATTCAATCTCTTTGTATGAAGTGAAACATAGCAGAAATAATTCAATGTATATAGAGCCGACTTTATTGATTAGCATAACAACTATCTGCAACATTGGTCCATGTGACTAAGGTGTGCCCAAGGCCAGGCCTGTTCTTATTTTTACAAAGCCAAGGCATTGCCCCTTAGCACAATTTGTTTCACAAGATTGATCGTGAAGAGCATATAGTTATTTTCATGGTCATGGCAACAAAAAACATACGGTCATTCAATACTCACAATTCATAATGCTCTTATTCTACCCGCACTTTTGCTAATTTTTTGGTTACTCTAAAAACTAATATAGTATTATCCTACCACCATGAAAAATGGGCTCCACTGTTGGGAAAAAGGAAATCAATGTGCTCCTAATCAAAAATCATCCCCAACCTAGTAAATCTGTAGGAAGAACATCATTACCTGGACGGAGGAGAGACGGGGGAGGTGGCTAGGGACGCAGGAAGCGACCTGCGGATCGTTGGCCATGACACGGTCGCTGGTGAAGAGAGCCGAGCGGGGCACCCGCAGCACCAGCTCGCCACACCGAAGGTTGCACGCCGCCGCCAAGCCCCTACTGAGGGTGGAAATCAAGGTCACCAAAAGGCAAAGACGGTGAGGTGAGCACGGGTAGATCCGAGAATCACAAGCGGTTGCGCTGGGGTTTGCCATTTGGGAGAGGGTTTTACCCGCCGGCATCGGGGAAGTCAGCAATGACAAGGGAGCGACCGAGGCAGGATGAAGTGGAGGGCCCTAACAGGGAGTCGCATACGCCCAGCTCAGCCGCCCACCGGGGGAGTGCCTCCATTTCCGGCGGTGGCGACCAGCACCGCGGCGGCGACAGAGAAAACCCGGAGAGTTTAATACTCACTAACCACAGAGACACAGAGTCCCTGGCTCACAGCCGTCTGGCCGACTAGGAGGCAGGGACTTCGGCGCCGACGCGGGGCGCGCGGCCTGCCGCGGAGCCACCGCCTGCTTAACCTTGCTGGGCTCCTGGACACTGTCTTTTCGGGCATTCGTCGGTCGTGCCTTCGTCGATTCCGCGTTTCAGGGCTTGGGCCGTCTGGCCGAGGCGACGGCTTCCGGTGGCTGGCAGCTGGGAGCATGGGAGCCTGCGGGCTACAGCAGGGGTGCGGGCGGCGGCTGTCTTCTCTCTCTAAAACGCATTCACTATATTTTTTAATTCTTTATTTTATTATTAAAAAATTATAACGGATATATCTCTAATACATATACTATTATGCATGATCATTATTGTTGTTTACGATCGATAGATTTTTATTATCATTAAACGGTAAAAATTACAACGATTATATTTACAACAACTATATTTTTATCATGAATTTTTATTTTTTTCATGAATACCTAAATATCCTCTAATTAGTCTAAATAATTGATTAAAAAACATCTTAAAATTATAAATAAAATAAAATAATCTTTATTTTTCATTTTTTCCTTCTCTTTCTACCTTTCTTTCTTTCTCATCGCTCTTGTGTAGACGTAGCATGGATAGGGATGAGAGAGTTCTCCAAATTTGAGGGATAAGGAAAGAGAAGTAGAAGATGAGATACAGAATCTGCTAGAGGATAATTTTTAAAACAAATACTTTAAATTTAACTATAGAAACGATATAGGGCGCTGCCGGAGATGCTCAAGTCACTCCCGTTAGCATTATCATTTGCCTGCCATCATCTTGAATGGTCTTTTGGGCCTGGTTCTAGAAGAGAAGACGCGGCCCATTTAGGCCCATCCGAATTTGGACCCGCCAATATATGAGATCTAAGCCGGCCCATTTGGGATGGCAGTGACAAAGTCATACAGTTGACACAGTTGCACAACGTGACTATACACTGCAACAACAAGAACTAAAGTCAGGCAAGTTAAATGTGAGCATATGGCTCTTTTAGTGATGATTTGTCCACCTCACTACTAGCGTTAGCATGAACCCGCTTGTTTGGAGCCACAATCCCAACTCATTCCCTGAAAATGGGCTGAGATTATGTGCTTCCAAACCAGCCTTAAGAGATTAAAGACGAGAGTGGGACATGCAAATTTAGCTCATTTTATGGCTTGCAGTGTGTAGTCATGTTGTGAGCTCGTGTCAACTGTATGACTTTGTCAAATGCTAGATCGTCACTCTGTATGATTAACCGAGTTCAGCTCGCAGCGCCAGCGCAACCGTGCACGCATCTCGTTTGGTGCAAAAATCAACCCAGTGATATGAAAACAAAATTTTTAATTATCATAGTTTTTCTATTGCAAAGTGAAAATTGTTTATCCAGCAGATCCCACACTTTTGCGGTTTACACTGTTCAAATTTCATTTTTTTTCATCGGTCCGTACGAACTTATTGCTAATTGAACTGTAAAATCATTGTTTTATTGTTAAGCGTTTTACCGTAGCTTTATATCTATTTCAACCAAATATTTTTTTGATTCTCTCACGTTGTACATCAACTTTTTAATATACTGCTCAACTAAACACATCAAAATTTTGTGGCTAGCCGTTTTTGCTAGGTACATGGCCGAATCTATGGTATGTTCCATTTATTGTCCACTAATCTTAACAAATTTCTGTAATGTTTTTTGGGTATGATCCACCAATTGTTTGGGTTCTGTTCTACAATATATAAAAAAATTAGGTAAATACAAGATGAACAGTGTATATCATAACTAGATGCATGACACGTGTATCTCCTTTATATCCAACGTACGTTAACTTCTGGCTCCAGTTTTCATCTAGCACAGCATCTCCCGACTCTAGTTTCCATATTTATTTGCCACGTGTTAGATAAAAAGGAGATACATGTTATATATTGTTTTCTTTGTGCATCCTGTTTTCACCTTATTGTTTCTTGATGAGACGTGCAAGGTGTGACAAATTTAGAATAGCCCCCCTCACGGAGAGGATGTTTAGTTTTCGTGTCATATGTTTAGACATCAATTCGAAGAACTAAGCTTTAATTGATTATAAAAATATTTGCATAATTGGAGTATTATTTGTGAAACAAATTTATTAAGCATAATTAATTTATGGTTAGTAAATATTTATAGTAGCATCACATTGTCAAATCATAACGTAATTAAACTCGTTAGATTGTCACGCGAATTATTTATCGATTATAAATGTGTTTTGTAAATAGTTTATATTTAACTTCAAAATAATATCTAAACATTCGATGTAACGGAACTAAATTTTGAAAACACCAGCTAAATGACTCGTACGAAATTTTGTTTTCAGCTGATCACACGAAAATGGAGAAAAAATTCTCGGATAAAGGGGCCAAAAAAGGACAAATTCCGATCGATCGATCACCCGTATCAGACGAAAACAACAAACGGGAGCCAGAACAAAACGCAGCAAGCACCCACACGTCGCCGTCACGGTGATCACCGTCGCCGTCGCCGCAGCCGCCTCCTCCCCACATGAACCGGGGCGAACCATCGGCGCCTTCCCATCCCGACCTCTCGCCAGCGATAAGCAAATCTCCTCCCCGCCCTCTCGTCCACAAAACCCTCTTTCTTTACGATCCACCAGCCCTCCTCCGCGCCGCGCCCACTCCTAGCTCCGCTCCGCTCCAGCCCAGGTAGTCTTCCTCGTTCGTCCCCAATGGCGTCCGCGGCCGCGCCTACCACCTCCTCGCTCTCCCTCGCGGCCCGCCGCGCCGCATCGGTGGCACCCGCCGCCGCCCCGCTCCGCCGAGGCGGGCTCGCCGCGGGGTGCCAGCCGGCGCGATCGCTGGCGTTCGCGGCCGCGGACCATCGCCTGGCGGTACACGTCCTTTCGCGCTGCTGCGCGGCTTCGTCCGCGCGCGGAACCCGCGCCATCGCCACCATGGCGAAGAAGAGCGTCGGGGACCTCACCGCCGCCGACCTCGAGGGGAAGCGCGTGTTCGTGCGCGCGGACCTCAACGTCCCGCTCGACGACAACCAGAACATCACGACGACACCCGTGTCCGCGCCGCCATCCCCACTATCCAGTACCTCATCAGCAACGGCGCCAAGGTCATCCTCTCCAGCCACTTGGTGAGCCTCCATGTTCCTCATTTCCCCCTCAAATTAATACTACTTGTCACATATATGCAATGTAGGATCTCACTTCTCAGAATTTGCAAAACGTGAGGTTTTTTTATCACGTCTTATTCCATGAGATAATAGTTGCATATTCCTACTGGATTTTAGTCACGAATTTTCCAATCTTTTAATTCGTAGTTTTTCTATAACTATTCTTACATACTGCTGCTTATAAGTATCAACAGTGTAATTCATTGCGCATATTTTTCTCCTATGAATGTGCAGGGTCGCCCTAAGGGTGTTACTCCCAAGTTTAGCTTGGCTCCCCTTGTACCACGCTTGTCTGAGCTTCTTGGCATTGAGGTTTTCTTTTATTCTACATCACTGAAACTTCCAACTGAATCTTTATGCACTAAACTGGCAGCACGGATTAAACCATATTTATATTCACAAATAGGTGATTAAGGCAGATGATGTTATTGGCCCAGAAGTTGAGAAATTGGTCTCTACTTTGCCAAATTGTAGTGTTTTGCTCCTCGAAAATGTAAGGTTTTACAAGGAGGAGGAGAAGAACGACCCAGAGTTTGCCAAGAAGCTTGCCTCCTTAGCAGATCTCTATGTCAATGATGCATTCGGAACAGCCCACAGAGCACATGCATCAACTGAGGGAGTTACTAAGTTTTTAAAGCCATCTGTTGCAGGGTTCCTTTTGCAGAAGGTTACTACTTTTTGTCTTTATTGAACTTTTTGAAAACTGTACTAGAAATTTTGGAGTCTTTTTTCTTTCCTTCAAACACAATATAAAGTTCTGAACTTTGCTGTTTATATTAATTGAAATCACAGGAGCTTGACTACCTTGTCGGGGCTGTTTCAAACCCTGACCGCCCATTTGCTGCCATCGTGGGTGGTTCAAAGGTGTCATCCAAGATTGGGGTTATTGAATCCCTGTTAGAGAAATGTGATATCCTTCTTTTAGGTGGTGGTATGATCTTCACATTTTACAAGGCACAAGGACTCTCCGTTGGTGCTTCCTTGGTTGAGGAAGACAAACTTGAGCTTGCAACATCTCTCCTTGCAAAGGCAAAAGAAAAGGGTGTCTCCCTTTTGTTGCCATCTGATGTTGTCATTGCTGACAAGTTTGCTCCTGATGCTAACAGCAAGGTCTGCTATATTTTTGTTCCTTTCTAATCTCCAAGGATGATTATCTGCAGATATATTCTAGTCAACATAGAGCAGCTCAAAGATCAGTGAAGTAATATACTTAATACTTGTCATTTTTTGATTTTTTCTATAGATTGTCCCAGCATCTGAGATTCCTGATGGTTGGATGGGTCTGGATATTGGTCCAGATTCAGTTGCGTCATTCAGTTCTACCCTGGAAACAACAAAGACAGTCATTTGGAATGGACCTATGGGTGTCTTCGAATTTGACAAGTTTGCCATAGGAACTGAGGTAATGCCCTATACCAATACATTCATTCAGCTTCACTGTGGACGAAGTCGTCAAAATAAACTTCACTGTGAGCTCTCTTTTGTAGGCTATCGCCAAGAAATTGGCAGACCTTAGCGGCAAGGGTGTTACCACCATTATTGGAGGAGGAGATTCCGTGGCTGCTGTTGAGAAGGTGGGAGTTGCTGATGTGATGAGCCACATCTCAACGGGAGGTGGTGCCAGCTTGGAATTGTTAGAAGGAAAGGAACTTCCTGGAGTTGTTGCATTGGATGAAGCTGTCGCTGTGGCCGTATGATGCGAAGTTCCTTTTTTTGTCATCTTCTTCATGCCCCATTCTAAACTTGATATGCTTCTCCTTGCTTGCACATCTCCCACCGCTCGAAATGTAAGAGACCATTGTTTTATAGAGATGCTGGAAATTTTTTAATGACTTCCCCCCAGCGTTTTGTGCTTACTTGATGTAGCCAAACGTCCATTGAGAGATTATAAGTTTATAACCCGTTGTTTTCCTCTGAGCTTTCTCTCTCATCACCTGTTTTGCCGAGTAAGCATGTTTGATTTCGTTTTCTTTTCTTTGCCAGAGAAGCAAACTCTAGGGCGCCGAACATGACTGGTGGTGGAAAACTCTGTTGGGATGCTTGTTCTAAATTCTCACATACCCTCTATCTGCTGCTTGTTCGGATCGCCGGTCTGGAGTGTTCATGTGTTATATGTACGTTGAAAAAACTCTCTTGAGAAAATACTCCATCTGTTAGATATAGTAATTCATTTGATTTTTTTTTCAAATTCAAACCTTTTCAATTCTGACTAATTTGACTAATTTATAAAGGAAAAGGTACAAATTACTATGATCGTGATAGTTTAAATAACTCTGTTGACTATAAAGCCGTTTAACCAGTCAAAAAAATTTAAAACTAATTTAATGTTGAATTATTTAAACAGTTTTGCTGACGTGGCATGTCGTAACGATGGTTTTTTGCTGACCAGGATATACATGCCACGCTGACGTGGCTAAAATATAGTGGCGGCAACATAGTACATGGAGCCCGCGATCACGAGCAGCAGCGGTTGGCGGTGTTAAGCGAAAAAGTGATTTCTATTGATTGAATTTAGAGTACAATGTACATATGTATTTATAGTAAACTAATAATCGCGTTGCTTCGTAACTAATGCGTCGTTTGGGAACCGTTGCGCTGTTTCAGCAAAACGTCGCGTCGTCTGGCCGTCCTTTGCGCCTGTGCCCGTCGCATCCTTCGCGCCTGTTGCCGCTGCATTCTTCCATGCGAAAAGCCGTGTTATGCGGCTGCAGCAATTGCTGCTGTTCTGCACAAAAGGCAGCACGCCTTTTGAGGCGAAATGTCACTGTAACACTCCCCCTTAATCGAATTTTATGATTGATATCATATGATTCGATTACCTCAACAATCTTTATTAAGAAATTTGAAAGTAATTTTATAAAGATAATAGTATAACTTAATATGATCTGATGATCATAAATAGAGCATATCTTATAAAATGACTCCCCCTGAATTTTGCAAATCACGTAGTCTTTGTATACCTATTCCTTTAACATATTTTTGGAATGTCGAGGTTGGTAGCGATTTTGTGAATAAATTTGCTAGATTTTCACATGATTTTGTTTGTAAAACTATTATTTCTCCATTCTTTTGTAATTCATGTGGAAAAAAACAATTTAGGGGCAATATGCTTAGTTATATTACTTTTAATATAACCAGTTTGCATCTGGGCTATACATGCAACATTATCTTCATAGATAATTGTGAGTGATTCTGATGAACCAACATCGCATGTTTGTTGTATATGATTAATCATTCTTTGAAGCCATACACATTCTCGTGAAGCTTCATATAAAGCTATAATTTCAGAATGATTAGTCGATCTCGTGAAGCTTCATATAAAGCTATAATTTCAGAATGATTAGTCGATGTAGCAACAAGAGTTTGTTTCGAGGATTTCCATGAAATGACAGTACCTCCACATAGGAAAACAAATCATGTTTGTGATCTAGCATTATGTGGATCAGACATATACCCAGCATCAGTATATCCTATCATGGATAAGTCTTGATTTTTCTGATAGAATAAACCAAGATCTCTTGTTCCATTTAGATATCTTAAGATTTGTTTTGCTCCAACAAAATGTCTTTTAGTTGGTGCCGCACTATGTCTAGCTAGTAAATTTACCGCAAATGCAATGTCCGGTCTTGTACAATTTGCTAGATACATAAGTGCTCCTATTATACTTAAATATGGAACATCAGGTCCCAATAGTTCTTCACCTTCTTCCCTAGGTCGGAATGGGTCTTTATCCATTTCTAGAGATCGAACGACCATAGGGGTCTTTGATGGATATGATTTATCCATATTAAATTTTTGCAATATTTTTTCAATATATGCAGATTGGTGAATTAATATTCTCGATGGAAGGTGTTCAAGTTGTAAACCCAAACAAAATTTAGTTTTACCTAAATCCTTCATTTCAAATTCCGTCTTAAGATGATTGCTAGCTTCTATTATATCTTGTGTAGTTCCAATGATGTTGAGATCATCAACATACACTGAAATGATACAAAATTCAGTGATGGATCTTTTAATAAATACACAAGGACAATTATCATTGTTAGAATAACCTTTCTTAAGTAGGAATTCACTTAGTCGGTTGTAACACATTCTACCCGACTGTTTTAAGCCATACAGTGACTTTTGTAATTTTACACAAAATTTGTTGCGATTTATATTTGGATTTGGAGTATCAAGTCCTTCAGGGACTTTCATGTAAATATCTGAATCCAATGACCCATATAAGTATGCGGTCACAACGTCCATTAACTGCATGGATAAATTCATTTGTACTGCCAATGATATTAAATATCGGAAAGTTATTCCACTCATAACTGGAGAATATGTTTCATCATAATCGATGCCGGGTCTCTGCGTGAACCCTTGTGCTACAAGCCTCGCTTTGTATCTCACCACCTCATTGTTTTCATTTCGTTTACGAACAAAAACCCATTTCGATCCAACGGGGAAAACATTTTGAGAAGTAGGTATTACTGATGTAAATACCTCTCTTTATCTTAGCGAGCTTAATTCTGCCTCAATATCTTCTTTCCATTTGATCCAGTCTAGCGCTTAAGGCACTCTGCCATGGTCTTAGGTTCTAGATCTTCCTCGAGGTCTTTAGCTATACTTGAGGAGAAATATATGTCGACAATTGTAGTTTTTCTATTATAAGATTCTCCTGAATTAATGTAATTTGTGGATATTTCTTCTAACTCTTGAGTATTTCCCATATTAATAGAGTTAGTCATTTCCGATGGTCTAGCATTTGTATTGGTGCACCCATCTATGCTAGATTTAGGATGAGAATCATCCTCCTGGTGTCTTTCAACATGAGGTTGAATTTCATTTACTGTTTTAGAAGATATCTTCCTTTGTTTTTTAGGTTGCATTTGAGAAGCATCAGTTGCAATCAAATCTCTCCCCCTGATCTTAGGATTTGGGAGTTGAGTTGTTTGATGAGGTATTTCAATTCTTTCTGGTGCATTAACTGCAGGAATATGAGATTTTGTGACACCTTTATAATTAGTAAATGTGTCTGGCAGATTATTTGCAAGTTGTTGCAAATTTATTATTCTCCGAACTTCTTGCTCGGATTCTATAGTACGTGGGTCTAATGATTGAAAACCAGTGGCATTCCAATCAATTTCCTGGCATTTATTATGGTACAAATCTCCCCCTAATGCCGGGAAATTATCTTCATCGAAGATGCAATCAGCATACCGGGCAGTAAATAAATCCCCTGTTAGGGGTTCGAGATATTTGATGATTGATGGTGAATGATACCCGATATATACGCCTAATTTTCTATGGGAACCCATAGAGGTACGCTGCGGTGGTGATATCGGTACGTATACAACGCAACCGAATATTCACAGATGGGAAATACTAGGTTGATTTCCATGTACTAATTGTAACGAGGATGTTACATGATATGCAGTTGGTCTAATTTGTATTAAATCTACGGCGTGTAAGACCGCATGACGCCAACAAGAGGTTGGTAATTTGCAATTATGTAAAAGTGGTCTTGCAATTAATTTTATTCTCTTGATTAGAGATTCAGCAAGCCCATTTTGAGTATGAACATAAGGTACCGAGTGTTCTAGATTGATACCTAGAGCCATACAATAATCATTAAATGCACGTGAGCTAAATTCAGTGGCATTGTCCATCCTAATGGATTTTATCCTATGTTCAGGATGGCTAGCTCTTAATTTGATAATTTGAGCCATTAATTTTGCAAATGCATGGTTCCTTGTAGATAAGAGACATACATGGGACCATCGTGTGGATGCATCTATAAGCACCATAAAGTACCTAAATGGTCCGGATAATGGTTGTATAGGACCACAAATGTCTCCTTGAATACGTTCAAGGAAACTGATTTGTTCATTTTTAATCTTAAGATATGATGGTCTTAAAATTAATTTTCCTGTGGCACATGTAGTGCATGTAAAATTGATGATCCAGGAAATCTTGCAAGATTAATATTGTGACATATGGAGTTGCTAATAATTTTTCTCATCATCCCTATTCCGGGGTGACCAAGGCGATTGTGCCAAGTCTTGAATTTATCAAGATTTTGAAAAATTATTTTAAACACAACATGTGATACAGGTTTTATGTATGTGTAGTATAAACCAGATGAAAATGAAGGAAATTTCTCAAGTATCTCTTTGTTTAATCCGTTGGATTTAGTGAGAAATAAGTATTCTACATTATTTTTAGTTTGGGTTTCAATATGATAGCCATTTAGACGGATGTCTTTATAGCTAAGCAATGTACGAGTTGAATCGGGATACAGGAGTGCATCCTCAATTATTAACTTTGTATCCATTGGGAGCGTAATCGTGGCTCGGCTTGAGCCTACAATTAATGCATCGCGTCCAGCGATAGTCATGATATTTCCATGTTTCTTATGAAGATTTTGGAAATATTTAAGATCACGTAGAATTGTGTTAGTAGAGCCACTATCTACTAAACAAATTTCCTCATCTTCCATCTATTGTAAAATCCCGTAAATAATTATGATAAATACAAAAAATGAGACATAAAGAGATATAATATCTACATATATATACATATGATGTTTATGATAACATGTCAAATACACATTACAATATATATTTATATTTATACAACATTTATAGTTCTTAATTGGCTATTACATAAAAATATATATAATTTATTTGAGATCCCCATATATATCTTCAGTGTGATATTTGACTATCATATTGTCGATATTGGATGGGTCTTGCTCCTTCTTTTGAACTTTATTTTGATGGGCGCTTTGAGAAGGTCCCTCAGGTAAGTCGTTGACTTATTGTTCATTGAAGTGCGTCTCAAATTTATTCCGACGAACTTGCTTATCCTTACCAAACTTTAGATAAAGTTCAGCCAAATGCTTTGGGATCCTACATTTATTAGTACGATGATTCGTACATCCACACCTTTGGCAAATTTCAGATTTGTCTTTAGGATTTTCCTTAAATGGACTTTTCCTTTTATTTGTCTTATACCCATGCCCAGTATTTTGAAACTTTGACTTTCCCTTAAAGTTTTTATTCCGTTTGTTGCCATGAAATTTAGTATGCTGAGAGTTAAAATGTACTTCAGGAAGAGGAGCTGCGCCTGTTGGGCGATTTTGATGATTTTTCATCAAAAGTTCATCATGCTTCTCCGCTTGAAGTAATGTGTATATTAACTCAGAATACTTTGTATATTTCTGTTGGTGATATTGCTGTTGCAATACTCGGAATGTTGGATGAAAAGTACATAAAGTTTTTTTGATCATTGCTTCTTCTGAAACAGGTTGATCACAAAATTTCAATTTAGAGCAGATTTTATGTACGGCGGAATTATAATCTGCTACTGATTTGAAATCTTGAAAGCGAATTAGTGACCATTCGCGTCGGGCTTCGGATAATATGACATTTTTTTGCTTCTCATATCGATCTTTAAGGGATTTCCATAGAGCAAGGGGGTCTTCTTCCATCACATATTCAGATTTTAAATCTGAGTGTAGATGATGTCGCAGAAAATAGAGTGTGGCATATTTGTTGTAGTCCGGGATCTCATGTGCATTTGGTATTGGATCCATAATGGTATTAATACATCGATGGGCTGTTAAATTTATTTTAACATCTTGTGCCCATGACAAATAATTACTACCATCTAAAGCAAGTTCAGGGAATTCTTTCTTTGAAATGTCAGCCATGTCCTAAATGCTAATTATGCATAACACATAGTGTAGATGACTTTTTAATGTATAGGTAATGATTTACCATTAATATTGTTGGACCGGAAACGGCGACCAGAGGGGGGGGGGGTGAATGAGAGCTTTTAAAATTTCGGGCTAATGACTAGCCTTCGGTTTTAGTTCTGTCTTATGCGGAACAGGCTTCGAACACACCCTTCGAAGGTCTGGTTCGGAGGTACTTCGACAGCTCCGAACACAGGCTTCGCAGGAGCAAAAGTTCGAAGTCAAGAAGACTTCGCTCCACTAACAACCCTCGAAAATCTACTCTGCTAAGTCAGTGCAGGCTTCGCACACAGGGTGCTTCGAGCAGGCTTCGCACTTCACCCTTCGCAAGAGTGGACACCCTACTGGGGACTTCGACCGAGTACTTGGCAGCAGCTACTGGTGCTGGGCTTCGTACACAAGGTCTATACGCACACAAACGGACTTCGCTACGGGCTTCGACACAGGAAGCAAAACGGGCTTCGATCAGGGCTTCGCTAGTAATCTGTGAGGTCTGGCCTCAAGTTACACAGAGCGACAGCACACTGAAAAACACACTTCGCACAGAACCAACCTTCGCCTAGTCAGGCTTCGGTGCACTATAACTAGCGAGGTATGTAACGCGAGCTCAAGCAAAAAGCACACAGAAGCAGGGCTTCGCCGCTTGAACAAGGAACACAATAAAATGAACTCTGGATGAATACAGCGAGGTATGTGGCTACAGGAGCTCAACAGTAAATGCTCAAAGTGTTAAATGTTACCTACCGAGCCCCCGTATTTATAGCCCACAGTTCACCCAAAGGAAATGACTACTTTACCCCTAGGGTTTACAAAGGATTTGACTCTACAGAACTAAGGGGTACAAAGGTAGTCCACCTTTATTCTGGAGACTTCTCTGTCAGCTTTGCAGAGGGGACAGTGTCAGCCTTTTACAGAACAGACAGTGTCAGCCTTTGCAGTCTTTGACCTTCTGGAATCCTCCCTTCGCACGCGAGGGTGCGGTAGCTTCGGTGAGAAGCCTTGAGCCTGTTGGCCTTCGCTTCACCGAAGTCAGCCTCCAATACAGTGACGGTTTTGAGCCGAAGCCGTCAAAGCTCCTTGGGCCTTCGCACCAACACCTCCGGAGTGGACCACCATGGCTTCGCAGCTACTCCCAGCTCAAACTCCGTCAGTCCGTGTACCGAAGCCATGCAAGCCGAAGCACCTCAAGTCAACCTTGCTCCGGAGCTAGCCTTGCTCCGAAGCCTTCCTCACTCCGAAGCCCCACCTTCGGAGTACCACCCTTCGAAGTCCCTCCTTCGTCCAAGGCCTCCGCATGAAGCATTCCATGAGCCCTTCGTCGCAGTGTCTCTCCCCGAGCACACTCCTCGATGAGCCTCACCCGGACCATGCCTTCGATGCGCCTCGACTTCTGAGACCTTCGTCGGGTACCTTCGAATGTCTCTCTCCGGAGCACACTTCGAATTCCTTGCCTCCGCAGAGGACTTGTTCCATCCAACTCCGAAGTCACTCCATCCGGAGTACCTTCGAAGTGCCTCACCTCCGAGGACTTTGTCTCGGAGTACCTTCACCCGGAGCCACGCTCCACACTCTCTGCCTTCACCTGGCACGCCTCGACCCAAGGACCGACCCGGACCCCCTTCGCAGCCACCGTGACGGAGCTCCCCGCTCCCCTGGCATCAAGCCTCCCGCTTGACCCAGGTTCACCTGCTGCGAACCTTGTCTGTCGCCTCCAAAGTCCCTGTGCACCACCGACAAACAGACAAGCGTATCCAGTACTCCGGAGACCTCTCCGGGTTAGCAACATTCGGTACACACTCCGGTGTACCGCCCAAAGTACCGAAGCCTACGGTACGAACCCAGTCATCGTGTACTGTCGGACCCTTCCGACGAGCACACTCCGCTGCAACGATTGCAGCAAGCAAACACCGAACACCCTTCGGTAAAACCACCTCCGAACACCCTTCGGAGGTCCAACCTCCGAACCCCTCCGGAGGTGCCCTTCGAACAGAGGGTAAAATCATGTCAATCACTCATCACAAAACATCGAAACCAACCCTTGGTTTCTCAATCTCCCCCTTGATGAGTGCATTGACAACCAAATCCAAGTTTAAGAAAATTTAAAAACTTTCAGCACACAAGTGACCATAAAAACTCAGAAAAGAGCCAAAACATGTCACTTGATAAAAGAATTTTCCTCCCCCTCTTTCAAAAGAGTAAAAAGCCCCTTCGGCAATAAAAACTCCCCCTGAGTTAAGTTTTCCCTTTGGCAACAAAGAATCTTCTCCCCCTTTATGTCAAATGTTCTCCCCCTTTGAAAATTATACCCCTTGCGACGGAGAACAAAGCAAGTAAATTTCTCCCCCTTTGGCAATGCAAGCATCAAGGAGCATGTAAAAGATGCAAAGCTTCGAATTGAGCAAAATAGCAAAGACATATGAAGCAAAAATATGCCAACAGTAACACCAATGATCATGGGCTCAGCTCAAATTAATATTCTCTAAAAACATGATGAAGCATGTGATTTGATCATTTTGAAATAAAAGCATCACCACTTACTCAAGGAAACTAGACAAGTAAGAGCAAGGACTGCGCAAAGCTAGTCAATTTCTACTCTAGACAGACAAGTCCAGTTCAAATGGAGCGTGAAAAGCAAACTTGATAATCAATAAATTTTGTTATTCTTTTCTTAGTGCCAGGGGTTATTTGTTTGTCCACCTTATACTTTCCAATCCGGCCAAGCCTAGGCATGAAAGCCATAAGAAGCTTAAGGCATAGATTTTGGCAAACACTACGCTATTCCAGTTCAGACCAATGTGCAATGGTAAGCAGTCTAGAATAGGGTAGTGCGACAAACAAACCCACCTGGATCTTTTCACTTAAAGCATGCAAATCATGGAGTTTTTTTTGAATTTAACCAAGTGAACCAATTGTTTGGTACTTTATGAATATCCATGAAAATGTAGAACACATTTTTTTAAGTTGCAATTTTTAGCATCCAATGAACAGTGTCTTGCTATCAAGAAGATAAAAGATAGCTAAAGCAGTCCTGCCTAAACATGCTATGTTCCAAGACTAAGCAGTGAGCACGATTTGATTTTGAAAATAAAACACTATGCACATGAATGTTCCAGATGAATTAAAAAGAGCTGAGTTGACACGATTTAATGAGTTAAAAGCAGGCATATAAGTGCGAGATATGCAAATGCAATTTCAACACAATTAGACAAAGGCACATCCATCTAAAACAGCTCTCCCTCACAAAATGCCGTAAGGGTGACAAATGCCAAGTTCCCCATGCAAGTACGCAAATCGAGAAGCATCAAGGGGTTTTGTAAAAATGTCGGCAAGTTGGTGTTGGGTATCAACATATTGAAGTTCAATATCACCCTTCTCATTGTGATCTCTGAGAAAGTGATACCGTACATCAATGTGTTTGGTTCTGGAGTGCTGAACCGGGTTGTTTGCAATACAAATAGCACTAGTGTTATCACAGAAAAGTGGAACACTCTTATAATCTAACCCGAAATCCCGCAAAGTGGAAATCATCCACAAAATCTGAGAGCAACAGCTAGCTGCAGCAACATATTCGGCCTCAGCCGTTGATTGTGCAACACTAGACTGTTTGCGGGAAGACCAGCAAACCAGTGAAGTACCCAGAAAATGACAAGTACCAGAGGTACTCTTCCTATCAATTCTACACCCCGCAAAATCCGCATCGGAATAACCTCGAAGACATAAAGATGAAGATGCTGAATACCATATGCCAAATTCAAGGGTATGTTTGAGATACCTTAGGATGCGCTTAACCGCTTGGCGGTGCGAAGCTCGTGGTGAAGCCTGAAAACGAGCGCACAGACACACAGCGAAGTGTATGTCCGGCCTCGTGGCAGTCAAGTAGAGGAGGGAGCCGATCATGCTCCGGAACTCCTTCTGATCTACGGCTTCTCCATCTTCGTCAGGGTCCAATGCTACAGACGTAGCCATAGGAGTGGCGAGGGGCTTCGCATCGGACATGTCGAACTTCTTGAGCAAGTCCTTGGTGTACTTTGTCTGGTGGACAAAAGTACCTTGTTTGCTTTGCTTGATTTGCAAACCAAGGAAAAAGGTGAGTTCACCCATCATGGACATTTCAAATTCCCTGCTCATGGTATCTGCAAACTCGGCAACCAAAGCATGAGAAGAGCCACCAAAGATGATATCATCCACATAAATCTGTACTAGGAGGAAATCTTTGCCATGCTTGAGAGTAAACAAAGTTTTATCAACAGAGCCCATCAAATACCCTCGCTCAAGCAGAAAAGACTTAAGTCTATCATACCAAGCCCGAGGGGCCTGCTTGAGTCCATAAAGAGCCTTATGAAGTTTAAGGACTTTATGTGGGTACTTGGGGTTTTCAAAACCAGGGGGTTGTTTTACATAAACATCTTCACCTATGAAGCCATTAAGAAAAGCACTTTTGACATCCATTTGATAGAGTTTGAATCCCCGGGATGTCGCAAAGGCAAGCAAAATCCTAATGGCCTCAAGGCGAGCAACAGGTGCAAAAGTTTCAGTAAAATCAATCCCTTCTAGTTGAGAAAAGCCCTGAGCTACAAGTCTAGCCTTGTTTCTAACTATAGTCCCATCCTCCCCTTGTTTATTTTTGAAAATCCATTTTGTTCCAATGAAATGAACATTTGGTGGAGGATCAACTAAAGTCCAGACTTGGTTTCTCTCAAAATTTTCAAGTTCCTCATGCATGGCATTGATCCAACTAGAATCAGAAAGTGCATGACTAACATCTAAGGGCTCGAAAGAAGCAACAAAAGCAGCATTAGTGAACTGGGCATGTGAACGAGTTACCCTTTGATCAAGCTCACCAATGATCTGCTCGGGAGGGTACATCCTTTGAACATGATGTGGAGCCTCGCGGCGGGATGCAGTCTCCCCCTCAACTTGTGCGTTGGAGTGGTCCAAGATGACCGATGTTGAGGTAGTCGCTTCGGGACCTCGTGCCGAAGTAGTTGAAGCGGGATTAGCTTCGGGGGTCGATGTCGAGGGTAGTAGGGGTTCATCCTCGAATTCTCCGGGATCTTCTTCTTCGAATAAGGTCTGTTCCATGTCGTGTTCATTTGCCTGTTCAAAAGCAGAACTAACAGAGGGGGTTGATTCATCAAAAGTCACATCACATGACTCGATGACAGTGTTAGTTTCCAAGTTATAAACACGATAAGAATGACCATGAGTTGTGTAACCCAAAAAGATCCCGTCAGAAGAGCGCGACTCAAATTTATCCAAGTTACCACGTTTTAGGATAAAGCAGCGACAGCCAAAAACTCGAAGATGAGTAACCTTGGCCTGTCTCCCAAAACGCAGCTCATAAGATGTCAGATTTAAAATTGAGCGCAAGAAGATTCAGTTTGAGATGTAACAAGCAGTGTTCATGGCCTCAGCCCAGAATTTTCTAGGAGTCCTATGCTCATCAAGCATCATCCTAGTCATCTCAACCAAAGTGCGGTTCTTCCTCTCAACAACTCCGTTCTGTTGAGGAACCCGCGGAGCAGAGAATTGATGTTCTATGCCATGCTCCATGCAAAAGTCAACAAAGAGACTATTTTTGAACTCGGTGCCATTATCGCTTCGAATGAATTTTAATGCACCAGGGAGTTCAGTAAAAAGTCTCAAAGCCAAGCTCCGAAAGTGTGAAAACACTTCATCCTTGCTGTCAAGAAAGAAGATCCAAGAGTAGCGAGAGAAATCGTCGACAATAACTAGTACATACCACTTGCCTCCTAAAGAACTAACCCGAGAAGGACCTACAGTGTCCATATGGAGAAGTTCTCCGGGTTGTTCAGTCATCACTGTGGTGACTGGCGAGTGCGAAGCAGCAATCATTTTTCCATGTCGACACGGAGCGCAAACTAAATTCTTCTCAAACTTGAGCTTGGGCAATCCTCGGATCAGACCTAGGGCGCTCAGACGAGCGAGCAACTCAAAGCTCATATGCCCTAGTCTCCTATGCCACTTCCAAAGCTCAGAAGTCGAATGTGCAACAAGACAATGAGAAGATCCAGATGACTCAGAAAAATCAGCTCCAAAAACTCTTCCAACTCTGAAGATCTTACACACCACAACGCCATCAGAATTGAGCACTTGCGAAGTATCGCGATGAAATCGCACTTCGAAGCCCTCATCAAGCAACTGAGATACAGACAACAAATTGTATCCTAGGTTCTCAACCAAAGCAACATCTTTGAGAGTGAAGTTCGAATTAATTCTTACCACACCTTTACCTTTCACTCTACTCCTTCGATTGTTTCCGAAGGTGATATGTTCCCTTTGCTTGGTCGTGGTGAGGCTGGAGAACCAAGCTGCATCTCCGGTCATGTGGCGCGAACAACCGGAGTCCATGATCCACGTGCCCTCCAAGCCTCGATCTGTCGCCTACACACGATAAGAATGTCTCGATCGCTCAGTGCTGGGGTGAGTGAAATAATGACGAGGCATCCAGCACTGAGTGACACGAGTAGTAGGCACAGTAAAAGCAGACGGTCTACGCACATGATAATCAGAATAATGCAAAGTGCGAGGTCTACCTATATGCTGTGAACGAACAACATGTCGAGGTATCCTACCCTGACGAGGTACAAATCTGCTAGCCCGAGGTCTACCACCATATGGAACATGGTGAACACCTCGAGGAGCAAAACCTCTCCGAGAAGCACGAGGAGCCTCAAAAGCAGGACGATAGTACATCTCAGACTCATGCATACCTAAAGATGGGTAATGCATGTCCTGGTAACTCATCGCCTGTGCACGTCGCTCATCCTTGATGCGACGAAAACAAAACCCAATCAAATGACCCGCCCACTGACAGTAGGAATAGTGAAAAACTCTCCTGGGGGCACTCTCAGGGGTCACAGGAGCAACTCTCATAGGCTCCTTGGGTTTTCTCTGAGTGGTTTTCTTGGGAGGATTTTTCTTGGTAGGAGGAGTGGTTTTCTTTTGAGCTTGGGTAGGTTTCTTGGCTGGTGGGGTGTCTAACAGAGCTCTTTCTTTCTCTAAGGTAGTGGGAGAGGTAAAAACAGTTTTGGACTTACTGTCTGAAGGTATCCTCTCAAAACTCAAACCTAGAGCTACCCCTGCTCTGTCAGCACACAACTTGGTCTTGGCCAAGAGCAAATCCATCCTACCCTTTCCCTCAGTGCATTTATTAACCACAGAAAGAAGGTATTCATTTTCGGACATGAGGTTCTCAGCTCGCTCTCTAGCAGTGCCTAGCTGGTCCTTAAGGGTGATGCAAGTGTCACACACAGGCTGCACATCCTTAGAACTACCGGCCCTCTCCAATCTAGCCTCTAAATCATGAACATGCTTATCACGTAAATTAATGCTATCGCGTAATAAAGAGCAGTTCATGCAATCAATAACATCATGAGGTCTAGAATCCACCTCCAAAAGCTGCTTCTGTGCAGTCTCAAGCTCAGAGAGAGTTTGAGCATGAACAGAACGCAACTGAGCAAGCTCACTCATGACAACAGAACAAGATTCACATTCAGCATCATCAAATTTAGACTTAAGCATGGCATATTCAGTAGAAATAGTTTCTAGCCTAAGTCTAAGGTCTTTTCTTTCTCTAGCGGCTTGCACAAGTAATCTATCCTGACCAAGCACTACTTCATTCAGCTCATCTAATTTAATTAGTAGATGGTCAGATGATAGGTTTACCTCAGATGAGTCAAGCTCATCGCCGCTATGATCGCTGTCGGCCATGAAGCAAAGGCCGATGAAGTCTCTTCCCTTCTTGTCCTTCTTGTCCTCCTTCCTTGGGGACTCCTCCTCCTCAGAGCTCGACTCCTCAGTTGAGGACGTGTCGATGTCGCTGAGAGCAGCAACAAAAGCTCTGGAAGCGGCCTTGGCTACTTTCTTAGCCATCTTGCCGTGCTTGCCCTTCACAAAGGGTTTCCTCTCCTTTTTGTGGTATTTGGGGCGGTCACTCTCATCTCTCTTCTTGATCTTGGGGCAATTAGCCTTGATGTGAGAAGTGTCACCGCATTCAAAACAACCACCAAAACCACTTATCCTCTGATCCCGTCTCTCATGATGAAAGCGGGTGAACCTCCGGGCAATGAGAGCAAGCTCATCATCAGCTAGAGTGTCCACCTGCTCCTTTGTGACGGAGACCAGGGAAGACAAAGCAAAACCATCTGCAAAAACACAAGTACCAGATGTGCTTGGTTCTGCAGTGGTGCCACGGCTAGTGCTAGAAACCAATGCCATTGGCTGTGGCAAAGAGCTTCTGTGCACTGCAAGAGATGCCTTGGCAATATCTGTGGACTTCAGCTTGCTAAAGAGCTCATCACAGGTCAATGTGTCATAACCTGTGGACTCCTCAATGCTGGATATCTTTACTTCCCATATGCTACGGTCAAGAGCATAGAGAAGCTTGATAGCCCTATCATTATCACTGTAAGCAAGCGTCCCGTTGGACCGCAAGTTACTCACTATTGCATCAAAGCGAGAAAACATGGCATCTATAGATTCACCAGGTGCCTGCACAAACAGCTGATACTGTTGGTTATAGGTGCTTTGGCGCCTGGCCTTAATCTGAGTAGAGCCCTCATGAAAAACAGTGAGAGTTGTCCAAATCTCCCTAGCAGTCCTAAGGTGCTGCACCCTATCGAACTCACTTCTACTCAAACCGATGAACAGTATGTTTCTTGCCTTGGAATTGGCATTATACTGATCCTTCTCTGTTTGAGAGGTGCGAGTCTCAGGGATGGAGTATTGTGAGTCCACAATCTCCCAAATTGCATTTCCTTGACTTAACAAGTAAGCCTCCATACGCACCTTCCAGTATGCAAAGTCAGTCCCATCGAACAGAGGAATTTTACTGCCTCTATCCATGTCGCCAATAGATCACAAAACCGGTTAAGGTCAACTGGTGATCTTAACCCGCTCTGATACCAACTGTTGGACCGGAAACGGCGACCAGAGGGGGGGTGAATGGGAGCTTTTAAAATTTCGGGCTAATGACTAGCCTTCGGTTTTAGTTCTGTCTTCTGCGGAACAGGCTTCGAACACACCCTTCGAAGGTCTGGTTCGGAGGTACTTCGACAGCTCCGAACACAGGCTTCGCAGGAGCAAAAGTTCGAAGTCAAGAAGACTTCGCTCCACTAACAACCCTCGAAAATCTACTCTGCTAAGTCAGTGCAGGCTTCGCACACAGGGTGCTTCGAGCAGGCTTCGCACTTCACCCTTCGCAAGAGTGGACACCCTACTGGGGACTTCGACCGAGTACTTGGCAGCAACTACTGGTGCTGGGCTTCGTACACAAGGTCTATACGCACACAAACGGACTTCGCTACGGGCTTCGACACAGGAAGCAAAACGGGCTTCGATCAGGGCTTCGCTAGTAATCTGTGAGGTCTGGCCTCAAGTTACACAGAGCGACAGCACACTGAAAAACACACTTCGCACAGAACCAACCTTCGCCTAGTCAAGCTTCGGTGCACTATAACTAGCGAGGTATGTAACGCGAGCTCAAGCAAAAAGCACACAGAAGCAGGGCTTCGCCGCTTGAACAAGAAACACAATAAAATGAACTCTGGATGAATACAGCGAGGTATGTGGCTACAAGAGCTCAACAGTAAATGCCAAAAGTGTTAAATGTTACCTACCGAGCCCCCGTATTTATAGCCCACAGTTCACCCAAAGAAAATGACTACTTTACCCCTAGGGTTTACAAAGGATTTGACTCTACAGAACTAAGGGGTACAAAAGGTAGTCCACCTTTATTCTGGAGACTTCTCTGTCAGCTTTGCAGAGGGGATAGTGTCAGCCTTTTACAGAACAGACAGTGTCAGCCTTTGCAGTCTTTGACCTTCTGGAATCCTCCCTTCGCACGCGAGGGTGCGGTAGCTTCGGTGAGAAGCCTTGAGCCTGTTGGCCTTCGCTTCACCGAAGTCAGCCTCCAATACAGTGACGGTTTTGAGCCGAAGCCGTCAAAGCTCCTTGGGCCTTCGCACCAACACCTCCGAAGTGGACCACCATGGCTTCGCAGCTACTCCCAGCTCGAACTCCGTCAGTCCGTGTACCGAAGCCATGCAGGCCGAAGCACCTCAAGTCAACCTTGCTCCGGAGCTAGCCTTGCTCCGAAGCCTTCCTCACTCCGAAGCCCCACCTTCGGAGTACCACCCTTCGAAGTCCCTCCTTCTTCCAAGGCCTCCGCATGAAGCATTCCATGAGCCCTTCGTCGCAGTGTCTCTCCCCGAGCACACTCCTCGACGAGCCTCACCCGGACCATGCCTTCGATGCGCCTCGACTTCTGAGACCTTCGTCGGGTACCTTCGAATGTCTCTCTCCGGAGCACACTTCGAATTCCTTGCCTCCGCAGAGGACTTGTTCCATCCAACTCCGAAGTCACTCCATCCGGAGTACCTTCGAAGTGCCTCACCTCCGAGGACTTTGTCTCGGAGTACCTTCACCTGGAGCCACGCTCCACACTCTCTGCCTTCACCTGGCACGCCTCGACCCAAGGACCGACCCGGACCCCCTTCGCAGCCACCGTGACGGAGCTCCCCGCTCCCCTGGCATCAAGCCTCCTGCTTGACCCAGGTTCACCTGCTGCGAACGTTGTCCGTCGCCTCCGAAGTCCCTGCGCACCACCGACAAACAGACAAGCGTATCCAGTACTCCGGAGACCTCTCCGGGTTAGCAACCTTCGGTACACACTCCGGTGTACCGCCCAAAGTACCGAAGCCTACGGTACGAACCCAGTCATCGTGTACTGTCGGACCCTTCCGACGAGCACACTCCGCTGCAACGATTGCAGCAAGCAAACACCGAACACCCTTCGGTAAAACCACCTCCGAACACCCTTCGGAGGTCCACCCTCTGAACCCCTCCGGAGGTGCCCTTCGAACAGAGGGTAAAATCATGTCAATCACTCATCACAAAACATCGAAACCAACCCTTGGTTTCTCAAATATGTTGTGTAATATTCCTGATGGATTAAACAACATATATAGTTTACTTCATAGAAACAAGTTGGTATTTTAATATTGAAGGTAATCACCAAAATGGTGTAAACCTAGCAATATTTGGGCAAATGATTTTGCTTCTTGTGATATGAAAAATCGTTTAATCGAGGCGGTTAATATTAATTGTTGTAGTCGTATCCAAGATCTTAATGTTATTATTTTTTTAATCCAACTTTTGTTTGAGTAATAGTCATCAATTATTTAGCTTTTTTTTGAAGCTGATGCTTAAAAGACATGTATATAAAACATGCATATATTCAATAGACAAGTAATATAATATTTCTGCCTTATTACAAAGGGGTTACAACACATATAATAACACAAACAATGGCAGAAATGTAAACAACATTTTAAGATCTATTCGTAGATAGGTGGTGCTGATGGACCACTTGTGAGGAAGGCCATGTAGTCCTCCATAGGAGCGTAGGTGTACACTCCATCTTCCTTCTTCCCTGTCATTGTATTGGGTTAAATCCCTGGTATTGGTATATAAGACAGAGGAGTCGGCTGAGGGGACTCCGTTGGAGTTGGAAACAGTGTGGTCCAATCATAAGCAGCGCATCCACGCCTAGCAGCCATGGTGGGTGTCGTTCCCCGAGGAAGCATAGGAGGTGGAGTACCACGGAGGCCGGGGGACGGCGCGCCGTGGAGTACAGGCTGTGGCGCGGCGCGGAACGCGAGCGGGGCGACGAGCCCATGCGGTGGCGGCAGGGCGCCAAGGCGGCGCGGCAGTGGGATGCCGGAGCCGCGCGGCGGCTGTGACGCACAGAGCCCGAATGGCGGCGGGGCGCCGAACAGGTTGCGCGAAGGCGGCGGCACGGCCCAGCTGCACGGGGGTGGCGGCGCGGGCGCGGCGCGACCTGATGGAGGCAGCGGCGCGAGCGCAACGCGTCTCGGCGGAGGAAGCGGTGCGGCGCGGCTGCGCGGAGGCGGTGGCCTGGCGTGGAAACGCGGAGGTGGAGCGACGCGGAGGCGGCGCGATGGCGCAGCGGTGCCGGCGCGCCTGGCGGCGGCAGCGCGGAAGGACTAGGCCGGTGTAACACCCCAGAAATTAAAATAAAAGAAAATATTATTTAAATCATTTTTGGATTTATTATTAAAGAAGAAATCACAAAAGAACCCAAATAAAGCCAAACAGGGAGAAATACTCAAAATTTGGACCTGAAAATTTTATGAGATAAACTAGAGACCAAAATATAATTTTAGGAATTTTTACAAATTTTTATCAACAGTAATTCAACCCTTAATCAAATATTCGAATTACTGGAATTATTTTAAATCAGAAATCAATTTTAATCCTTAATGGGCCTCAACCCCGAAACTCCCTCCTAAAGCCTTTTAGGCCCAGCCCATCACTGTTCTCTCTCTGACGAGTGGGTCCCGCCTGTCGGCGCCGCTCCCCTCTCTCTCCTCCCGCCCGCGCCCCGCCTCGGCCCCACCAGTCAGCCTCCGCCACTCCCCTTTCACCCTCTGACAACCATGGCCCGCCTGTCTGGGTTTCCATTTCCATTCACCCGCCGACAGGTGGGGGCCACCTGTCGGGAGCTTCTTCCCCGATGGAAAGGGATCCCCCTTTCCATCGCCGGCGAGCCCCCTGCCGAAATCGCCCCTGCCAGCCGTCGATCGCCGATCTGGGCCCACGCCATGACTTGCCAAATCCCGACGATCGCTTTCCTCCTTATCTCCACGCGTTTTCACCTTGGATGGCAGGTACCCGCGCTCATGGAAGCTCGCCGGAGAGAAAAGGAAACCCTCGGGTTCCCTTCCATTTAACCGACGCCGGCGACCCTATAAGTACCCCTCGGCTCACCGCACTCTGCCCACACCGCCTAAGCCCTAGCCTTCGCCCTCTAGAGCGCCGCAACCTTCTTTTTGGCATTTTTGCTCTGCTTCGCCTCCGGCGAGCCCTCGCCCTCGCCTCAGACCTCCCCTGTCCTAGCCACCGCCACCGTCGTGACCACCGGAGCTCACCCGTCCTCGGCCACCACTCCATCGGTCGTGAAGACCCCAGGATCGTCGTTGCCGTCGAGCACCCGAAAACCCTCCGCCGTCTACGCTCGCCGCCGGTCACCTCCGGACCTCCGTCGTCGCCGTCAAAGGTACGGTCATAACCCCCCTCCCCTCCCCGTTCCATTTTTGCCGTTAGCTATGCCCGTAGGCGCTCGCGGCCGCCGTCGCCATCGCATCCGAGGCCACCGTCGCCGGAGACGATGGGGGATACGAGCCCCCTTACGACGTGCCGTGCCGGATCGCACAACGACCGTCCGATCGCGATCGGAGGGCTAAGATTAAACCCCTCCGGAATTTAATCTGGGCCCTCGGATCTGATCAAAGGGGTATCGAGGCCTCTCGGCCGTCGATCGCCACTTAAACCCCCCGAACGATCTCGGACGTCCACGCGTACCCCTTCGCTACAATATAATCTCAGCCGTCCATTTCCACTTAACCCACCCGCCTCGCATCTGACCGCTGGATCCAGATCCAACGGCCCAGATCGCTCGGGTCCACGCGCATAGTCACGGGTTCACGGTGAACCTGGTTCACCGTGGACCAGGGACTATTTTTAGTTTAAATAAAATCCAGAAAATTGATTTAAACTTTGAAAATTCATATCTTGCTCAATTTAACTCCAAATTTCACCATTCAAATTTTGTTAAAACCAGAATATTATTCTCTACACATTAATGCCATAAAAACAGTATGTTTCTGTTACCCAAAATATTATTAATAAATAAATGAATAAAAATCCCTTAGGGTTAAAAAATAATAATACAGAAAATAAATTGGGAAAAATCCTAAAATGTTAAACCTTACTGTTTTATACAAAACTCAGAATATTAAAATATTACTTCACATAAAAAACACCCACAAACTATGTATGTTCTTTTATTTGGTGGATTTTATCTGTTTATTGAATGTATTATTTATTTTTCCGTATCGAGAAGACTACGAGTTCGTCGAGGAGCAGGAGTTCTACCCCGAGGTTCCTCCATCACCATTTGCTGATCAAGGCAAGTCATCGACCATCTCTGTGGAAACAATTGATATTTATTGAGCCCATGTTTTAATCACTTATCGCTATAACCCATAGGTTAATATTGCATTAGTCAAATACTCAAGCCTTACACTTATATTTATTAGATCCCCGTCCTTGTGTGCAAACCCAAGCCATGCTTATTGAGCCTTAACTCCTTGTCACTCTACAATAAATATATTAGCTAGTGCCCAATGTACCGGCACAATTGCTATAGGATAAAAAGAACGAGTCGTAGATAGCTGGATTCTGTATATGAATTTCCCTGTTATTCTCGTCTCTGGACTCTGTTGGAGTTGGCTAGGTTATAAGTATGGTGGGTTCCGGGTGCAAGCTCGGGCACTGGTTTGTCGCACCCGGGGCACTATAAGGACCGGTCTGCGGGATCTGTTGCAAAGCACTTCCGTACCAACCACAAGTCTAATGGGTAAGTCCTAACTGGAAGTATGGAATACTCCGGCTCGATGCACCATAGAGGAGGGGGCAAGGGGCTAGCCTGCGGGCGACTTGTACCGACGAGGCTCAAGGGGGGGTATGGTGGGGCTCCGATGCGTCGGGACACCATATGAAACCCATAAGAGGGTGCTATTGAGTCGGGGAGGACTATATGGAAGGTTTTGGCACGAGTTCCCGTGTGATGGGTCATCTCGTTACACTTCGGTGTAGGTGATGAGTGCGTGCCTTGTGGGTACAGTGGTACATCTCTGATCAGAGTAATTTAATCTTTTCGAAAAGCCGAGCCCACGGTCAAGGGCGGGTTGTGTGACTACTCGCAGTTAGTTTACAATTGTTTGAATGTTCAAGTTATTCATGGCACATAAGGACTGTTGAGCGAGGTGGGGCTGACTGTACCCCTCGAGTTAGAAGATGATGATGCACACACACATGTTTACTTTTTCCGTACTAATAAATTGCTCACATTTAAAGCTTTACAATTTTGCTGCTTCCGCTAAACTAGCCATTATCTCCCTTGTTATTACCTTGCATTATATTTGCATTCGATGGCTTGCTGAGTACATCTGTACTCACCCCGTTGACTTACAACATCAGAGCCAGTCTACTACGAGGAGGATGAAGGTCTGGAGTAGCGACCCAGTCAAGGCGAGACTGGAAGGAGGCGTTCATCTAGGACCCTTGTTTTATTAGTTTCTCTTCATCTTTATTCACTTTTGTATTAATGCGGTCTACGAACCGTGAATGATTGCCCGTATTGTACGTGGTCGCATGATGAACGTCTTGTTTTATTGATTTTCTATGGAATTTCAATAAAGTCCTGATTTACTAAATCGGGGCGCGACAGCCGGCGCGGCGGCACGGCGCGAGGGCCGCGTGGCGGTGTCGCCGCGTGGCGGCAGAGGCCCGACGTCGTGACGAGGTGGCAGAGACCCGACGGCGCGGCATGAGGGCCGCGCGGCGGCGGCGGGACGGCGGCCTGGGCGCGCTAGGCCAGCGCGACCGGCGCGGCGGTGGCGCGGGCACGCCATGCAGGCGCGGCGGCGGTGTGCCATGCTGGCGCGGCGGAGGCACAAGCGGTGCCTGTCGCGCCCCGATTTAATAAATCAGGACTTTATTGAAATTCCATAGAAAATCAATAAAACAAGACGTTCATCATGCGACCACGTACAAATACGAGCAATCATTGACGGTTCGTAGACCGCATTAATACAAAAGTGAAGAAAGGTGAAGAGAAACTAATAAAATAAGGGTCCTAGATGAACGCCTCCTTCCAGTCTCGCCTTGCTTGGGTCGCTACTCCAGACGGGCTCTGATGGTGTAAGTCAACGGGGTGAGTACAGATGTACTCAGCAAGCCACCGAATGCAAATATAATGCAAGATAATAGCAAGGGAGATAGAGGCTAGTTTTGCGGAAGAAGCATATTTGTAAAGCATTAAATGTGAGCAATTTATTAGTACGGAAAAGTAAACATGTGTATGCATCATCATCTTCTAACTCGAGGAGTACGTTTTACCTCCTCGCACAACAGTCCTTACATGCCATGAATAACTCAATCCTTCAAACAATTGTAAACTAACTGCGAGTAGTCACACAACCCGCCCTTGACCGTGGGCTCGGCTTTTCGAAAAGATTAAATTACTCTGATCAGAGATGTACCATTGTACCCACAAGGCACGCACTCATCACTTACACCAAAATGTAACGAGATGACCCATTTCACGGGAACTCGTGCCAAAACCTTCCATATGGTCCTCCCCGACTCAACAGCACCCTCTTATAGGTTTCATATGGTGTCCCGACGCGTCGGTGCCCCACCATACCCCCCCTTGAGCCTCCTTTGGTACAAGTCGCCTGCAGGCTTTCCCCTTGCCCCCTCCACTATGGTGCCGAGAGACGGAGTGTTCCACACTTCCAGTTAGGACTTACCCATTAGACTTGTGGTTGGTACGGAAGTGCTTTGCAACAGATCCCGCAGACCGGTCCTTATAGTGCCCCGGGTGCGACCAACCAGTTTCCGAGCTTGCACCCGGAACCCACCATACTTATAACATAGCCTACTCCAACAGAGTCCAGAGACGAGAATAACGGGGAAATTCATATACAGAATCCATCTATCTACGACTCATTCTTTTTATCCTATAGCAGTTGTGCCGGTACACTGGGCCCTAACTAATAACTTTATAGTAGAGTGACAAGAAGTTAAGGCTCAATAAGCATGGCTTGGGTTTGCACACAAGGACGGGGATCTAATAAATATAAGTGTAAGGCTTGATATGTTGACTAATGCAATATTAACCTATGAGTTATAGCGATAATTTATTAAAACGTGGGCTCAATAATGATCAACTGTTTCCACAGGGGTGGTTGATGACTTGCCTTGATCCGTGAATGGTGAAGGTGGAACCTCGAGGTAAGACTCGGGATCTTCGACGACGTTGTAGTCTTCTTGATACGGAAAAGTAAATACAACATTCAATAAACAATCCAAAATCAAGCATGTAAGCATACAAGTTGTTGTTGGATTTAAGTAAGGGAGATAGAGTCTTAAATTCTAGGGAATTGTTACTTAAATATTTAAGATTGATTCCTAATTGAGATTTCTGAATTTATGACTTGATGTAATTTATTTTTCCTAGGGGTTTTTATTTTCCCTTTTTAAAGTTGAAGTAAAAGGTATTGAATAAACTTATTATTATTTTAATTGTAGTAAAAATACTGGACTTAAGTTATTAGGTTTCCTGAGGTTGTTATATAAATTTTTAGGATATTTCCATAAAGGGTTGACTTTTTCTTAAATGCATTAATTAAATGTCCTAAAAGGGCCTTTGCAATATCATTTAATGGAATAAAGTGGACAAGATGAATATTCTATTTTTATTAAAAATAGTGAACTCAAGTTGTTAGGTTTTCTGAAGTTATTATATAAGTTGTCATGACATTTTTATAAAGTGTTTAACTTCTATTATATAAATTACTTAATTATCATACAAGGGCTTTTGCAATATTAATTTCTAGATTAAAGTGGGCAAAGTGAACATGTTATTTTTGTTGCATTAAAACAGTGGAATAAATTCATTAAGTTCTCTGGATTTATTGTATAAGTATTCATGATATTTTTGTAAAGGGTTGCATTTTTATTTAATCATTTATTTTAAAGGGCCTTGGAAATGTTTATTTAATAAAATGAAAGGGCAAAATGAATCATTATATTTTTATTGGCTTATAAACAGTGTACTGGAGTTAATATATCATCTAAAATTAATATATAAATTTTTGAGAGTCTTTCTGAATGAATTTAAATCCTAAAAGGGGTCTTAGAAATGTTATTTAATAAAATGCCTTGGACAAAATGGTCATTCCATTTTTATTGTATTAATAACAGTGAAATGGAGCCATTATGTCTTCTGAAATTACTTTATAAATTTTTAAGGGTTTATCTGAATTATTTAATTGAAATATTAATTAATTCCTAAAGGGGACTTTTCTTTATTATTTAATAAGATTATTATGTGCCAAATAAACATATTGAAATTATTGCATAAAAGTGTAGAGAATGAAAAGACAAATTTTCCAGAATTAAAATGGTGAAATTTGGAGTTAATTTGAGCAAGATATGAATTTTGGAAGTTTAAACTATTTTTCTGAATTTTATTTAAACCAGAAAACAGGCTTGGGTCCGCGGTGAGCCAGGTCCACCATGGACCCGCGCACTGTGCGCGTGGGCCGATTGGATCTGGACCGTCCGATCCAGATCCCATGGGTGATCGCGAGGGGGAGATTTTAAAATAAAATCGACGGCTCAGATGAGCCCGTACCGGTTCAATTAGGATCGAGGGCCCAGATTAAATCTGGTGGGGATTTAATCTGCGCCCTCCGTTCAAGATTGAACGGTCCAGACGCCGTCCGGCACGGCACGCACGGGAAGGGGGTACGTACCCTTCTTCTCCGGCTCCGGCGGCGCTACGGCGGTGGATCCCCGGCGAGGGCGAGGCCCTATGGCGCGTCTAAGGCCAAAAATGGAAAGGGGGGCACAAGGGGATCCCGGCATACCCGCGATGTCGACGATTGGGTAGTGGTAGCGGCCGGCGACGAGGAGAGGGTGGCGATGTCCTCTGGTTGGCGGTGGCGAAGGTGTTCCGGTGGGTGTCTGGTCCAGCGGAGGCGATGCCGAGGTAGAGGAGGCGGAGGGATCCCGATGGTGGCTACGGCGAGGGTGGCGGTGGCCCGGAGCGCCGGTGATTGGCTACTGGAGCCGAAACAGGGGAATACTCCCGAGGAGGCAGTGGCGGTGCTCGGGTAGGGGAGGGATTAGTCTCTGGTGGCGCGGCGGAGTGCGGTGGACTGGGGGGGTTAAATAGGGGTCGCTGGAGTGTAGGAGGGCAAGCCAACCGAGGAATCCCGAGGGGATTTCTTTCCCTCCGGCGAGCTTTCCTTTTCTCCTCGGATGGACTTCCTAAAGGACGAAACCGCGTGGCTAAGGGGGGAACGGATGACCGGCGAGAGGGGAAGGTGATCCTGGTGCTGGATTCGGCGAATGGCGATGGTCGGCGGCTAAAAGCGGAAAGGGGGCCATCGGGATGGAAGGGGAGGGATCCCCTTCCGTTGTTGAAGACGATCCTGACAGGTGGGGACCACCTGTCAGTGGCTGCTGGTGAAATAGAGCGCGCCGACAAGCGGGCCAAGGTTGCCAGAGACTGAGGGCGAGTGTGTATGGCTGACCAGTGGGACCGGTCGGGGCGCGGGTTGGAGAGAGGAAGGGGAGTGCTGACAGGGCGGGCCCGGGATGGCAGAGGCTTGAGAGGGGGGGGGGACGGTGCCGACAGGCTGGCCCCGCCTGTCAGCGGCCGAGGCGGAACGGCTAGGCCGGGCCGAGGAGAAAGGAGGGAGGCGGCCCAATAAGATTTAAAATTCATTTTTCAATAAAATAATTCCAGAAATTCAAATATTTGCTTAAGGCTTGAAGATCAGTTGGAAAAATTTTGTAAAAATTCTCAAAAATATTTCTTGGCCTCTAGTTTATCCCATAAAATTTTCAAGTCCAAATTGTGAATATTTACCTCTGTTTGGATTTAATAGAGCTCTTTTAGGATTTTCTTTAATAACAAAATTCAGAAATTCATTTAATATTATTTTCCCTTTATTTTATTCCCTTTTAATTTTGGGGCTGTTACAGTGCCGGCATGGGTGCTCCATCCAGTGGAAGAGGAAGCCATCCCTGCGTGAAAAATGAAAAACTGAAGCTTTTCGTACCTTTTTGGCCTAAAACTGCTGGTTAAGCGCGTGCTGATAACGTGTTAAGCGAAAAAGTGATTTCTATTGATTGTATTTAGAGTACAATGTACAGATGTATTTATAGTAAACTAATCATCGCGTTGCTTCGTAACTAATGCGTCGTTTGGGAACCGTTGCGCTGTTTCAGCAAAACGTCGCGTCGTTTGGCCGTCCTTTGCGCCTGTGCCCGTCGCATCCTTCACGCCTGTTGTCGCTGCATTCTTCCATGTGAAAAGCCGTGTTATGCGGCTGCAGCAATTGCTGCTGTTCTACACAAAAGGCAGCACGCCTTTTGAGGCGAAATGTCACTGTAACAGGCGGCATCCATTCAGTGCAGAATCGTAGTGCGTGCATGTGACGGCAGCGGCGCGGCGCGTCTATAAATTTAGTTAAAATTGAAGAAGAAAAGTCAAATGAATAAATACACTATTGAAATATATTTAATTGTTTTTTTAAAAATATTTTAATGCTGTAATTGTTGATATGTTTTTTTATAAAAGGAAAAAGTGCATATTACTACCCTTAACTATTAATGAAGTTTAAATAACCCCGTGATTTACGAAACCATTCGAACAACTACCCTAATACTCAAACCAGATTATTGCACAACTTTACTTCTTGTGTTTGCAAACGTGGAGGAGCTAATGGCTAATTTCGTCTCACGTGGACGGTGTGGCGCACGTTGAGTTGACGGTCGTTACCTTTGAAGCCACGCCATGGCCTCCTCGTTTCGCTCGCCCTTTGAGGAGCCGGTGACCGCGGACCATGGGCACGAACTCGTGCTCCGCTCTCTGACGTGTGCTTCCTCTAGGAGCTCTGTCCTCTAAATGCTTAGGGCATGTTTGGTTAGCAGCCACAATTTGCCACGCCACAAGTGTGGCAGCTACACTTGTGGCGAGAAAAACAACGCCACACTTTGCCACACTTTTTCCACTGGAAAAAGTGTGTCAAAGTGTGGCGAGAATTTTTCTCACCACAGTTGTGGCTGCCACACTTGTGGCGTGGCAAATTGTGGCTGCCAACCAAATAGGCCCTTAGTGCTACCCTGAGCAGCAGCACGCTCCTCGGCCTCGCCTCGGTGTGCATAGATTGAGTGCCACAAGTGTGTGTGCTAGCTCACATACTATGGTTGGATTAGACTGTTGAGAGGTGTTTTCATCAAAAGATGCGCCGGTACACCCAAGCGTCCAGTGGACAAAAGGGCGCGCCGGTACTCCCAAGCGCCCAGTGGACAAAAGGGCGTGCCGGTACTCCCAAGCGCCCAGTGGACAAAAGGGTGCGTCGGTACACCCAAGCGCCCAGTGAGAAAAAAGGCGCGTCGGTACACCCAAGCGTCCAGTGGACAAAAGGACACGCCCTTGGGACATTAGTTCATGAAAGATCAATAAAGAAATCATTGTTTCACTTTGTACTGTATACTGCATTTTCTACTTCAACACGTTATCAGCACTTGCTTTTCCGTGAGTTTGTAGGCTTCATCTCCCAAAGTCTGTCCTTCCTAGGAAAAAGGTACGAAAAAGCTACAGTTTTTGTTTTTTCCTTGAAGGAATGGCTTCTTCAACCGATCGGGGTGCTCAACCGCGCCTCCACGCCGCCCTGGCATGGAGCACCCGCGTCGCACCTTCCAGGCGCGCTCCTGTCGCCCCGGCCTGAGCTCCGGCCAAGCGCACCCCGTCGCTCTGGCATGGAGCGCCCGCACCGCTCCGGCTAGGCGCGCTCCCGTCGCCCCGGCCTAAGCTCCAGCCAGGTGCGCCCACGTCGCGTCGCCTCCATGCCGCGCGCTACCCGCACGCCTTTGCGCCGCGCCATTGTAGGATCGATGTACCGACTAGATGGGGGGTGAATAGGCGGTTTTTTAAAACTAATTCAATTTAGATTAGCACTAGAAAAGGACCTTAGACAAAAATAACAAAGTACTAGATTAAACTAGTGCAACCTAGGATGGCAAAGAGACAACCGAATTTTATCCCGAGGTTCGGAAATTTGCCAATTTCCTATGTCCTCGTTTAGGCGAGTTTCACTTGACCGTTCTCTTCACCAAGCGTGGATTCCTCAAGGAGAAATTGGCTAGAAGATGAGCCGGCACCAGGAAGTGCAACTCTCGGGCCTCGATCACTAGTGGTAGCTCTTCTCCACTCCGGATAGGCGAGCTCCGACCTTCACAACCTCCCGGGTCTCCTCCAGCAACCTTCTTGGAGAGATCATCGGTTTCTTCTCCGAGCCGTCTAGGAGGTGGCAACCTAACAAGCTGCAATCAAAGTTAGGAGAAGACGATCAAGTGCCAAAATGCAAATGCAATGCAATCTATTCAATCACTTGATCACCCTTTTTTGCTTCCCAACCACACTAGTGCTCAATTTAGTGCTCAATGGTGGGAGAGACTCTCTTGTGCTCTAGTTTGCTCAAATGAATGCCAAAAGTCTAGCAAAGGAGCTGTAGCAAGGGTTTATATAGCCACACACCAAAAGTAGCCGTTACAAAGAGTTAGGTGGCTCTCTATGCACTGTCGGTCTGACCGCCCATCTTGGGCCGGTCTGACCGACCCTTGCTGTAACGGCTAGAAAACTAGCTGTTTTACTGATGTGGTGATTGCTTCCTGACCCAAAACCATCTGATCCATCCTTGCATTCAACTGATGGAAACCTGCTGTCACTTGTTGAAGCACTGGATCAAGAACTGAGCGGCATCCATACCAAAATAAGGAGGAGGAGCATAGGCGCCTGATCCAGAACCCTGAGGTGGAGGTGGAGGAGCAAAGGAGCTGCTGGGTATGTCCTAAGGATGAACCTGCCCCGCACTCACATCAGCTGGATCAACAGCTGGAGCCAAAGGAACAACCGGGAAATGAGGCATGTACTGAGAGTGAGATATATCAAGACGCTCATTCACGTTTCCCACTTTGCTCAAGATCAATCTCATGATAAAGGGAGCATAGTAGACTCCAAGAGTGAGGCTTCCCTTTGAGAGGGCCATCTCATATAGCATCAAGTAGATGACATCAAACCTCTTTCCAGTCATCACTGCGTCCAAGATAGTCCAAGCAACACCACGAATAGCATCGTTGTTGCCCAGACGGGGTAAGATGGAGTGCCGCAGGATGCGATGTGCCACACTATACAGAGTCTTCATTCCAGTGACCCCTCCAATCTTGTGAGTAGCAGAATGGATATAGAATTGTGCCATCTCAGCTTCTGACAAAGGATTATGAGTAAACTCATCATGCAATCTGAGGCCAGAAGAAAACCTTATGTCCCAAGCACTCTGAATTTTTTGCTTTGAAGCAATGCAGAAAATGTCTCCCGTCATCTATGTGAGAGAGTCACAAGTGGCTGGTATGAACACTGTGGCATAAAACTGACGGATGACATCCCAGTTGAAATCTTGCTTCAAATTGACTGTGTTGTGAATCCCAACAGTTCCAAATACATTCCTGAGAGCTGCAGCCTCTCCACTCAAATCCCTCCAAGAGATCCACTTATGAGGAGCCAAATAACGGTTTTCATAAGCAATGTTGTATACCTCCTTTTGAAACTTGGTGTGAAACCGCTGATCCGAGGTGTCTCTAGGTCTGAGAAATTGGTTGTGATGGCGCAAACGAGCAAAGTTCTCTTGATTCCGGACATCCACTTTGAACTCAAGTGATGCAAATGGATCTTCACTAGCTGCCGGAGGCTGAGGAGCGATTTCCTCCTCATTCTCAGAGCTGACATCTTCATAGGCAAAGTCCTCATCACTATCAGCTTGAAATTGTCGGGATGATTGGCCATGGTCCTCAACATACTTTGAGCGACGCTCATTTCCTTGAGAGCGATCGGCGCGAGGCATGACTGAAGCAAATCAAGAGAATATGAATAAGTGAATCAAGATTAAGCATGATAGAATTATGGATATGATGGTGAGATAGGCTATGAAATTGCTAGAGGGCAAAAGTATCAAGGAGCAAAAATGAACAAAGAGGAGTGCCGAAACGGGGAGGCCGGTCTGACCGAGGCAACTGGGCCGGTCTGACCGCCAGTACATGGCCGGTCTGACCGCCCATTGCCAGCCGGTCCGACCGGCCTAGCAACCTGGGCACAAATTCCCTTTGCACAAAATTTCTCTAAGTTCAAATTTGCCATAACAAATTGCATAGAGCCATGGGAAATGGTACCATAAGGCCAAAAATTTGAGTACAAGATGGATTTAGCCTAGGCAAGATCACATGCAAGCCCATGAACATGAACCCTAACCCTAACCTCCAAGGGGATGAACCCAAGATCGGACCGGAGAAGAACCACCAGTTGGACCGGCAAGATTTGCGACGAAACGGATTTTTGAGGATTGGGGGCAAGAGAAGAGGAGTTGGGCTCGGTTTGAGAAAAGAAGAATAATAGAGGCGAGAGAAAACTGAATAGAGAGGGTATTTATATCCCTGCCTGAGCCCCGGTCTGACTGGCCATGGGGGCCCGGTCGGACCGACTCAGGTTGGGCGGTCGGACCGTCCATGCCCACCCGGTCAGACCGACTGCACTAATACCCAGTAAATTTATAATTCAAGACAAAGAAGGGGCAAAAGTGGAAAGCATAGCAAAATAATTTAGAAAAATTTCAAACTATGCAGAAACAATGTATAACTTCCAAAGTTTATAAAGCATCAATTTTCAAAATTTTAAGTTCAAAAACAGGGAAATACTCAAATGTATGCTTTGGTTCAAAACGGTCATTTGACACTTTTTACCGAACTTCAACTTTAAATATCTTTTGTAGGATGGTTAAAGTTAAAACATTTGAATACGAAAAATGTTCATATGATCCATCTCTACAAGTTTGTTTTGGACTAAAGTTCAAAAGATGTCTTGAAATGAAACTAAGGGAAAATCCGATTTGACTCAAAAATAGAATCTTTAAGTTACCTTTTGGGTTAAAAAGAAAGTTCAAAGCTATAAAGGAGTTTTATTTGGACCAAAATGCTTGGAATACATTTGCAAACATATAGAGATACTTTCATGAAATTGTTTACAAATTTAGACCCTTTTATGGATAAAAGACATTTTGGAGCAAACTGATCATTTTTAACCAAAACTTCCATTTGATTTTGTTTTTCAACACATTAAGCAATTTGCAATACATAAGAATAACCACAACACTCCCCCTTAATGTATAGCTTAAGGAAAACATATAAGATCACATGAAATTCAAATATGACACTTTAAGCATAAAGCATACATATATGACACACAAGGATAGAGAAATTTAAAACTCACATATATGCATGATTTCAAGACACATTTGAGAAATCTATTATATTTAATTCATTCCTAAGTTTACAAAAGCGGGATTCATCAAGTGGTTTGGTAAAGATATCCGTCAATTGATCATCGGTTCTTATGTGGCTAATAACAATGTCGCCTTTGCCAACATGATCTCTTAGAAAGTGATGACGAATATCAATATGCTTGGTTCTAGAGTGTTGGACGGGATTGTTGGCAATTTTGACGGCGCTATCACTGTCACAAAGGAGAGGGATATTTGAGAATTATATTCCATAGTCAAGCAAGGTTTGCCTCATCCAAAGTAATTGGGCACAACAACTACCCGCGGAGACATATTCCGCCTCGGCAGTGGAAAGGGCAACAGAGTTTTGTTTCTTAGAGGCCCAAGAAACAAGATACCTCCCAAGAAATTGACAACCCCCGGAAGTGCTTTTCCTATCAACCTTGCAACCGGCATAATCCGAGTCGGAATAACCGATTAGCTCAAATTTAGCACCTTTGGGGTACCACAAGCCTATATGGATAGAATGTTTTAAATATCTTAGAATTCTCTTGACCGCCATCAAATGACAATCTTTTGGTGCGGCTTGAAATCTAGCACACATGAAAACACTAAACATGATATCGGGCCTAGATGCGGTAAGGTAAAGCAAACTACCAATCATGGATCTATATAATTTTTGATCTACTGCTTTACCTCTCTCATTTAGGTCGAGATGTCCGTTGGTTGCCATAGGTGTCTTGATAGGCTTAGCTTCCATCAACCCGAACCTTTTGAGAAGATCATGAATATACTTTGTTTGACTCACAAAGGTTCCATTCTTGAGTTGCTTGACTTGAAGTCCAAGGAAGAAACTCAATTCTCCTATCATGGACATCTCAAATTCCCTAGACATCATATCACCAAAAACCTTGCAACATTCTTCATTAGTAGAACCGAATATAATATCATCGACATAAATTTGACAAACAAAGAAATCATCATTAATTATTTTTGTAAACAAAGTGGTGTCGACTTTACCAATTTTAAAACCCTTTGAGAGGAGAAAATCTCTCAATCTTTCATACCAAACTCTAGGAGCTTGTTTTAAACCATAGAGAGTTTTTGATAGTTTATAAACATGATAAGGATTTTTAGGATTTTCAAAGTCGGGTGGTTGTTCAACAAAAACTAGTTCGGCTATTTTCACCATTTAAGAAAGCACTTTTCACATCCATTTGATATAGTTTAATATCAAAACATGAAGCAAAAGCGAGTAAGATGCGAATAGCCTCTAGTCTAGCAACAGGAGCAAAAGTTTCACTGAAATCCAAACCTTCGACTTGAGTGAATCCTTGTGCTACCAATTTTGCCTTGTTTCTTACAACCAACCCGTTTTCATCTGATTATTCTTTAAAACCCACTTTGTTCCAATGACATTGTGCTCTTTGGATCTCTCCACCAATATTCAAACCTTGTTTGTTTCAAAATTGTTAAGCTCCTCATGCATAGCATTTACCCAATCCGGGTTATTTAGAGCTTCATCTATATGTTTAGGCTCAATAGAAGAAACAAAAGAGTAATGCTCACAAATAGAAGCAACACGAGATCTAGTTTGAACACCCTTACTAATGTCACCTAAGACTTGATCAATTGGGTGATCTTTTGCGGTGGCATTGTGAACCTTAGATGGAATGGTAGATGATTGATTTTTGACATCATCTTCATCAAGTTGAGTCAAATTTTGCGTAGCGGAAGTAGAGGCTTCAACTTGTGTAGAGGATGGGAGTTCATCATCCTTCTTTAGGCTTGATATCACCGATGGACATGTTCTTCATTGCCCTCATCAAGCCTTCATCACCTACATCATCTAAATTTTCGTGCCCCTCTTGGGAGCCATTAGTCTCTCAAATTGAACATCCAAGATTTCTTCTACAATACCTTTGCTCTTGTTATACACTTTCGGTATGCCTTCTATTTGAGCATATCCAAGGAGAAATCCTTCATCACAATGACTTTCGAATTTGGTTAGTCTAACACCTTTTCTATAAATATAACTGTTGGACCGGAAACGGCGACCAGAGGGGGGGGTGAATGGGGACTTTTAAATTTCGGGCTTAAAAACTAGCCTTCGGTTTCAGTTCTGTCTTCTGCGGAACAGGCTTCGAACACTATCTTCGAAGGTCTGGTTCGGAGGTACTTCGACACCTTCGAACACAGGCTTCGGAGGAGCAAAAGTTCGAAG
>JAAALK010000284.1:7684304-7819573 GCA_019279435.1 Zizania palustris
AATCGTCGACAATAACAAGTACATACCACTTGCCGCCTAAAGAACTAACCCGAGAAGGACCTACAGTGTCCATATGGAGAAGTTCTCCGGGCTGTTCAGTCATCACAGTGGTGACTGGCGAATGCGAAGCGGCAATCATTTTTCCATGTCGACAAGGAGCGCAAACTAAATTCTTCTCAAACTTGAGCTTGGGCAATCCTCGGATCAAGCCTAGGGCGCTCAGACGAGCGAGCAACTCAAAGCTCATATGCCCTAGTCTCCTATGCCACTTCCAAAGCTCAGAAGTCGAATGAGCAACAAGACAATGAGAATAACCAGATGACTCTGAAAATCAGCTCCAAAAACTCTCCCAACCCTAAAGATCTTACACACCACAACGCCATCAGAATTGAGCACTTGCGAAGTATCGCGATGAAATCGCACTTCGAAGCCCTCATCAAGCAACTGAGATACAGACAACAAATTGTATCCCAGGTTTTCAACCAAAGCAACATCTTTGAGAGTGAAGTTCGCGTTAATTCTTACCACACCTTTACCTTTCACTCTATGTTGGGGAAATATACTTCCCTTAAACAGGGGCCAAATGACGTCAGCCTCCGACATCCTCCGGCCTAGAGCCAGGTACTGTTGGAGCCTGTTTTCTCTATAAGTATTGTTTCCAGGTCCCAAGGTGCCTTTCGGGGTCCGTAGCTTCGGAGCCCTCAGACCAGGGGGTCCGGCTCGGAGCCCCCAGTCCGGGCCCTGGCGCGAGGCGCCGGAGGCCACCCTCCGGGCGCAGAAGTCTGGAGGCCGCCCTCCGGAGTCAAGTCCGGAGGACACCCTCCGAGAGCCAAGCCCGGAGGCCACCCTCCGGGCGCAGAAGTCCGGAGGCCGCCCTCCGGAGTCAAGTCCGGAGGCCACCCTCCGAGAGCCAAGCCCGGAGGCCACCCTCCGGGCGCAGAAGTCCGGAGGCCGCCCTCCGGAGTCAAGTCCGGAGGCCACCCTCCGAGAGCCAAGCCCGGAGGCCGCCCTCCGGGAGCCAAGTCCGGAGGCCACCCTCCGAGAGCCAAGTCCGGAGGCCACCCTTCGAGAGCCTAGTCGGGAGACCACCCTCCGGGAGTCAAGTCCGGAGGCCACCCTCCGGGAGCCAAGCCCGGAGGCCACCCTCCGGAGCATGTTGCGAAGCTCCCCTCTGGGGTGCACTCCGAAGCCTTCTCCCCGGCCTCTGCCTTCGGTTTACCTTTTAGCTGGTCAAAGCCTGGCGCAGCCCGACATGTCAGTAAAGCTGTAAAGTTGCCTGGCACCTTTTGTACCGTAGCTAGCTCCTTTTTCCCCTCTCTGCCCCTGTGAGCCAAGGACTCATAGAGGGGCATTCCAGTCTTTTCCTCTGGCCTGCGTGCCTATAAAAGCAGGGCCAAGCCCTTGTAACGGGACAGGCACCAAGGGGCCATGAGACCCTGGAGCTATCCTCTTCACATCAAGGCACACCATGCCAAATCCACTACAAACTGGACGTAGGGTTATTATCCCCTAGGGGAGGCCCGAACCAGTATAAACCCTATCTCTCCCTGTGAGAACCCATCGAGGTTCACTCTCCACATCATACTCCACCATAGAAAAACCTGCTGGAACTGACGCAATTGTTCCAACAGTTGGCGCCGTCCGTGGGGAACTTAGTCCTAGAAGCTAAGTTCTCTACCACTGCCTGCAACCCGAAGTGCGCCCGAGGGGGGAGCATCGAGGCTTTCTCGCTTCGCGCACCCTCCGGCAAGGGGCTTCGAGGGCAGATCGAAGGCCACCTTCGCCTTCCTCCATCCTTCGCATACCGGAGCCCGCTCTCCGGCAAGGGGCTCCGCTCCACGTTTCAAAGGTCATCGGAGCCCGAGGGCTACAAGGTAAGTACCGCCCGAAGCCTTACTTCGATGCACCAATCTGCAGTTACATTAACATAAGCTCGAAGCCATGCTTCGCTTTACTTAAAAACCGAAGCCATGCTTCGCCGTGTTCAAAAACCGAAGCCACGCTTCGCCTTGTTCAAAAACCGAAGCCATGCTTCGCTTTACTTAAAAACCGAAGCCATGCTTCGCCTTATTTAAACCCGAAGCCACGCTTCGCCTTATTTAAAACCGAAGCCTTGCTTCGCTTTATAAAACCCGAAGTACCCCTCCGAAGGCTACACAGTGCCCCCGGGCCCGTAGCAGTGGGCTAAAAGGACTCCGGGCCACTGGCCCGACGCGTCCAGGGATTCCGGGCTCCACGCCCGAAGCATCCCAGGGATTCCGGGTTCCGCACCCGAAGCATCCCAGGGTCGAAGGTGACCCAGAGTCGAAGGTGGCTCAGAGTCGAAGGTGGCTCACACTATCACAGGTTCGGTGAATCCACACCAAATATCCTTCTCATTACAGGACCAAGTTCTGAAGCCTTGCTTCATTATCTAAACACGCTCCGAAGCCTGGCTTCGCGTGCTCATATACTATACGCCTAAGCGTCTCGAAGTCATACTTCGCCATAATCTAAGTGCGTTTCAGAGCCCCGCTCACGCACAACATCCAAACCCCGGCATGCCGAAGCATGCTTCGCTCAAATTGGGTATGCGGAAGCCTTGCTTCGCACCAAATTGATGCGTTCGGAGCCCGTAAGAGGCCCTCGCTCGGTACAAATCCAAATATCCGAAGCCGCCGAAAAGGCGCACCCCTTCGCATGTTTATTTTTTGCCCGCACCAGCAACGGTTGAGTCCCTAACTGCCACGAGCAAAGGGGGGAAGAATGTATGCGAGGTGTGCGAGTGTAATGCGCCGTACGAGCGTGGCAAGCTAAGCGTTCGAAGCCAAACAATGTGAAACATATAAACAAAGCGTGCAGGTATAATAAACTCCGTTCATTGAAGATCAATTGAGAAGTATGTTACAAATGTACTTCGTGCACAGAACTACGAATAATCTGTGTCTAAGCCTAAAAAGAACCGAGTGCGAGGCCCCAACCCTCGCTTGCCTCTCCTTCGGCGGGGGCCCCCTCGGCTGGATGTTGCCTCGTCGGAGCCCGCTCTCCCTCGACCGGCCCGTCCAGGCTCCGAAGCCCACAGGCTTCGGCTTCCGCTTTGCAGGTTGCTCCAGGTCCGCGAAGCAGGCGGAGCCGTGTCAAAGGCAGAAAAGTCTAGGGCTTCGTCGCTCGCTAAGGCCGCTCGCGAAGGCAAAGGTAAAGGGCTCTGAAGGGGCTCCGCCTTCACAGCGGCCAGTAAATCCTGGGCTATTTCGGAGATGGCTTCGCCCCTAGGCCCCCTCGGAAGCTTAAACCGAGGGGGGCCTTCGGACCTAGCTACTTCAAGAATCGCCCACAGTTGTCGAAGCCCTTCAGAGTCCTCGAGGACTTCGAGGTCTATGCTCGAAGGCTGAGCCTGGGCAGGTATAAAAAACCCCCGCATTCATATTAATAAACTGATAAGTCTTTACAAGCCTACAGCTAGGTATTACAAGGAAGCCTAAGGAGGTCTACACCTTCGGAGGCGGGGGCGGAGGCGTCGAGGTCGGAGGCTTGTCCGAGTCAGCGGGCCCCTTGAACCGGCGTTGTCGAAGGGCCTTCATGAGGTCAAGGACTGCCTCGCAGCCTTGCTCCTTCCAAGGTTCCTGCAGCCGCCGCCAAGCCCCACGGACTTCGCCCGGAGGCGTCACCAAGTGCGGACCCCCGAAGGCCACTGAGGTCACGGAGGTCGCAGCCCGAAGGTGGTCGCACCCCGCGGCATGAAGCATATGCAGCACCCCTTGGCCCGCGACGCGACCGGCCATAAGAGCGAAGCCCGTTAGCACTTCGTCCGCTACCGAAGCCGCAGTCTTCAAGAAATCGGCGCGGTCCCCAATCGGGTCCTGATCGCCAAATTCCGGAGTCCGGCACTCGGTCCCTATCTTTTCAAGGACCTCAGTAAGGCTCTGGGTGGCCTCGCCAAGATTAGCCACGACAAAGCTTTCAAGATCCCGAGCTCGCTGGCGGAGCTCCTCGTTCTCCTTCGCCTGACGGGCCTCGGCGTCCTTCGAAGCTTGGAGCTCCGCGCGGAGCCGAGTCGTCTCCAAGGCCAAGGCTTCCTTCGCCTCAGCAGCCGAAGCCTCGGCCCGCCTCCGCTTCTCGGCCTCCTCCAAGACCTCGCGGCGAAGGGCCTCCTTCTCTTCTGCGAGGCGCTCCATCCGCCGGTCAGCAGCAGTCGAAGCTGCCGCGTTCAGTGCGAAGGCCTGCAGGAATTCAAGAAACCTTAAGTATTAACCAAGAGACAAAGTATAGTTCGAAGCTGCAAGGGGCTCCGCTCACCCGCATGAGGACTTCGTTCGAGCTAACGAAGAGCTCCGTGGGATCTCGGTGGCTAAGCTGGGCCACCAAGTCCCCCTCCTCCGCAGAAGCGCAGGCCTCGCGGAAGCCGAGGATCGCCGCCGCCGTCACGCCCCCCTCGGCTTGAAGGGGTGAATCACCGCCACGGTGGTCTCCGCGGGCTCCGGCGGGGCAGGGCTCAGGCCCACCACGTCCACCTCTTCTTCGCCTCGAGGGACTTCGCGGCTGCCGCTGCCTTCATCGTCGGATGAAGTACTCTCGGACTCCGAGTCGCTGCCGCTGCCGCTGCTGCTGCCGCTGCTACTCGAAGCTTCCGTGGGCTTCGCTTCGGCAGACTTCGATCCACCCTCGCTTGTCGGCTTCGTCTTAGCGGGCCTCGCATCGTCCTCGTCCTCTGCAAGGAGCCAAGTCAAAACCTGCATATTAAAGAGAAGCTTGCAAAAAGAAAAAGGGTTTACCATCATCAGAGATCTCTTGGAAGGAAGCAGGGGCTAAGTGTGTCCTCTAGCTCCCTCGCTGCGAAGCTGGCGCATCCACCTCCGCGCCTGAAGTTGGTTCCGCCGGAGCATCCGTGGCCTCCTTGGCAGCAGGAGTGCGCGCGTCGACCTCCGCCTCCGAAGCCCTCGCCGCCAGAGGCTTCGCGGCCTTCTTGGGAGTCGGAGTAGCTGCGGGCTTCACCGCAGCCTCCCCCGAGGCGTCCGCTTCGTCCTCGTCCCCCCTCTTCCTCTTGGCTCCGGCCGACGAGGTAGCCAGGTAGGTGAAGTCCGGCAGAGCGGGGAGCCCTCCGAGGCCAAGAGCGGTCCACACTCTGTTCCAGCGCTCCCAGGACCCCACCAGGGCAAGGCGCTGGTTCTGCTCCTCGGGGGTCGGAGTCCCGACGACCCGGTCCGCCGCCGCGATGGCCTCCTCCGGGGTCCTCATGTCGAGGTCGGCTACGCGAAAAGGTTGAGTCAGGAGCAAGCATTCGAAGTATTAAAAGCAAGAAGAGCGCGAAGCCTTACAGAAGCAGTCGAAGGCCAGCTCGCTGAGTTCACCTCGGCCCGAAGCCTGGAAGAGACCCTCCGGCCAAGAGCGCACGAGGGGGCTGAGCCGAAGGGTGATGAACTCCTCCGCGAGGTCCCTCATGCTCATCTTCGCCGCCACCCTTCGGAGCAGCGAGATCCTCGAGTGAAGAAGGCCTTCGCTGGTCGTCACCACCCCTTCGCGTCGGTACAGGATGTGGGCGTTGGTACTCCGAAGGGGAGAGTTCGCGCCGACGGAGGCGTAGAACCACTCTTGATCCCATCTCGAATACCACTTGTTGTTTACGGCCCTCGCAGGGAAGGCGTCCTGGAACTCCTTCCGGAGCTGGAAGTTGGCGCTGCCGAAGGCCAGCGCCCTCTTGACGCGGTCCGTCCCCTCCCTGGGCTTCGGCTGGCAGTTGGCGTCATGAAGAGCAACGAAGACGTCCGCGCGGCCCTCGCAGCCTTCGGCCCTCATGGCCCACTCAAAAACAGCTAGCCTCGCCACTGCGTTGGGCGAAAGCTGAGGGAGCTCAAGGTTGTAGGCCTTGAGGACTTCGCTCAGCATCCCCACCGCAGGCAGTCCGAGGCCGGCCTCGAAGAAGGCTTCAAACACCACCACTTCGTTGGCCCGAGGCTTCGGTACGGCCTCCGACTTCTCTGGAACCCTTAATTGGATTTTCGCTGCAATCTTCCCCTCGCAGGCTCTCCGGACCGACTCCTCCGTAGAGATCGAAGCCCTCATCTCCAGGGTCTGCTCGAACCTGTCGGAGGGCGTCCGAAGGTCCCTCGGCCCCAGTCGCCTAGCTGCGGGCTTCGCTGCCGCGGCCGCTGTCGCCGCCGCCTGCAATTGGGCGGAGCCCGAGCTCGAGCCCAAAACCAGGGGCTTCGCCACTCCCTTCTTCGGCATTCTGATCAAACTTCGGCTCGAAGGACTAAAGGATGGCGAAGGGCTAGAAGCTCGCGAAGGTCGCTCTGCGGAGCTAGGAGGAAGAGGAGAGCGAAGGTGTTAAAGCGGTAAGAAGAAGCGAATGAAAGTGTGCCGGAGCTGCACGCGGTAAGTCCCTATTTATAGGCGCGGTAAGAATTCCAACCGCCGTGGGCCGAGCCCACCGCCAGATGGGCCTCAGGCGAAAGCGAATCGAGCCCAAGCAAGGTAACGGTAACTTTTTCGACCATTGCGAAGTCGTTCGGCCTCCCCGAGGCCGTTTTGGCGGCAAGCGCGGGCATTTATTACCCCCAGGTATCGAGGTCACCTTCGGTCCAGGCTCCGAAGGTATGTTTCCTCTGAAGTCATGTTTTCAGGTCATTTGTCCTAAGGGCGTGTGCACCCCTTCGTCCTGAAGGCCTACACGCGAGGGGCTACTGTTGGGGAAATATACTTCCCTTAAACAGGGGCCAAATGACGTCAGCCTCCGACATCCTCCGGCCCAGAGCCAGGTACTGTTGGAGCATGTTTTCTCTATAAGTATTGTTTCCAGGTCCCAAGGTGCCTTTCGGGGTCCGTAGCTTCGGAGCCCTCAGACCAGGGGGTCCGGCTCGGAGCCCCCAGTCCGGGCCCTGGCGCGAGGCGCCGGAGGCCACCCTCCGGGCGCAGAAGTCCGGAGGCCGCCCTCCGGAGTCAAGTCCGGAGGCCACCCTCCGAGAGCCAAGCCCGGAGGCCACCCTCCGAGAGCCAAGCCCGGAGGCCGCCCTCCGGGAGCCAAGTCCGGAGGCCACCCTCCGAGAGCCAAGTCCGGAGGCCACCCTCCGAGAGCCTAGTCCGGAGACCACCCTCCGGGAGTCAAGTCCGGAGGCCACCCTCCGGGAGCCAAGCCCGGAGGCCACCCTCCGGAGCATGTTGCGAAGCTCCCCTCTGGGGTGCACTCCGAAGCCTTCTCCCCGGCCTCTGCCTTCGGTTTACCTTTTAGCTGGTCAAAGCCTGGCGCAGCCCGACATGTCAGTAAAGCTGTAAAGTTGCCTGGCACCTTTTGTACCGTAGCTAGCTCCTTTTTCCCCTCTCTTCCCCTGTGAGCCAAGGACTCATAGAGGGGCATTCCAGTCTTTTCCTCTGGCCTGCGTGCCTATAAAAGCAGGGCCAAGCCCTTGTAACGGGACAGGCACCAAGGGGCCATGAGACCCTGGAGCTATCCTCTTCACATCAAGGCACACCATGCCAAATCCACTACAAACTGGACGTAGGGTTATTATCCCCTAGGGGAGGCCCGAACCAGTATAAACCCTATCTCTCCCTGTGAGAACCCATCGAGGTTCACTCTCCACATCATACTCCACCATAGAAAAACCTGCTGGAACTGACGCAATTGTTCCAACACTCTACTCCTTCGATTGTTTCCGAAGGTGATATGTTCCCTTTGCTTGATTGTGGTGAGGCTGGAGAACCAATTTGCATCTCCGGTCATGTGGCGCGAACAACCGGAGTCCATGATCCACGTGCCCTCCAAGCCTCGACCTGTCGCCTACACATGATAAGAACGTCTCGATCGCTCAGTGCTGGGGTGAGTAAAATAATGACGAGGCATCCAGCACTGAGTGACACGAGTAGTAGGCACAGTAAAAGCAGACGGTCTACGCATATAATAATCAGAATGATGCAAAGTGCGAGGTCTACCTACATGCTGTGAAAGAACAACATGTCGAGGTCTCCTACTCTGACGAGGTACAAATCTGCCAGCCCGAGGTCTACCACCATATGGAACATGGTGAAGACCTCGAGGAGCAAAACCTCTCCGAGAAGCACGAGGAGCCTCAAAAGCAGGACGATAGTACATCTCAGACTCATGCATACCTAAAGATGGGTAATGCATGTCCTGGTAACTCATCGCATGTGCGCGTCGCTCATCCTTGATGCGACGAAAACAAAACCCAACCAAATGACCTGCCCGCTGACAATAAGAACAATGGAACACTCTCCTAGGGGCACTCTCATGGGTCACAGGAGCAACTCTCACAGGCTCCTTGGGTTTCTTTTGAGTGGTTTTCTTGAGAGGATTTTTCTTGGTAGGAGGAGTGGTTTTCTTTGGAGGATGGGAGAGGTAAAAATAGTTTTGGTCTTACTGTCTGAAGCTATCCTCTCAAAACCCAAACCTAGAGCTACCCCTGCTCTGTCAGCACACAACTTGGTCTTGGCCAAGAGCAAATCCATCCTACCCTTCCCTTCAGTGCATTTATTCACCACAGAAAGAAGGTATTCATTTTCTGACATGAGGTTTTCAGCTCGCTCTCTAACAGTGCCTAGCTGGTCCTTAAGGGTAATGCAAGTGTCACAACCAGGTTGCACATCCTTAGAACTACCGGCCCTCTCCAATCTAGCCTCCAAGTCATGAACATGCTTATCACGTAAATTAATGCTATCGCGTAATAAAGAGCAGTTCATGCAATCAATAATTTCATGAGGTCTAGAATCCACCTCCAAAAGCTGCTTCTGTGCAGTCTCAAGCTCAGAGAGAGTTTGAGCATGAACAGAATGCAACTGAGCAAGCTCACTCATGACAACAGAACATGATTCACATTCAGCATCATCAAATTTGGACTTAAGCATGGCATATTCAGTAGAAATATTTTCTAGCCTAAGTCTAAGGTCTTTTCTTTCTCTAGCGGCTTGCACAAGCAATCTATCCTGACCTAGCACAACTTCATTCAGCTCATCTAATTTAATTAGAAGCTGGTCAGATGATAGGTTTACCTCAGATGAGTCAAGCTCATCGCCGCTGTGATCGCTATCGGCCATGAAGCAAAGGCCGGTGAAGTCACGTCCGTTCTTGTCCTTCTTGTCCTCCTTCCTTGGGGACTCCTCCTCCTCAGAGCTCGACTCCTCAGTTGAGGAAGTGTCGATGTCGCTGAGAGCAGCAACAAAAGCTCTGGAAGCGGCCTTGGCTACTTTCTTAGCCATCTTGCCGCGCTTGCCCTTCACAAAGGGCTTCCTCTCCTTTTTGTGGTATTTGGGGCGGTCACTCTCATCTCTCTTCTTGATTTTGGGGCAATTGGCCTTAATATGAGAGGTGTCGCCACATTCATAGCAACCACTAAAACCACTTCTCCTCTGATCCCGTCTCTCATGATGAAAGCGGGTGAACCTCCGAGCAATGAGAGCAAGCTCATCATCAGCTAGAGTATCCACCTGCTCCTTTGTGACGGAGACCAGGGAGGACAAAGCAAAACCATCTGCAAGAACACAAGTGCCTGATGTGCTTGGTTCTGCAGTGGTGCCACGGCTAGTGCTAGAAACCAATGCCAATGGCTGTGGCAAAGAGCTTCTGTGCACAGCAAGAGATGCCTTGGCAATCTCTGTGGACTTCAGCTTGCTAAAGAGTTCGTCACAGGTCAATGTGTCATAGCCTGTGGACTCCTCAATGCTGGATATCTTCACCTCCCATATGCTACGGTTAAGTGCATAGAGAAGCTTGATAGCCCTATCATGATCACTGTAAGCAAGCGTCCCGTTGGATCGCAAGTTACTCACTATAGCATCAAAGCGCGAAAACATGGCATCTATAGATTCACCAGGTGCCTGCACAAACAGCTGATACTGTTGGTTGTAGGTGCTTTGGCGCCTGGCCTTAATCTGAGTAGAGCCCTCATGAAAAATAGTGAGCGTTGTCCAAATTTCCCTAGCAGTCCTAAGGTGCTGCACCCTATCGAACTCACTCCGGCTCAAACCGATGAACAGTATATTTCTTGCCTTGGAATTGGCATTATACTGATCCTTCTCTGTTTGAGAGGTGCGAGTCTCAGGGATGGAGTATTGTGATTCCACAATCTCCCAAATTGCATTTCCTTGGCTTAACAAGTAAGCCTCCATGCGCACCTTCCAATATGCGAAGTCTGTCCCATCGAACAGAGGAATTTTACTGCCTCTATCCATGTCGCCAACAGATCACAAAACCGGTTAAGGTCAACTGGTGATCTTAACCCGCTCTGATACCAATTGTTGGACCAGAAACGGCGACCAAAGGGGGGGTGAATGGGAGCTTTTAAAATTTCGGGCTTAAAAACTAGCCTTCGGTTTCAGTTCTGTCTTCTGCGGAACAGGCTTCGAACACTATCTTCGAAGGTCTGGTTCGGAGGTACTTCGACACCTTCGAACACAGGCTTCGGAGGAGCAAAAGTTCGAAGCCTAGAAGACTTCGCTCCACTTACAACCCTCGGAAATCTACTCTGCTAAGTCAGTGCAGGCTCCGCACGCGAGGTGCTTCGAGCAGGCTTCGCACTTCACCCTTCGCAAGAGTGGACAGCCCTCTGAGGACTTCGACCAACTACTTGGCGGCAGCAACCGGTGCTGGGCTTCGTACACGAAGGTCTACACGCACACAAAACGGACTACGCTAAGGGCTTCGACACAAGAAGCAAAACGGGCCTCGGTCAGGGCTACGCTAGTAAGCAGCGAGGTCTTGCCTCCTGTTACACAGAGCGAACGCACGCTGACAAAACACACACCTCGCACAAAAACAGCCTTCGCCTCAACAGGCTTCGGTGCACAACTACAGGCGAGGTATGTAACGCGAGCTCAAGCAAAAAGCACAATGAAAACAGGGCTTCGCCGCTTGAACAAGGAACACAGAAAATGAACTCTCTGGATGTATTAAAATCGAAGTATGGCTACAGGAGCTCAACAGTAAATGCTCAAAGTGTTAAATGTTACCTACCGAGCCCCCATATTTATAGCCCATAGTTCACCCAAAGGAATTGACTACACTACCCCTAGGGTTTACATTCATTTTGTCTCTACAGAACTAAGGGGTACAAAAGGTAGTCTACCTTTATTCTGGAGGCTTCTCTGTCAGCTGCAGAGGGGACAGTGTCAGCCTTTTTCAGAACAGACAGTGTCAGCCTTTACAGTGTTGACTTCTGGAACCTCCCTTCGCACCGGAGGGTGCGGTAGCTTCGGCGAGAAGCCTGCAGCCTGTTGGCCTTCGCTCCGCCGAAGAAGTCCTTCGATACAGTGATGGTTTTGAGCCGAAGCCGTCAAAGCCCCTTGGGTCTTCGCACCAACACCTCCGGAGTGGATCACCACGGCTTCGCAGCTACTCCCAGCTCGAACACCGTCCGTCCGTGTACCGAAGCCATGCATGGCCGAAGCACCTCAAGACATCCTCACTCCGGAGCTAGCCTCGCTCCGAAGTCCTTCACACTCCGAAGCCCCACCTTCGGAGTACCACCCTTCGAAGTCCCTCCTTCGTCCAAGGCCTCCGCATGAAGCATTCCATGAGCACTCCGTCGCAGTGCCTCTTCCCGAGCACACTCCTCGACGAGCCTCACCCGGACCATGCCTTCGATGCGCCTCGACTTCTGAGACCTTCGTCGGGCCACCTTCGAGTGTCTCCCTCCGGAGCACACTTCGAACACCTTGCCTCCGCAGAGGACTTGATCCACCAACTCCGAAGTCACTCCATTCGGAGTACCTTCGAAGTGCCTCACCTCCGAGGACTTTGTCTCGGAGTACCTTCAGCCGGAGCCACGCTCCGCACTCTCTGCCTTCACCTGGCACGCCTTGACCCGAGGACCGACCCGGACCTCCTTCGCAGCCACCGTGACGGAGCTCCCCGCTCTCCTGGCATCAAGCCTCCCGCTTGACCCAGGTTCACCCGGCTCGAACCTTGTCCGTCGCCTCCGAAGTCCCTGCGCACCACAGACAAGCAGACAAGTGTTTTCCAGTACTCCGGAGACCTCTCCGGGTTATCAACTTCCGGCACACACTCCGGTGTACCGCCCAAAGTACCGAAGCCTTCGGTACGAACCCAGTCATCGCGTACTGTCGGACCCCTCCGACGAGCACACTCCGCTGCACAGCTGCAGCAAGCAACACCGAACACCCTTCGGTGAAACCACCTCCGAACACCCTTCGGAGGTCCCACCTCCGAAGCCCCTTCGGAGGTACCCTTCGAACAGAGGGTAAAATCCTGTCAATCACTCATCACAAAACATCGAAACCAACCCTTGGTTTCTCAATAACATTTGCAACCGAAAACACGAAAGTAAGCAATATTTGGTTTTCGTCCAATTAAAAGTTCATATGGAGTCTTTTTCAAAAGACGATGCAAATAAAGACGATTAGAAGCATGACAAGAAGTGTTTATAGCTTCCGCCCAAAAGGAGTCGGAGACACTATACTCATCAAGCATAGTTCTAGCCATCTCAATTAGGGTCCTATTCTTTCTTTCCACAACACCATTTTGTTGTGGAGAATAGGTGGCGGAAAGCTCATGTTTAATGTCGAGATCATCACAATAATCTTCAATATTTGTATTTTTAAACTCGGATCCATTGTCACTCCTTACTTTTATAATAGAAAAATTTAATTCGTTTTGAGCCCGTTTTGCAAACTTTTTGAAAATCTCGGAGGTTTTAGCTTTGTCATGCAAAAAGAAAACCCAAGTAAATCTTGAGAAATCATCCACAACTACAAGACAAAATATTTCCTCCGATGCTTTTATAAGTTATTGGACCAAATAAATCTATATGCAAAAGCTCCAATGGTCTAGAAGTAGACATGGCGCTTTTGCTAGGATGAGAGCAAGCGACTTGCTTCCCCGCTTGACAAGCACTACAAAGTTTATCTTTTTCAAATTTTATATCTTTTAAACTAACAACCAAATCTCGTTTTGCAAGCTTGTTTAGTTGACTCATTTCCACATGAGCAAGCCTTCTATGCCAAAGCCAACCCAATGAGGTTTTTGCAACCAAACAAGTTTTTAAATTAGCTTCATTTGAAGAGAGAACCACCAAATAGAGATTTACAAAACAAAAACCTTTGAAAACTAAGGAGTTATCATGGATACTAGTTACAAATACTTCTTGAGGATTAAATGTGCATGAAAGGCCTAAATCACATAGTTAAGCAATAGACAATAAGTTGAAATTCAATGACTCAACTAGTGAAACATTGGAAATGGAGAAATCATTTGAAATAGCAATTTTACCTAGACCCATTACCTTGCCTTTACTATTATCACCAAAGGTCACTTTTTCTTGATCTTTGGCACCAACTTCAAATGATGTGAATATTTTCCTATCACCGGTCATGTGTTGAGTGCACCCACTATCAAGCACCCAATGTGATCCTCCGGTGTGGTAGTTTACCTACAAAAGAGATCAAGCCCTTTTAGGTACCCAAATTCTTTTGGGTTCTTGTAGGTTAGTTACCAAAGCTTTTGACACCCAAATGGATTTCTTCTTTTCTCCTAAAATAGGAGTGCCTAAAAACTTAGCATAAATGGAGCCATCATTAGCTTTCTTAAGCATGTAATGAGAATCAAATACACCACATTTAGGGATTTTGTTTATGTGACATTCACCTATCATGTGACCAACTTCACGACATTTATTACAAAATTTACTATTGCTCTTAACAAACCTTGGAGCTTGATAAGAAGGCTTTTTGCCCTTCTTGGGAACAAAACCAAGTCCCTCCTTGTTGAAGGAGCATCTTTTTTCGCTTAAGATTTTGTCAAGAGTATTTTTGCCTTTGAAGCATCTTTCCAAACTCTTACTTAGCTTGGCAACTTGCTTCTTGAGCTCATGATTCTCAACAACTAATAATGAATTAGATGAAGATGATACATTTATGGAACATAATGCACTATCAATAGTGGATTAGCATGGCATAGCAAGTAAATCATCACATGAGGTGGATATGCTAGTCTTAGTTGGAATGCAATTTGCAACATTTATACAAGTATCATCAAAAATATCACTTGTAACGCCTATATCTACCTTTGGCTTAATGAGTGTAGAGGCAAGAAGAGTTTCATGAGTTTTCTCAAGCCTCTCATGAGAGACCAAAAGCATCTCATGAGAAGTCTTTAACTCCTCATATTTAGCTACTAAAGACTCATGGTCTTTCTTTAGAGCCTTAAACTTGACTCTCTCTTTGCCGTTTAACTCATTGATCTCCTCAAGCATTTATGCAAGATCATCATAAGACAATTCATCATCACTATCATCTTTTTCACTAACACAAGTAGATTTTACCTTAGTACTTCCTTTTGCCATGAGACAAAAAGGAGAGTATAGTGATGGAGCTTCTATTATTGCGATCCCCGCCATTTTCTTCTTTCTTGGATTTGACTCACCACCGGAGTCGGAGCTTGAAGAGGACTTGGAGCTATCTTCATTTGAGTCTCATTCTCCCACAAATGCTTCATTTCTACCCTTTTTCTTGTTCAACTTCTTGAAGAGATTTTTCTTCCCACTCTTCTCCTTCTTCTTCTTTTGAGATTTTTCATCTTCACTCTCTTGTTTGTTTGGGCATCTTGAGGCAAAATGACCCTTCTCATTGCACTCATAACACCTCACATTCTTTAGACTCCTTTTGGTTGACTTCTTGTCATCATTGTTCTTGAAGGAACTTGAAGAGTTTCCTCTCTTTTTCATGAACCGGTTGAACTTTCTCACAAAGAGAGCCATCTCTTCATCTTCGGTATCACCATCACAAGAAGTGTCTTCTTCTTCTTCACATTTCTTCTCCACCTTGGCTTTCAAGGCAATGTTCTTCTTCTTGGATGAGGAGTGATCTTCGGAGCTTCCTTCAATTCTCTTGTTCTTGTAAATCTCATTTGTGTTAATAGTCCCCAAAAGTGTTGTGGGAGTCAAACTTGACATGTCCGAGTTAATAAGGAAGGTCACCAATGTGTCATATTTCTCAGGCAATGCTCTTAACATTTTTTGAGCAACTTCCAACTCCGTGTACTTCACTCCAACACCTTTGAGATCATTGACAATCACATTGAGTCATGCATACATCTCATTTACACTTTCATTTGGCAACATGGTAAATGTTTCATAGTTGATATTGAGGTAGTGTGACTTGACATTCTTCACACTTGTCGTTCCATCATGTATATCTTGAAGTGTGGTCCAAATATCATGTGCCGTTGAAATATTGCTTATCCTATTGAATTCTTCGGCACACAAACAATTGAACAAGGCATTTGTAGCTTGATCATCAAGTTGCATACCTTTCTTGTTTTGATAAGTTAAATTCATCTTGTCTTCAACTTCAAAACCTAACTCAACAATACACCAAATTTCAAAGCTCATGGCTTTGAGGTGAGCAGCCATACGTACTTTCCAAATGGAATAATTTGAGCCATCAAAGAAAGGACCTTTGCCTACGTTGTGAACCACCTCGTCGGACATCTTCTCTCTAGGCGGTAAAGCCTAAATTGAGAGACCAAGCTCTGATACCACTTGTAGGATCGATGTACCGACTAGAGGGGTGTGAATAGGTGGTTTTTTAAAACTAATTCAATTTAGATTAGCACTAGACAAGACCTTAGACAAAAATAACAAAGTACTAGATTAAACTAGTGCAACCTAGGATGGCAAAGATAAATTACTCTAAGAAGATAAATTTTCACAATTTAACTTGCTCAAAGTAAAAGGGACAAGAGACAACCGAATTTTATCCTGAGGTTCGGAAATTTGCCAATTTCCTACATCCTCGTTGAGGCAAGTTTCACTTGACCGCTCTCTTCACCAAGCCGCAGATTCCTTAAAGAGAAATTGGCTAGAAGATGAGCCGGCACCAGAAGTGCAACTCTCGGGCCTCGATCACTAGTGGTAGCTCTTATCCACTCCGATAGGCGAGCTCTGACCTTCACAACCTCCCGAGTCTCCTCCACAACCTTCTTGGAGAGATCACCGGTTTCTTCTCCGAGCCGTCTAGGAGGTGGCAACCTCCAAGAGTAACAAGCTGCAATCAAAGCTAGGAGAAGACGATCAAGTGCCAAAATGCAAATGCAATGCAATCTATTCAATCACTTGATCACCCCTTTTTGCTTCCCAACCACACTAGTGCTCAATTTAGTGCTCAATGGTGGGAGAGACTCTCTTGTGCTCTAGTTTGCTCAAATGAATGCCAAAAGTCTAGCAAAGGAGCTGTAGCAACGGGTTTATATAGCCACACACCCAAAAGTAGTCGTTACAAAGAGTTAGGTGGCTCTCTGCGCACTGTCGGTCTGACCGCCCATCTTGGGCCGGTCTGACCGACCCTTGCTGTAACGGCTAGAAAACTAGCGTTTTACTGATGTGATAGGGCAACCCGGTTTGACCGGCCATCGGCTCAGTCAGGCCGATAAGGTCCTCGTCGGCTCTGTAAACTAGCAGATTTTACAACTGCGCAACCCGGTTGGACCGACCCCCTAGCCGGTCGGACCGCCCATCACAGTCCGGTCTGATCGGACCCACATAGTCGGTCAGACCGCCAGGGCCAGACACACTCCAAAAGATGCATTTTTGTAGTTTCAAGAACTTGCCAATATTTGTAACTTTTGCAACAATCACACATGATCAAAAGCTACTATATGCAATGCAAATTGACACTTGAAAATCAACTCATAACCAAGATGCAACTCCTCTTTATAGTATGACAAAAACAAAATTTAAACCTAGACTAATTGATCGCTCCAAACACCTCGATCAATTTCTAGTTTTCTTCAAACCTTTTGTCGTTGCTCTTTAATCGTCCAGATCTTCGGCTTTTCCATCTTGTAATCCATTTATGCGGGACCTAATAATTTCCTTCACACTTAAGAAAAATATTAGTACACAAATGCACGTTTGTCATTAATTACCAAAACTCACATGGGGCCTAGATCTTCAGCCGCGCCGCCTACGCACCCCCATGTCGCGCCGCCTGAGTTCCCGCCTAGACGCCTCCACGCCGCGCCGGCCGGGCCCCTCCACGCCACGATGGGCTGGTTTCCTCGCCTTGAATGGGCACAACACGAAGAAATGCCAACAGGAGCTCCATGGTCTTCCCCACCCGCAACAATGGCTACTCGCCATGGTTGCTCTGCTTTTTGGAACAGAGCCTTGCTGCCAGATCTTCAAGAGCCACTGCCAACTCCAACGGAGTCCCCACTGCCAGGGTCCTCACTAACTACAAATACAAAGACAGCGGAGAAACAGAATGGAGTGTGCTCCTATGCTCCTATGGAGGAATACATGGCATTCCTCACAAGTGGTCCATCAACACCAAAAATCTATGACTAGATCTTAAAATATTTAAATTGCTGCCAATGTTTGTGTTAAATACTATAAATGTTGTAACCTTCATTGTAATAAGGCAGAAATGTTATATCTTTGTCATACTACTTGTCTATTATATATATGCATGTTTTTTATATACATGTCTTTTAAGCATCAGCTTCAAAAAATGCTATATATTGATGACTATTATTTAAACAAACGTTGGATTAGAAACAAGGTATTAGAGTCTTGGACACAACTGCAACTACAGTGTCGTCCGCCTTAATTGGATGGTGTCCAAGCAGCAAAATTATTTTCCTAATATTAAGAGGTCTAGACCATTTGGTGATTACCTTCAACATTTTAATACCAACTTGTTTTATAAAAATAAACTTTATGTTGTTCATACATTAAAAAGAATCCATCAGAAATATTGTACAACATATTAATGGTACATGATTACCTAAATTTTAAGTCATCTACATTATGTGTCATGCATAATAAATTTTATGATTAGCATTTTATTTATTTTTACAACATTTATATATACATTTACTCTCTTAGTAAATTAAAATATGTCCATACATGTAGGATTTGGCTGATATTTCAAAGAAAGAATTCCCCGAACTTGCATTAGATGACAGCAATTATTTACCTTGGACACAAGATGTTAAAATAAATTTAACAGTCCAGTCGATGTATTAATAACATTATGGATCCAGTACCAAATGCACCAGAGATCTCAGATTACAAAAAATATGCCACACTTCATTTTCTGTGACATCACCTCCACTCAGATTTAAAATCTGAATATGTGATGGAGGAAGATCCTCTTACTTTATGGAAATCACTTAAGTATCGATATGGGCAGCAGAAAAATATCATACTACCCGAAGCTCAATGTGAGTGGTCACTAATTCGCTTTCAAGATTTCAAATCAGTAGCAGATTATAATTCCATTGTACATAAAATCTGCTATAAATTGAAATTTTGCGATCAACCTGTTTCTAAGGAAGCAATGATCGAGAAAACTTTATGTATTTTCCATCCAACATTCCGGGTATTGCAACAGCAATATCGCCAACAGAAATATACAAAGTACTCTGAGTTAATATACAACAATATCGCCAACAGAAAAATCATTAGAATCACCCAATGGGCGTTGCACCTCTTCCGAAGTACATTTTAATTCTCAGCGTACTAAGTTTCATGGCAACAAATGGAATAAAAACTTCAAAGAAAAGTCAAAGTTTCAGAATAAAAGGCATGGGTATAAGACAAACAAAGGTAAAAATCCATTTAAGGATAGTCTTGTAGACAAATTTGAAATTTGTCAAAGGTGTGGATGTATGAACCATCGTACAAATAAATGTAGGATACCAAAGCATTTAGCAGAACTTTATCTAAAGTTTGGCAAGGATAAGCAAGTTCGTATGAATAAATTTGAGACGCACTTCAATGAACAACAAGTCAACGACTTACCTGTGGGACCATCTCAAAGCGCCTATCAAAATGAAGTTCAAAAGAAGGAGCAAAACCCATCCAATATCGACAATATGATAGTCAAATATCACACTAAAGATATATATGGGGATCTCAAATAAATTTCATACATATTTCATATGTAATAGCAAATTAGAATTATAAATTTTGTATAAATATATTGTAATATGTATTTGATATGTTATCATGAACATCATATGTTATATATGTAGATATTATATTTTTTATCTCTCACTTATATATAGTTATTATTATTATTATTTTTTACGGGATTTTACACAGATGGAAGATGAGGAAATTTGTTTAGTAGATAGTGGCTCTACTAACACAATTCTACGTGAGTTTAAATATTTCCAAAATCTTTATAAGAAACATGGAAATATCATGACTATCGTTGGACACGACGCACTAATTGTGGGCTCAGGTCGAGCCACGATTACGCTCCCGATGGGTATGAAGTTAATAATTGAGGATGCATTCCTGTATCCTGATTCAACTCGTACTATTGCTCAGTTATAAAGACATCCGCCTTAATGGCTACCATATTGAAACTCAAACTGAAAATAATGTAGAATATTTATTTCTCACTAAATCCAACAGGATTAAACAAAGTGATACTTGAGAAATTTTCTTCATTTTCATCTGGTTTATACTACGCATACCTAAAACTCGTATCACATATTGCGTTTAAAATAATTTTTCAAAACCTTGATAAATTCAAGACTTGGCATAATCACCTTAGTCACCCTAGAATAGGGATGATGAGAAAAATTATTAGCAATTCTATAGGTCACAATATTAATCTTGGAAGATTCCCTAGGTCATCAGATTTTACATGCACTGCATGTGCCATGAGAAAAATTAATCTTAAGACCATCATATCTTAAAATTAAGAATGAATAAATAAATTTCCTTGAACGCATTCAAGGAGACATTTGTGGTCCTATACAACCATTATCCAGACCATTTAGGTACTTTATGGTGCTTATAGATGCATCTACACGATGGTCCCATGTATGTCTCTTATCTACAAGGAACCACACATTTGCAAAATTAATGGGTCAAATTATCAAATTAAGAGCTAGCCATCCTGAACATAGGATAAAATCAATAAGGATGGACAATGCCGCTAAATTTAGCTCACGTGCATTTAATGATTGTTGTATGGCTCTAGGTATCAATTTAGAACACTTGGTACCTTATGTTCATACCCAAAATGGGCTTGCTGAATCTCTAATCAAGAGAATAAAATTAATTGTTAGACAATTTTTACATAGTTTGCAAATTACCAACCTCTTATTGGGGTCATGCAGTCTTACACGCCGCAGATTTAATACAAATTAGACCAATTGCATATCATGTAACATCTTCATTGCAACTCGTACATGAAAATCAACCAAGTAATTCCCATCTGTGAATATTCGGTTGCGTTGTATACGTACCGATATCACTACCGCAGCGTACCTCTATGGGCCCCATAGAAAATTAGGCGTATATATCGGGTATCATTCACCGTCAATCATCAAATACCTCGAACCCCTAACAGGGGATTTATTTACTGCCCGGTATGCTGACTGTATCTTCGATGAAGATAATTTCCCGGCATTAGGGGGAGATTTGTACCATAATAAATGTCAGGAAATTGATTGGAACGCCACTGGCTTTCAATCATTAGACCCACGTACTATAGAATCCGAGCAAGAAGTTTGGAGAATAATAAATTTGCAACAACTTACAAATAATCTGTCAAACGTATTTACTAATTATAAAGGTGTCACAATCTCATATTCCTACAGTTAATGCACCAGAAAGAGTTGAAATACCTCATCAAGCAACTCATCTCTCAAATCCTAAAATCGGGGGAAGAGATCTGGTTGCAGAAAATGCTTCTCAAAAGCAATCTAAAAAACAAAGGAAGATATCTTCTAAAACAGTAAATGAAATTCAACCTTCTGTTGAAAGACACCAAATATATGATTCTCATCCTAAATCTAGCATAAATGAGTGCACCAATACAAATGCTAAAACGTCAGAAATACATAACTCTATAAATATGGAAAATACTCAAGAGTTAGATAAAATATCCACAAATTACATTAATTCAAGAGAATCTTATAATAGAAAGACTACAATTGTCGACATATATTTTTCCTCAAATATAGCTAAAGACCTCGAGGAAGATCCAGAACCTAAGACCATGACAGAGTGCCTTAAGCGCTTAGACTGGATTAAATGTAAATAAGCTATTGAGGCAGAATTAAGATCGCTAAGGAAAAGAGAGGTATTTACATCAGTAATACCTACTCCTCAAAATGTTTTCCCGTTAGATCGAAATGGGTTTTTGTTCATAAAAGAAATGAAAATAATGAGGTGGTGAGATACAAAGCGAGACTTGTAGCACAATGGTTCACGCAGAGACCCGGCATCAATTACGATGAAATATATTCTCCAGTTATGAGTGGAATAACATTCCGATATTTAATATCATTGGCAGTACAAATGAATTTATCCATGCAGTTAATAGATGTTGTGACCGCATACTTGTATGGGTCATTGGATTCAGATATTTACATGAAAGTCCATGAAGGACTTGATACTCCGAATCCAAATATAAATCGCAACAAATTTTGTGTAAAATTACAAAAGTCATTCTATGACTTAAAACAGTCGGGTAGAATGTGGTACAACCGACTAAGTGAATTTCTCCATCATAAAGGTTATTCTAACAATGATGATTGTCCTTGTGTATTTATTAAAAGATCCATCACTGGATTTTATATTATTTGAGTGTATGTTGGTGATCTCAACATCATTAGAACTACACAAGATATTATGGAAGCTAGCAATCATATTAAGACGGAATTTGAAATGAAGGATTTAGGTAAAACTAAATTTTGTTTAGGTTTACAACTTGAGCATCTTCCATCAGGAATATTTATTCACCAATCTGCATATATTGAAAAAATATTGCAAAAGTTTAATATGGATAAATCATATCCATCAAAGACCCCCATGGTCGTTCGATCTCTAGAAATGGATAAAGACCCATTCCGACCTAAGGAAGAAAGTGAAGAAATATTGGGACCTGATGTTCCATATCTAAGCATCATAAGAGCACTTATGTATCTAGTAAATTGTACCAAATCGGACATTGCATTTGCAGTAAATTTTCTAGCTAGACATAGTGCAGCATCAACTAAAAGACATTTTGTTAGAGCAAAACAAATCTTAAGATATCTAAATGGTACAAGAGATCTTGGTTTATTCTATCAGAAAAATCAAGAATTATCCATAATCGGATATACCGATGCTGGATATATGTCCGATCCACATAATGCCAGATCACAAACAAGATTTGTTTTCCTATATGGAGGTACTGCCATTTCATGGAAATCATCGAAACAATCTCTTATTGCTACCTCCACTAATCATTCTGAAATTATAGCCTTATATGAAGCTTCACGTGAATGTGTATGGCTTCGAAGAATGATTAATCATATCAAAGGACATGCGATGTTGGTTCATCAGAATTACCCATAATTATCTTTGAAGATAATGCAGCATGTATCGCCCAAATGCAAACTGGTTATATTAAGAATAATATAACTAATCATATTGCCCCTAAATTATTTTTCCCACATGAATTACAAAAGAATGGGGAAATAACTGTTTTACAAACAAAATTATGTGAAAACCTAAATTATGTATTAAAGAAATAGGTATGCAAAGACTCTGTGACTTGCAAAATTCATTTATGATCATCAGATCATATAAAATTGTACTCTTTTCCTTTATAAAGTTACTTTCAAAATTCTAATAAAGGTTTTTAATGAGGCAATACTCGCATAACAAAGATATACTATCTATTTTCTCCTAAATTTTCCCATAAGGTTTTTAAGGGAGTTTTTACTAAATTATATGATATCAATCATATAATAAAAGATTCGACCAAGAAGGAGTGTTAAGAGATGTTCTCATCAAAAGACGCGTCGATACACCCAAGCATCCAATGGACAAAAGGGCGCGTCGGTACACCCAAGCGTACAGTGGACAAAAGGATGCGCCCCTAGGACAATAATTGTTCACATCTATTCATTTTCTATATATACCCTTGTACATCAGTTTATGAAAGATCAAAGAGGGCTGGCGACGACGAATTGAATCGACAAAAGGGGCTTCTTGCCGTTGGCGACATTTGACGCCTAATCCGATCATCTGTCGCATGGAACATGATCTACACGACGTCTAGGTAATGTAGATACAAATAATCGAAGCACGGTTGTACCTTGATTAGATCGGGACAAAAGGGGCTGTGCGACGATAGCGGGCGGAGATTCTCGACGATCGGTCAAACTTCGGTGCGATTGACTGTGAAAATAGTTTCAAGGATAAGCATAGGTCTCGGTCTAACCATCGGGAACTCATGGAATGGTTCAACACTTTACCAAACTCAACGGAACTTACCGAGATGAGCGAGTTCAGCTTCTGGCATGTAGGCGACGAACTCATGAAAATCAGGGTGTGACAACTGACAACGGCGACAGTGTGTCAGGAACACACCCCACTACCCTGTGACCTATGAGCCAGCATGCGCAACTCTGGCACTCAGTCCATGCACACCAAACTGAGGTCACACGTAGACGTGTGCACTCGAACTCGTCCAGGAGGAGCGCGCTGTTGAGAGAAAAACCTTTCGAATTCCAGGGCAACGGTTCGATTTGTAGCAGTCGATTTTACTCAACACACGCCCTTTCGTTTTCTCGGTGTTCTTGGACGGACCATCAAGGATGGCGAGTTGGGGTACGTCGTCGTCGAGACGTCGACGGCAAAAGTCTTTTTTTCCATGGCGCGTTGTTGCTAATTCGTGACTTCGATATTCATCGCTCGCTGCTGCACTGTTGTGCTGACATTGCCATGCATTTCTCGCTGGTCGCTGCATACGACGACGTCGTCGGTGATTTGGGTGAGAAACCATGTTGAAGAACATGGGTTTGATACTCCAGATGTGATGAGTGATTGTCACCGGAAGTCAAAGGAAGAGAAAGGAAGACCTACCGAGTCTAAGGCGTGTGTGATTCAGGTACACGGGCAGCGAGCGACGGTCGGGCAGAGGAGCTGCGGAGTCAGGCTGGCCCAATCCGAGTACATGAGTTAGGAGCGGCAGATGATCCACTGGTTGTTGACTGAGTTTGACTCAGGTACACGGGCGGCGAGCGATTGCCGGGCTGAGAAAGTTGTGGGGTCGGATCGGCCCAATCCAGGTACCCAGTGCAAAGACGATGTACGCTTTATCAATTTTAGGGTAAAACTGATTTCACGTGTCCGCGTCCTCTCTTCATCCGAGGCACGCAGCAGACCGTGAAGCAGGCGCGCAGTGCAGCAGCGGCAGCCAACGGTCCGACAGAAGTTTTTCTGCGCATGCAGCTGCCGCACGACGCTCAGGGCAGGCAAGCAGTCTATCGCGTGCGGTTAGTGATTTTCCACGGTGCCTCGGTTTGCGTGAATTGCTAATCAATAAAAAAACAAGAACAGCACGCTGGCTGTTTTTGCCTATCGCTGCACGCCGCGCGGATTCAAGAGAGGGCGGGCCCCACAGTCTTTCTTCCACGCACAACAGTATCAGCACGCACGGCGCCGTGTTGCAGAACATGCAGCAAAATTGCAGCCCCAACCTACGGGGCTAGCGGCAGTAGCTTCTAGAGCAAGCAGGCGGCGACGAGACTTGGCGCAGTATTCGGCGCATCCGTCCGGCGAGACAAAAAAATCTTCAATGCTCCAGATCAACAAGGCAGAGCTACAAAGGTTTCGAGCTGCTGACGACAATGACGCCTTCTAACATCTTACGACTTTTTACTCTGTTGATCTGTTATTGGTCGTGCTGCGTTTCCCAGACTGGCAGTTGATCTTTGTTGGTTTAGAGTCCAGTTTCAGACCATCCTTTCTGTAGATGATAAAATGCAAGGTATTTGCTTCTCCTTTTAAGTAACCATACAAAACAGGTACATTGTATGCATTTCTTTCCAAATATATCGGCTTTCCTGATTTCTCTGCATTCTGTAAACTGCCACAAACACTACAAGAAAACACAATATTTTTGTCGGCTTTTGACTTCCGTGAGCTTTTGACTGTGGCCAACGGAAGTTAAATGGGTAGAGACCCCGCTGGGGATTATATCCCTTATTCTGTTGGTCGCATTAAAGTCGATGAAAATTATTAACTTCTGTTGGCTTTAATGCGGCCGACGGAAGTTAAGTGATATAATCCACAACTGCGAGCGGGCGTACAGGGAAACCTAATCCCTGTACGCATGCGCGCCAACTCCCGCCGCTGCCCGCCGATGCCGCCGTAGGCCACCGCCCGCGCCCCGCCGGCTCCGAGTGGCCACCCGCCGGCCGCCGCCCCCTCCCAGCCGTCGCCGCCCGACGATCAAGTAAATTTTTTTGGCTTTATTTTTTTCGCTTTTTATTTGTGACTTTTGTCATTGGTAAATATTCAAAAGAAGGCCGAATTTAATTGGTAGAGACGTATAGATAGATATGGATTAAATTATATCATTTGATGAATTAAATGATTGATACAGATTCCGTTCAACTATTTTTGAAGCATATCGACCTATGGCGGCAACAACTAATATTAGAGTTGTTACAAGAGTCGTTGATGGACAAGGACACGAAACTATGTATTATAGAATCATCAAACATATAATCGAGTACAACTTTGCCGGGAATAAAGAGATTAAAGTAGTTTTTTTATTGTGATTGGTTTTACCCCAAACATGGTACTCGAGGAAATCAATTTGGGATGGTTAAAGTCAAACACACGGAACGATTATATGGTTGCGATAATTTTGTCCTTGCTCACCAAGTCAAGCAGGTGTATTATATGTCGTACCCATGTGAAAAACTAAGTGCTTGGTGGATAGTCTACAAAGTGAATCCTCGGGAACGTCTACACACCCCTAGCGATGGCGCTTATCAATTAGAGGTTGAAGAAGTTGATGAGGTTTACCAAGATGATGAATTGTCCGACTTCGTTTAATGTAGAGCCAGACTCATCAGGAGATTCTTTTATTGGCGATTCTAATGATGTAGCAGTTCCCGAGAAAAGGAAACACCAACATAAGAAGAAAAAAGTAGCATGACATGCTTTGGAGAGAAAAGGACAAATTAATCTTGATTTTGATGATAATTGACAAGTAATTATTTTCATACATGCATATATAATATACTTCATATTACATGTTTTTCATATGTTCAAACCTTTTGTACTAATAAATGTTCATTTATGCTTGTTTTGAATAGGATGTCGAAAAAGGTGAAGACTGTCACGAGGAAACTTTCCCGCTTTGCGAGTACATCGGCGAGCACTCCTGCTGAGTACACCGACGACTTAGGAGGACACCCTATTCCAGGGTAGTTCCTCTTCTTCAAACAGACATCGTCAAGAGCAGATCTTGAGATGCATAGATCTGACATTAATTGGTCAGTCTATTGCATTTCAAATGGATGATGAGGTAACTTTCAAATTGATTTTTATACCAGTTATAAACTATTATTAATTGTTTTAATACTATTTTGCAGGAGGAAAAATACATGGAGAGTGCGGGTCATAGGGATGACCCGGTGGGTGGACGGGCAAGAGGGGGATGACCCGGAGGTTGCGGGCATGGGATGATGCTTTAGGGTCCTCGCAATCTTTCAGGACGAGCCACGTGGTCGCCCCACCAATAGTCTCTTCGGGTGGAGCCAAGATCGAGATTACGCCTGTAGGTGACGGGTAAGTCTAATACTTTGTTGTTTTGCTTTTTTCAAAAAATTTCTTTCAGTAAACTAACTTTTTTTATTATGTATTTCTAGATCTTGGATTGACTCTCGGTTTAACGGCACTTCGAGGGTCAGGCAGGTTAACCAGATATTGCGTAACATGTGTCGTCTGCACTACCTAGGGGTGCTGACAATATCGACCGGTGAGCGGGTTCTATGCCAGACATGGGACTAGTACCGATTTTCTCTTGACAGGCTCCATGGAACTACTCAGGGGCAGTGTCTCATGACTTCTGGGTATGTGTTTTTTCATTCTTCTTTTAATTTTAACCCAAAGCTTTTGGAGTTACAACACTTTACTAATCATGACTTTTGCAGTTACGCTTTTGCTTGGTAGAATCAGACAATCACCATAATCATGCCCTTCAAGTCTTCAATAACAATGCACATAAGGTGGTGAAGGACGCAATTTCGTATGCCCGCATTCAAGCGAACAATGCGTACTACAAGGCGAAGCTAGGGCAACGAATGAGCAAGACGATGGGTGCTTCAACAATATACTTGACTGAAAAACAATACCGTTCGGTAAACAATTCTAACTTTTTTAATATTTGATTTTTGAGATTTATTTTCATATAATACAGAAGCTTAACATCTTTGTCCAAGTGAGGATTCCGTGGTTTGCAAACCACGAGGATGCCTATTTAGAATTCTGTAAGATTTGGTCTTCAGCTGCATTCAAGAAGACTTCCGAACAAAAAAGACAATGCCGTGGGACGGATCCGAAACAAAGATATGGTGCCGATGGAAATATCTGCCACGCTAAACACATGGTAAGACCTCCTTCTGTCACTTTATCTATAGATACATTGTAATGCGACTAACTCATATCTACTGTATAGGAAGCTAAATCTGGCAATTTGCCAAGTGACATCGAGATCTATGCTTCTGGTCACAAAGGAAACGATCCTACATAGCCAGATGTCTTGTGTAGCCAGTCAGCCACGGATCATTTGGTGAGAAGTTAGCAATGTTAAGAGTCTGCGTTATTTCATTTTTCTCCGTCTAATCGAACATGTTGTTTTTTACAGGCGCAGTATGGTGAACACATGATTCAACTCCATGGAGAGGACTATGATTGGCGGAGAGAACTTGTCGACCCAATGGCCGTGTACTCCAGCGGAGGTGGAAAAAGCCATGGACAGTGAGACAATATTTTTCTCAATGCTTTGTGTATTATATTGTAATGGTAACTAACTCATTCAATGTTGCAGGTACTCCATGTTTAATAGAGTTATCGACTCGAGGGCGGTGAGAGCTCAGAAGTTAGCTCAATCGTCGTAGAGCTCAGTCGGAGTTTTTGACTCCAACCGTCGTCGCTCAGAAGCAAACCTAGAAGTGGTTCAGCTGAGGGAGGAAATGAGGCAGCGCGAAGAGCACATAAGGCAACAACACGAGTATTATACCGTCTGCTTAGCATAACAGCAGGTGATGTTGCAAGTAAGTTTAGTTTACTGTGTTGCAGTTATAAAGTATTTAGCAATAGGTTTAGAACTAATTGATTGCATTACAACATGTGTAGCAAATCGTCCAGCAGCTTCATGGATTTGACATGTCCATGTTCCAACCGCTACCTGCCCAGCCACCACCAATTCCATTTATTACTCCTCCTCCAGCTGAGGTACCTCCTGACATATCGTTATTTGAGTTACTTTAGTTAGTTAAGATACTTAAGTTAGCATTTAGAAAGTTATTTGAGTTCGTTCTCTATTTTTGTCTGTTTTTAGAGTTTCCGTACGTCAGGTCAAGATGGAGCCTCCGGGGCAAATGTGGATGAAGCGGGAGGCAGCGGCGGTGCCCATGACCCAAATGTGAGCGATCAGTGAGTATGAATGTATATTGTGAAGTTTGGATTGAATCTAGATGTGACATGCAATTTCAATATGAATTTGAATGTGTTATGTGAATCTGGATGTGTTATGTGACTTTGTATGTGAATTTGGATGAGATCTGTGAATTCGGATGTGTTATGTGACTTTGGATGTGAATTCAGTTGTGTTATATGATTTTGGATGTGATGTGTGAAGTTTGGATGTGAATTTGGATGGATATGTCAATTTGGATGTGAGATGTGATTTTGGATGTTATATGTGAAGTTTGAATGTGATTTTTGATGTGAGATGTGATTTTAGATGTTATATGTGAATTGTGATATAAATTGTGGTTGGATGTGAGTGTGCCAGGAAAAACAAAAAAATGACGGCTAGCTTCCGTCGGCAAGTTAGCTGCTTTCGACCACGTAGGCAGAAAGGCTAACTTCTGTCGGCTAGGGCCAAAGCCGACAGAAGTTAGGTGACCCTATCTTCCATCGGCCAGACTGGCCGACAGAAGTCATCGTGCCTCTGCTGACGTGGCAGAGTTCCACACTAATTTCCGTCGACCACGTGAAGCCAACAGAAGTTAGCTAACTTCCATCTACCCGCTTCCATCGGCCATATACCGACGAAAGTTAGCTTCTTCCATCGGGAAAGGGCTATATTCCGTCGACTTTGACCGACAGAAGTTGTCTGGATTGTTGTAGTGAAAGTACTATAATACTATAAATACTTAGTTATACAAGGTAACAAGGTGAAACGAACTGTTCAAGTGTTCATAGAGCAGAATCGTCATGTTCATGTTCATACAGCAAGGAAACAAAGCAACAGAATGCTACATATCGTACCACAAAGTCAGGAGCGGAACAACTCTAGGAACACTAATGAAACACGATCAACATGTCTTCTGAACCTAAAACTGCGGATTACTGCTGTCGCACATCTGATGGTTTGCCTCCACTATCAGTTTCATTTGCTTTGTATCCTAGTCCAGGATACAATGGTTTTTCACTCTCACCTTCAAAGTCGCGAGCATCCCGTAGTGAGGCTTCAAAATCGGTGAAATCTATTGCCGTGGGAAGGAGGCTGCCAATGCCATCTGTTGCTCCAAAGCCGCCTGCTCGCATGACATCCTCAGCAGATATGGTAGCTTCCATGTTCACATCTCCAGATTCATGACCATTGACTGGACTGGTAGTAATATCAGAATCTGCGAGTTGCTGCAATGTCTCTTGACCTCGGCTCGGGGCATTTTCTGTCACTATATCCTTCTGTTGGGTTTGTTGTCCATTGCTGATGTTCTTTTCATCCATGTCTGGTGCAGGATACAAGATGTAAGTCTCTAGGGCAAGAACCACACAATATCTACATCATGGCTAATTAAGTGTTTTGATGATGATTAGTCATACTAAGTCTTCAGATAGACCCAAACAAAGGAAGGCAAAGCTACCACATGTTCTTTGCTTGGATTATACAATCCCTTTCAGACCCAGCATAGTGAAAAAGCATACGAAGCATCATTAAAAATTTAGAATACTTTCGGATATGCTTCCACGAAAAAAGGAATTGGCAGAAGTGCAGAACTAAGCTGCTCATCTCTGGCTAGCCTCTTGTATTGCTATTTTGAACCAAAAGAAGGTTTCCCTTACTCAGGAATACTTTGCCAGTATTAACACCGGCTTATAACCAGAAAGCATTACTCCTGTGTTTACTAAGTGTGCTCCTACAATCTCTACATCATACAAAAAAATCAGTAGCGCACTTCAAAAAATTTCTTCGATCTGACGATATCACATTTGTTAGCTTATTGCAAAATCAACCTTAACCCTAAACCCTAAAGTTCTGGCCAGTAGATCTCAAACTTAGTCTCTTATTTTTTGGCGTGGCATCTCAAAATGAGCCCAATCAACTCGTGAATCCGTTCTAGCTCATCATAGGGTTGGTACAATCACAAAGAGAAAGCTGCTACAGACCAGGGTTTGCAAAACCGTCTGCCGACCAATTACCGGCGAATGCCAAACAGCAGTAAACAATCCAGTTTCTACCATTACCGGTCCAGTTTAACTGGATCGATTACTAGTTAGCCCTCACGCCTGCTAGAGTCTACCGCCTTTCCACCCCCCATCAATCACCACTCAAAGGGGGTTAATTAGGCGCCCCCTTCCTGCATCCCTACCCTCCCTTGCTGGATTCCGGATTACAAGTACCAACCAAAGCAACGCTTATGTGCTGCAAACTAAACCTATTCCGCAGGACGATTGATCAAGAACTCAACCAAGAAACCAGAACCAGCACGGGCTAACACTATTACCCTAGTCCCTGGCATCGGATTGAATCCAAGCACGAACTGGTGGAGAAGATCCAACAAAAGCTACGCATATTAGCGCTCACCGGGCTGGAGAGGGGGGATGCGGCGCGGAACGCGCAAGGACTCGCTTCTTCTCGCTCCCTCTGCGCCCCCGAGCAAAAAAAAAAAGCAAAAATCTGAAGTATGCTGCCGGCTGCAGCTGCGAGTTGCTACTTGTACTTGCTAACCGCTCCCGTGGATTGGATCGCCACGTGGACCCCACGTCCAGAAAAAAATGCAGGCCTTCACACCCACTACATTCCCTTAATAATATTAGGCGGATACTCGTGGTTTGTAACTGAATTTTGTTTTACAACAGAATTTTTATATAAAATTCATTTTTTTATGTTTTTTTAGAAATCTAAAGGTTTTCACAAAATGCGTACATGCACGTAAAATCGAACGGGCGGGCACGCCCACAAGCCGCGTTTTCCAAAGGGCGCTGTGCGCGGGGCATTTCGAGTGATTACGGATGGTCGTGGACCATCTATATATTACTCCCTCCTTTCTATTATCTCTATCATCTAACAACTTGACACGATAACCAAGACGAGAGATATGGAACTTAAATTTTTTCGTATGTTGTGTTTCTTGCTTTGTTTTTCCACACTCTTAACCTACATGTGCATGTGACAATGTGGAGTACTAGTAAAATAAGAAACAAAAACGGAAGTCAAAGCTATGCATGTAGACTCTAAATCAATTCACACATAATACGATGTGCTATTTTAATGACTCAACTATTAGATGATATAGATTGTGGGAAATCTGAAAAACACTTAGACAGATAATGAGAAAGAGGGAGTAGTTAAGATTGTTGCAACATGTTTTTTAAATGTTTAAATTTAATTTTAGAAAATTAGATAACAAAACTGTTATAATAAAAAAGAGTTGAACGTGCATGCACAACAACGAATACAACACACTGACATCGAAACAATAAAACTATCAATAATGGCTTGCTTGTTTCTTATGCGGCTTCAAGCTAGCTGGAAATTTTAATTTTGGATTAGGGTATTGTTTAATTATTTCCTCTTATAGTTTTGACGTTAGGAACGTTATGAATGTAATATAAAATTCTTACCAAATAAATTTTAAAAGATATCGACACGAATACGATCACTTTTTTCAACTAGCCAAAAAGTGCAAGATGCACAATGTCATATGTGGCCTTCGTGGACCGGGCCTAGGAGGAGCTCCCGAAGTCGACGTGGTAGACCTCGCTCATGTCGGGCTGGAAGAGGCCGAAGTGCTGCTCCACGCCCTCGGGCTTCTGGTTCTCGTTGAACATGGCGAACAGGTACGTCTCCACGGGCTTCCCCGGCCGCCGCGGCGTGCCGGCGCCGCCGCCGACGTGCCGCACCAGGTTGTTGTTGTAAGACGATGCGTTCTCAAGGGTCGCGCCGACGCCGCCACCGCCGGAGGGCCACCCGGTCTCCGACACCACAAGCTCCAGGCCCTGCGCGCCGGCCTTCTCCACCGCCGCGTACGCCGCGTCCACGATCGCGTCGAACATGTTGGTGTACACCAGCCCGCCGTCCGTCACCGACGCCGCCGCGCCGGACTGGGAAAGCAGCGCGTACCCGAGCTGCACCCGCTCCGCGTCCGCCGCGTACGCGAAGTACGGGTACACGTTCACCAGCAGTGGCGCGCCCTTCGACGCCAGGTAGGTAACGATCGGCGCCATGTACGGCGAGGCCGCCTCGGAGAACGCGCCCTGCGACGGCGGGTACGAGACGCCGAGGACCGAAGTGGCCACAGCCGTCGTGACCGGGACTCTGATCCCGGCGGACTTGAGCGCGGCCTCTAGGTTCCGCATGGCGGGGAGGACGTTCGGCGCGGCCTCGCCGGGGATGACCTCGTTGCCGGCGTTGATGTACCGGAACTGTACGGCGCCGGCGAACGGCTGGACGTAGGAGCCGACCCACGAGGCGGCGAAGGACGAGTCGGACGCCAGGCGGGCGAGGTCCTCGTTGTACGTGCCCAGCACCACGCCGATGCCGGAGTCGCGGAGCGCGGCGAGGACGGCCGTGTCCGGGTGGAAGAGTCGGACGTAGCCGATTTTCTTGGCCTTGTACATGGAGATGACCTGCGCCGGCGACGGCAGGTTGTTCCCCAGCATGCCATAGTTAACACCAATGGCGCCTTCGCTTCCTGCATTTGCAACATGAAAGTGTTAAAACTCTGTTTTTTTTGGTTCATCACACATCTGAAATTTGATGACAATTTACAGATCATTGTGGTGTCTATTATGATCATTGTTTCAACTTTCAAGCAACTATTTTCTGGAGATGATAAAAAAGTCAACTTTCAAGCAAACTTTTTTTTCAGCTGATAAAAATTAAAAAAAATACTAGAGTTGTGAGAAGTTGCAATCAATCATTAGCCGTGTTCAAACCCGCATTAATGCCAAACCTACCATGCTTATGTTAATTTTGACATTATGAAATGAAGAACAAAGAGAATTAGGTATGACCACGCAACTTGGCTTGCATAAACTGAACTGCTAGGCTCGATCCTAGCTAGAACAGTGGTCAGTTAAGGAGTAGTTAGCCAACAAATCGACGAGAGAACATTTGGGACCATGAAAAATTCTAAGTGAATTATGTGCACAACTCCACATCGCCGATCGCCCTACGTTATTTTCTACTTGTTGTCAAGGCCCAAGCAGTAAAAAAGTCATTTTCCCACGAAGTCAAAGATACTCTCGTGATTAAGGAAAAGAACAACTTGGGATCACGGTCCAAACACATCGCTCTCGATCGGAAATAAACAAAGATCTTAAAAAGTATTAATTAATTAGCAATTTCTCCATTGTGATTCTAGGTTGTGAGATGTTGTATCGGCAATGCATTGTTATATATGCTGGCCAAGTCATCCTATCTAAAGTTCATGGAAGCACACAGGATAAGATGATAAGATACACAAAAATGTAATGGAATCAAGTTGCCAGCAAAAACGGTGGTTCCAATGTTGGCAAAATCTAGAGAACTTTCAGAAGAAAAAAATCTCATCCAGCCACGGTCTGTTTCGTCATGTTGAGATGATATCAACATCAATTTATTTTGGTTTAGAGATTAGAATCAATGCAAAAGTGTTAACTTTTCATTTTGTCAAGCAAAAACAAAACCTTATATGTGTGTGTGGGTTGAGATGTAAACATCTAATAAACAATGCGGACAATATCTATTTAAATAGAAAATTCTATATTTGTCATTGAAATCCGATTTTACATTTGTCACTAGTTCTCTCAATGACACGTGGTCTTAAGACCCACATGCTAGTAAGAGAGTCGGTGACATTTGCATTTGAATTTTCTGCTCAATTTGTGATTTAAGAATGGCCTATCACCAAAGTTTTGTCCGTGAAATAAGTGGCAATTAAATAACTGAAAACCCACAAAAGAGTTATAGCCACAGGCACAAGAATTCCTACTGAAACCAGTCATGCAATGGTTCTTGGTCAGGATTTCTTTCTTTAAGAAACCCAACCAAGAACACAAAGAATAAGCTTGGCAACCACCTCTACGGCTCTAACTGCAATTGATAAACAATCAAAGTAGATTTCTGGCGCCATCTTTATCCTAGAGGATCCACCAAAGTTATAAAATTCTTTACCCTAATGATAGTACAATCTCGAATCAAGAAACAAGACGTGAAGGGGGAACAAAACCAAGCTAGCAACCTAGAGAAATGTGATGAACGAACAACCCGCGGTGAAAGTAAGCAAGAACAGATTGGGACGTTCTGATTAGCCAAAACAAGGAAGACGCATCGCAAACTGAACAAAACAGCAGGAGGTGTGGCTGGACCGATCATCGATGAACTCACCCTGGAAAGTGAAGAATACATAGACACGGTTCATGCACTATATAAGCTAAGATGTTTATCGAAATGAAGCAAACAAAAAAACAGAAGAAAGTACGAGCGAGCAAGCTAGATGCGGTAAAAACTGAAAGTAATTAAACAGCAGCACAAGCTACGGCCTGAAATCTGGCTCACCCAGGAAGGAGGAGGAGCAGAGCAAGAAGCTGCAAGCAAGAATCCATGGCGAGACCATCCTGGCCACACCAGCAGAAGCAGCGAGCATCCTTGCACCAGCAGGCATCGCTGGATCCATCGGAAATCTCTGCCTCTGAAGCCTGAAATTATCCGAAACTGAACCGAACCGAACCTGCCTCTCCTCTCCTTCCCTTCGCGTGGTGCTCGCTCTAGTAGGCAATGCGAAGTGCAAGTCTGCAACCGCTCAGTTAGATAATAAGTGGATGGAAGGGAAGGCCACCGAACGGGAGAGAGACTCGGCTCGGCTAATAAGCGCGCGCCTTCTGCATGCGGCGAGTACGTGCAGGCGGACCAACAGCTGCTGCGGTTAGATTGATTTTAGACGACCAAATCGACGGTGTGCTCGTTGAGAACGCCACGTGGACTCGATCAACGGCAGGATGGACGGTATACCTAGTGCTCGCCCGTTTCTTTCTTTAGTTTTTTCAATTTTTATAGGCCCGTAGTTTTGGGGGGAAATTCTAAGGGACTTTCTCTAAACCCCTTTGTGGAACATTCTTCAAAGCCACATCATGTGAAATAGGAAAAAAATGATAATTTACCACTCTTAAATGTGCACTTTGATTATGATGAGACTGGTATGTGAGACCATCTAAGTCAATGTCGGTGGATCCAAATGACAAAAATACGAAGTCACTTTTTGAAAGTAGCAAATTATCAAATCTCTCGTGAAAGAGAGTATCTGATGAAAAGGAGAAGAGAGCAGGGAGCAAAGTGGTGAGGGCCGCATGGTTAGATGTGCCGATGCCAACCGCTATGGATATTCACTGTCGTCTTCGCCATCACCATGTTGCCCGGACTCCTGCCCCACGTCGCCACCCCTTGCTCCCTCAGTCGTCACCTCATTGCCCTCCACCGCCTGGCCTGTTGCCCCGCTCCGCTCGCTCCCACCACCCGACATCGCCGCTCCACTCTACCACCTGTTGCTCCATTCGCTCTTTTTGTCGGATGCGCGTCTCTTCCATGTGGCGCGTATTCGAAGAGATACCGTGGAGAGGGATTTGTGGACCGTTCCCACATATTTTTCCCATAGTTTTTAAATACTTAATTATTGATGTTTTGATAATTGAGAGGTCAATTTAGGATTTATATACTTCTTAATATGTATAAATCTGTTAACTATAAATACAATATGATTGCATTTAATATAAATATACTATAAAACATGCACACTAATTAATTGGATCTGAGTATTTACTAATTTAATTTTAATCTTAACTAAAATCAATGGTTAAGATTAACATAAACCCTCTTAGGACTGGTTTGGGAGCCCAAAATCCCAGACCATTCCCTAGGGATGGGCCGGGATTTTGGGCTCCCAAATCAGCCCTTAAGAAGTAATTGGTGCACATAATATATAGTGCCATATATATAATATAGTTTTGGATTTCTATTATGATTATTCTAATTTCATATTGTTGCTTGAAGTATTTGAATGCTAGTTTTAGTTTTAAAATCATTGGGTTGGATAACTAAATTCCAATTCTTGTAATATATGTAAAAGAGGATAGTGATCTAAAATGATTATTAATTGTATCATATATGCCATGACTTCTGTTATATATTCGAAATTATATAAACAAGCAATATAAACTATGGATTATATTACATAGGACTTATTTAGGGAGCTTCGTAGTCTAAGAAGCAACTAACTAATAAGTACTCTCTCTTTTTTTTAATAGCACCGTTGAATTTTATTACAATATTTGATTATTAATTTTATCCAAAAAAACTTGTACAAATATAAAAAAAATATATGTTATACTTAAAGTATCTTCAATAATAAAATAAATTATAACAAAATAAATTATATTTCAAAAAAATCAACTAGAAAGACCCCTCTATTTATATTCAAAGCCTATTAAGGATTTAAAAGAAGATTAGAAGGGATTCAGGGTCTGTTTGGAGATCTTTAATCCTGACCCAATCCATGTGGATGGATCAGAATTTTAAATTAAAAAACCGACCTGTCCACATGAATTAGATCAGGATTTAAGGCCTCCAAACAAGGCTTCAAAGAGATTGGATGGAATTGTAGTATAAATTCCATCTAATCTTTCTCCATCTCTCAATCTCCTTCTTTATTAATCGAATAGGCTCTAAATATAAACATGTTCAACCGAATTGGTTTCTTAACAAGTCAACTTATGTGTGTAGACTCGTAGTTCGCTTTCATTTTTTGTGAATGTTGGGACTACGAACGTGACCCGCGCTTGCAGATATTTACCGAGCGAAGTTTATGCAGTTGACATGTCCAGCACACGTGTATCATAAGTAATTTTTACAGAGAAATTTGACACGGTACAATCTGCCGGCTTCACACGTGTGTGTGCATGTGTTCGGAACTTCGGATGGAAGACGTACCAGAACTTTTCCGGAGCACCACATCTCTCCGACCCTCTCAACCTGGGAAGAGTCCACGTTGAGTGATTTTTTTCAAGAGGCAATTCAATACTTGTAGGAATTTAATTGGGAAAAGATCTATGTGTTCCGTATAAGGAACTATGCACGCGAGGAATCATGAATTATTAATTTTTAATGCAAGACGTGCTAGTGCAGCGGAAGAAGTTATTGAGGAAGCATGTCCTCGTTCAACCTCGTCTCGTTCCGTCTGTTTCCCGGCGATCTAATCGACAAAGGTTGACGATGTCCACGTGAGGAAGACATGAGTACCGTTGTTCGAGTAATGCTTTCACAGAATCCATGCGTACATGGATGAGATCTGTCTCACATCGGTGTGCTAGCATCGATCGTGAGATCCGGGGAGAGAAACCAATCTCAACAACTCGAGATCAAGAAAGGGTGAAAAGAGGTGTAGTGGATAGGGTTTTAGCAATGAGAATAACATCCAACGACCTCCCTCTTCCTCTCTTTATATAGTCTTAGGCTTGGACCCTTCATCATAATTAAAGTCTAACAGATCCAATCTGTTTCGTCTCAATTGGAACTTTCTGATATGAACTCCCAATCTCTAAATTCAAATTAAATCGGAATTTCCGATTCTTAGTCGGAACTTTTGATTCTTCCGGATCTCGGAAGTTCCGATTCTCAATCGAAACTTCCAATCAGTCTATGAAACTAAAAACCAGATTCGGAACTTCCGATTCTTAATCGGAACTTCCGATTAGCCTAGATCTCGAAACTTTCGATTTCAAATTAAAACTTCCAATCCATCCAGAGTTCAACGCTAAATTCTGATTATTGCTTATTCCAATTACTGATTTTTGCTGGAAATAACTATGCGTATTTGAAATTATTTGGCTGGATGAATAAATTCTAATTCTTATAAAAGAGGACATTGATCTAAAATAATCATTATTCTACAGTTATGAAATTATATGAACAAATAATATGAATTGTGAATCATATTACTGAGGATCTATTTAAAAAACTTCAAATTCTAATAAACAATTAATGAGAATATAGATAAGCTAGAATTTGTAGCTATTGAGTCTCACTGTCTAGTTTAGAATCTAGAGAATTGATGAGAGTTTTAGATTCTAGGAGCAGTATAGTTACCGGAAGATCCTCTAACTATGCCTTTATATTATTTGGTGTGTTAGTATACTTTAATTGTATATAAATATTCATATGCATATTTTTAATTTTTGTTAGCACACTTCCGGTGATAAAGCAAGATTTTACCTTATTCTCTCCCACAATAAAAAAACGAGAATCAATTATTCTAAATTGTAGCAATCAACTCCTAACATTCCTACTAAGGGTCCGTTCGATTAGGAGGGGATTAAAAAAGATTGGAGGGGATTGTAGTATAAATCTCTTCTAATCCTACCTAATTCCTTTTTAAGGGGATTAACCGAATAGACCCTAAACAGGTTATGTATGGATACTAAAAAATTAAAATCGCGTAGATATATTTGTGCATCTGAACATTAGAATCGTCAATCACAAGCGTTAGGTCACCATTGCTGGTGCCTGTGCCGCAAAACAGATCATTAAACCGTTAGAGCAGAGTAGGTTCGATTTAGAGCCTGATTGGCAGAGCTCCGGATACTAAAATTTATACTAAAGTTGACTAGACTATACTTTACCATTTCAATTCATTTATCTGTCATGCTCTCAGTAGAATCCACTTCTCATGAAAAGTGTTTGACTCGTCTCCAGCTCTACAGGACAAAGAAGCTGGAGCTGGAGTTATGTCAAACACACCCTTAATTATTTATTTTATTATTAGAGATTTTGGATTTATAATATACTAAAAGATAATGCGTAGAATAGTGTATTGGAAGTCCATTGAAACGTAGGAAGATTTGAAGAGTAAATTTTATGCCAAAAACTCTCGATAATAATATGGAGAGTGAAAGTCTTAAAAACAGCTGGAAAGTTGCCGTGCATTAGTGATGGTGATATTTAGTTCCGATTATTAGGCTAATTAAGCTCGATCAGATATGGTCTTTGGAAAGGATGAACTTGCAATCCCAAAACAAAAGAAGTAATATATCTCATTGAACATGACAAGACGAAAACGAACACTCAGATGTGCAACGCGCTTACATACGAGGCCGAGAATTCAGAAATTCATCTATATAAAATTAAACAATCCAAATCCTATGTAATTGAACAAATGGTCTTTTCATACCAGAAACCTACTAAAACACAAACCCATTTTTTACAGGATAAATCGATGGCCCGTCTCTCTCCTTTTTTTTTACAGACAGAAGCATATCTTAGTTTTTTTAGGACAATTAGTAGGAGAGGAGATCGTAAAAAATAAGAAACAAGTTACAAATTACAGATTATTAAGCCAACAAAGAGATCTAAGGCTATTCACAATGGAGATTTCATGGGATGTTTTATGGTATTAATTACCATGTCACATCATATTTTTTATTGATATGATATTCAATTATTGAGGAAAGATAAGGAAGTAGTGTCATCACCGTAACATGGTGCTAACTCGTTTTTAAGATGGATGAAATGAAATGAAACACCCATTGATAATCAAATCGTTTCATCAGAGAGAGGATATTTCATGAGCTAGTTGCATTTAATTACACTGGTTAACCTAGGAAATAATGAAATAAAACTCTCCACTGAGAGAGAGTATTTCATTCAGTTGTAAAGCTGATGTGACATTCTAGGAAACAATGTTATGAAACGCACCATTGTGAATAGTCTAAGAGCAACCGGAAATCTCTTCACCTGCTTCGAAAGATGAACCAAAAAAATCGATTTCCAAACCGAGAGATCGAGAAACGAAGATACAACGATTGCGCTTCAACCATCCAGACAGCTCAAAACCTAGCTGAAAAACTTCCATGAGGAATGACATACTGAATTGATCAGACTTAGCCTTTGCAAACATGTCACACAAGCGGCATATCTTAACTGCACTTTTGCTCTAGAAACAATTTTAAACAAAGAGTCAGTTATCATGAAACCAGTGGCGGAGTTAGAGAAAAGCTGAAGGGGGTGCACCACTTTAAACGGTACACTATATTGTATTCAAGGAGATGTATAAAAGGTAAAAAATTACTACTGATAACTAAAATTTTTTTCCCACCCGGGTTCCTGGGAACCCGCAGCCAATATATTGGCTCCGGCCCTGCATGAAACTACGTACAGGCACAAGCCAGCGCCCAACATGATGCTCGTGTTCTTTCTTTGTTCGTCAGAGAAGAAGTTGCAGACAGCGAGATACAGGCGTCCGTCCCGTGAGGCCGTGACGGCGATTTTTTTTTTGAGAGACTGACGACGACTTCACCATCCAGATATGTCACGCCATAATGGCTTGAAATTGTGGCCGCCTCGCTCGGTTTTCTTTTTGGCTACTGCTACTAATAACTACTTCATCTCTGTCGTTGAGAACACCTGCACGCAACGTTGCACGCCATGTCCTTGCAGGCTGCAGCTGATGGCTAGCTCGTTGAACTTTTTTTTAGCTTTGAATTTAGATTGCACAATCACACAAGGACAAGCTGGCTCTCTGATCTGATACCCAATATGATCCTGTGTATTAGGGTGTGTTTGGTTCTGTTTTTAAAATCTATTTGATGGAAAAAAATAGAAGTAGAACCAAATTAGTTTATCAAACCTATTTCTCCCACGAAAAGTAGTTTTTTTTCAATACAAATTTGGAAGTGGCTTGGATCTTACTTTTCTGTTTTTTAGTACAAATTAGATAACATGAATTCAAATTATCTTGATTAATCTAACATCATTATAGTTTCTATTGCATCGTACAATTTCATGAGATAGATGGTTGTCGGTTACTTTATGAGATGAACTATGATTTTTATTTATCTAATATATTTTCTAGTTATTTTGTTGCATCAATGTTGTCTGTTTTATATATATGTATGAAATATTATAATAATAAAAATTATGTCAGTTATAAAAAAACAGTCAGCTCACAGTAGCTTTTTTACAACAGCTTCAATCAAATGATTTTCAGTTTTTCCACAACAAACAACTCACAACAGTTTTTTCACGATAAACAACTCACAACAACTTTTTTCACAAATCAGTGGTTATTTTCAATTACTTGAGGCAGTTCAAGTGCATATTCAAGGTTGGGAGACCCGGTTTAGGAAAAAGCATTGTTCAACATAGTTGGGCCGACATTGATAACATCTTTGGACACCATGTTTCTCCTTAGAGGCCTTGTTTTTGTATCGTGACCACCCTAAAGGTATTATCTTGATCTTGAAGGTCTTAATTATTGCGTTTGTTTTGTTCTTTGGGTCGTTTGTGGTTACCGTTGTTTTTCTGATTATATTATCTTAGAATTCTAATCTTATTTTTTCTTCGACTTAATTAATACAAAACCTACTATTTTATGTGCACTGATAAACAAAAGTGAGAACTAACTAATGTCATCGACATTGCATTTTCAGAACACACCAGAAAACTGAAAGTGAAGATTCAGCACCCATGCTTTTGTGTGCTGAATCTTTTGTCGATCTCGACAGCACGTCCATATCCTTGTAATTATTACATCAACGTACTCCGTACGCGCTAGAGCTTTTGTGTGCTCGCGAAGAAAGACACAGCGACCGTCCTCTAACCTCACTAATCTCGAGGCAGGATAGATCGACATTACCAGAGAGAGACAGAGAGTTAGACCCCAGTGGCGATCAATCCACGTGACGAGCACATACAGTACAACTCGTAAGACTATTTATAACGGGGTTTTATGGATATTTTATGGTATTAATTATTATGTCACATTAGATTTTTTGTTGACATGACATTTAATTAATGAGAAAAGAGAATGAAATAGTGTCATCATTATGACATGGTGCTAACCCGTTTCTAAGACGAATGAAATGGGATGAAACACTCATTGAGAATCAAATCATTTCATGAGAGAGAGTATTTTACGAAAGCTAGTTGCATTTAATTATATTGGTTAGCCTAAAAAACAGTGAAATGAAACTGAAAAATAATATTTCATTCTATGAAAAGGGTATAAAATCCACCCACTGTGAAACCAAAAGAAGACCTCGATCGACTCGACTGCTCGCTCGATCAATCCTCGCAGAAACGACCATTAATGAGCTGGTGCAACCCTCGCTTCAAGATCGGTTAACGCGTCGATTGGTTTTTCAAGAGCGTCACGTACTCACGTGAACATCGTGAGAGCCCTTTTTTCCCCTTGTCCTGTCATGTGAAAAAGGCGAGTGTCCGTGAGTAAAAACATATGAAAATAGGGTGTTATTTGGTTATTTAGTTCAAAAAATTAGTCAAGTCGTATCAAATGTTTGGATATTTTTTGGAGTATTAAATATAGATTATTTATAAAACTCATTTATAATTGATGGATTATTCACGAGATGAATCTAATGAGTCTAATTACGCTACGATTTGACAATGTAATGCTACAATAAATATTTGTTAATTATGAATTAATTAGGACTAATAAATTCGTCTTGTGAATAATCCTCCGATTCTACAATTATTTTTATAATTAGTCCATGAAACCAAAACGCCCTAAGAAAATGTTTGGTCCAGCCCTATATTCTAAAAAATTTGTTATGAATCATGGAAAAGCTGATAAATTATGAAAATGTTAGAATTAGAGCAATTTTTCAAACTTTCAATAGAGGTAATTTTCATGAAGTTTAAATTGAGAAGCTACGAAAGTTGGGATGAAAACAACTTTCATAACTTTAGCTAATTTATAAAAAGTTACAGTTTCTAGAAAAAATCGTTTGCTCTCAAACCTGTTTAAAAAATAAAATTTGTATGTTCGTTTGAAAAATTTGTAAAAGTAACATGCAGTCGGCACTTGAAATGACGACTGGTGCCACATCAATCCAGTCGGTACTTCAAGTGCCGATTGGAGCTGATGTGGTAGAATCTGATAAGAGACATCATCCAATCGGTATTTGAAGTGCCGACTGGAGCTGATGTGCCACCAGTCGACGCTACTTTTGCAAATTTTTCAAACAGATATACATATTTGATTTTTTTTAAAAAAATATTACCCAACCTATATGTTTTTTATTGTGGCCCAAACCTATATCCAACTCACCATCCACTTCTTAGACCCAGCCTGTTAAACACAGGAGGCCCATGGGCCAACCCCAGAAATATCGAAACATATTGATTCACTAATTAGCATCGCGTCTTCAAAATTGTAACAAAAAATCTGCTCCTCGAACAGGCCATATTAATTTTAATATCAAATTAGTTTCATTAAATCTATATGAAATCTGGAATGCATCTTAACACTGTATTTATTTGACAACATATACATGGGGCACGTCAAGCACGTGTGATTCGTGAAGCTGCTTGGAATTTGGACAATAAGTTCGTGAAAACACCTCGTCGTCAAATTCAGGATGGAATTCGTATTTGGAACACAGTACATATGAAGGATCTTGAAGAGTAGACCACTACGCAAGAATGCATCAAAGAATCGTGCAAATCTCACAGAACAAATCTGCAGAAAAAAAAAGGAATGGTTCTAAAGCCTAGGTGTCTCCTTGAGGTAGGCCGAGAAGAGACGGTCGGTACAGAGACTGGCGCTGAGACATCTCAATTCTCTCCCGTGGATCATACATCGATTCATCTCGTATTGCCTGGAGAATAGAATCAGTACCAAGCTCCCTGCAGGTGAAAATGCAGAGAATTCAAGTCAGCTGACTGATGAGAGTGACAGGTAGCATCGTTGCCCAAATATTAGCAGCAACTGAAAAGCATCCCAACCTCTTGATTAGGATTTTATAAAGCGTTTTGAGTATTGGGCAAAGCTCAACCGGAGCAACAGGCTTCTTGGCTTCTGGATGCGTCACACTTAAGCTGCCCTGGCTCAGCAGCTCATAAAATGCATTGACTGCAGAGACGCCCTGAAAATAAAATCACAGAAAATCTTAGCACCTAGCTATCCGGCACGAAAAAGAAAAAGGAAAAACTCGTACAGAAGTTAGGCAAGATTTATATCATCAAGAAGATGTCACCAACCTGGATAGTCCCTTTGCCTTTGATGCTGTCGCCCATCGCAAGAGTCAGTTCCCCCTTAGCTAACTTCTGTCCATACCATGCATTACGACCTTTCAGAAGTGTAACATAGGTGTCGGCTAATAACGGCCCAGCAAGTTTCTCAGGCTCTTTGGCTAGGAGGTGGGTGATGTAGATCATCTCAGACGTGCAAAAGGAAAAGTAAACTGATTTGCTGGTTGCACTTTCATTGGTTAGTGCTGCCACCATACCTACAAGATAACATGGTATTTAGCAACAAGACTTATTATTGTTGAAGGTGTTAATGAATATGTACACATACGACCATTCGGGAACCTCATATCGCTATCGCCCAAGACACATATTTTGCTATGCCCTGATTTAATCTTCCTGGTCTATGATATGTTGGATGAAATGTCAAAGCAACATTACATTTGTCATAAGAGATAATAGCAATTCAACGTATATTGATGCAACTTAGACAGAGCAGAAAGTATTCAACATGATGCATAAATAGCAATTTTATGGCCTAGTTGTTCAAAGGGGTCATATTTTTGCCGAGTATGTGACGTGAGCTTCAACAAGAGAACTCCATATGATGATCTCATTTTCCACATGTAGTTTGTTTTCAAGGCAATACAAACAAACTCAATTGAGAGAGCAAGGAATTTACCAGCACCAATGGCATATATGTTCTTTAAGCCGCCCATCACTTCATGAGTGATAAGATCACTGTTGTCCCACACAATAAAATGAGGCTGCCTCAAAAATTTAGCAAGAGGTTTTCTCCACTTGTCAGCTCCACATATGCGAGCATTTGCATATTCCTTGTTATAAATCTCAGATGCAATGTTAGGGCCTCCAATATATAGAATATTCTCCAATGGAACTCCAGCTGCAATAAGCCCATCATAAAAACACACACACACACACACAAATTAAAGACCAGAACTTGGAGGGAAAACAGAATATTTATAGAAATGCAAGCAACAAAGATGAACAGTGGACGGCCACATCAATTTATTGAAACAAAAACTGGAATCACACGCTTGAACTTGGTAGAAATGTGACATTAGAGCACGCACTGTTGGGTTACTAATTGGGATAAACCCCGAAAAATAAGATATAATCCAGGTAAAGGGATTTGAGAGAAACATAGCACATGGGCATAAAGTAAGGAATAACTAAATCTCTGAATATTCAACAACAGGCATAAAGAATGCACTGGTACATATCAAGATTAGCCTGCAACCTTCCGCAAGAACATTCACAGATATGTATCTTGGCCCTGGTTAAGGAAAAAATTGCTATTTTGACACTTCAAAGATGTGCACTTTTTTAATGATGACACTTCTGAGGTTGACATATAGGACCACTTGAGTCAATAAAAATAGGTTCGGATGTCAAAAATACAAAAATCACTTCTTTAAAGTGTCAAAATAACAAATCTCCCCTGTTAAGGGGCAACTATTTTTTAGTTTATATTAGTTATGCACCCTTCAACAACAGCAAGCATACCAAGTATAAGATCAAAGAAAATAGTAAAATAGCATCCGAATCATCGATTTGATGTAACTGAAACTAAGGATAAATGATTATGATAGTAAAAAACTCAAAATTGAGAACAAAGAACTCACTTGCATTGCTGATCATCTGAGTCGGGGTAATGATCCGGGGCACGGGGTCGATGGACGCCTCGATCCCCTTGGCCAGAGAGATGATCACCGGCGGGCTGATCCTCTCCTTCCAGTACCTCCCGATCTCCCCGAACACCTCCCTGGTCTCAGTGGATGGCAGACCGTTGATGACTATGTCGGCGTCCCAGACCGCCTCCTGCAGGTTGGTGACCACCTTGAGCGGGCAGAGCGGCGTGTCAATCATGTTGAGGCAGAATCCGTCGCGGAGTATCTCGTCGGCGTAGAGCGTGCGGTCGCCGAGGCGTGCCTCGACGTATTTGAGGTAGGCGCAGCGGCTGATGAGCCTGCGCAGGACGTCCTCTCGGGCGTTGATGACCTCGAAGAGGTGCTCGGCGGTAGAGCGGTCGACGGGGCGCCCCGGCCGGCGCCAGACGCGCACCTGCGCCTTGTCCCGGTGCCGGCCGTAGGCGTCCTGCAGCAGCGCGCAGAAGACGCTCCCCCACGCCCCTGCGCCCACCCCGACGATCTTGAGCAGGTCGCCGTCCGCCTTCCCCAGCAGCCGCCGCAGCTCGTCCAGCTTCTCCTCCGCCGCCGTGCCGCCGCTCGCCGCGTGCCCGTTGGCGTAGCTCCCCACCATCGGCACGCGCGACTCGTGAGCTGGCTAAGCAAAAATCTGGAGGCTTTGGGTCGGCGAAGAGGTGGTGGCGGCGATGAGATCGAGGAAGAGGACGCGGAATGCTAATGGATCGATTCGTGGAGACGGGCGGCCAGATATAGTAGTAGTGTAGTACCACCAGCACGGCGCTCGCTGTCGACACGCCGCAGTGAGCAGCGAGCCGCGGCCACTCGGTCGCCCCCGTTTGAATTCGAGCAGGCGAGGCGAGCATGCGAAAAACGGATCAATTCGCCCAGTGCTTCTAGAAACCGAGGTCGGGCGCGCGGCGAGGGGGACGACGGCGCGGGCAGGCGGAAGCAGTCAAAGAAGGTGGATACCGTGGATTTTGCGGCCGCCGCGGGCGCCCGTGAGACGGGAAAAGGCCGGGAAAGGGACGGGCGGCAGCCGGCAGACGAACCGGCCGCCACGGCGCTCCGGCCCGGGGTCAGGGTGAGATGGGCGATGGCGACCTACCTCTGAATCTCTGATGACGAGTGGACTGATACCGTGGCTGCACACAGGCAGGTGGGACCCACTTCCCACCCGTGTCACTGACATGTGGGACGAGACCCTGCCTTTTTGCCGATGTGGCTTCGGTTCAGCTCGGCCGCCGGAGTAGGTGGAGCTGGTCCGGGAGGATACACCTGACCTGAGCACGTCGCACCGGTGACCAACCAGAGATTCAATCCGGGGCATGCAGGCCTGGTTTGTGTTGGAAACAGCAGCTTATCCAAAAGGGTTTAAGGGAGGTAAGCAAGTAAGCTTGTTGGTTGTTTGTTGGGACGACGGATCGAACCAGCAGGTTTCAGTGGAAAACAAGAGTAGTGTATTCAATGCTCTGGGCTGCGTGTCCCCTACAACTGTAGTGGGGGGGTATTTATAGGGCACCCCGCCCAGAGGACCAAACGCCTCCGGACTGCCAACGGCCCCCCGACCAACCCTGACCAGTAGTACAGACAAAAAGGTACATAGTACAGACAAGAAGATTCGACTCTGACAGCGTATCGGCCGCGTCAGATGCTTCCTGCGCCGCCCGACACAGCTCAGAAGATCGCGATCCTGTCCTTTCGCACGACCACTGGTCCTTTTCCCGCCAAGACTCCCTTTGGGCTCGTCTTGCCGGGCCCGCCGAGAGCGCCGGACCTCTAGCCTCCGGAGGGCGGGCCTTTGTGTTCTACGCTGAAGGGCGACCTCCGGCTTCACTCCCTTAGAAGGTGACCTCCGGCCACGCTTCTCCGGACGGCGACCTCCGGCCGTGCTCCTCCGGGGGTGACCTCCGGCCGTGCTCCTCCGGGGGTGACCTCCGGCCGTGCTCCTCCGGGGATGACCTCCGGCCACGCTCCTCCGGAGGGCGACCTCCGGCCACTAAGGCTGGGCCCTCCGGCTGGGGGGCCCACCCCGCCGGCTCCAGGGATTATCTCCCCCAACAGTAGCCCCTCGCTTCTTCCCGCTCGTAGTCCTGCAATAGGAGGGGGTGGAAGCGCACAAGATAATCCCGTTAATTCACAAGAGTGCGTACCTCGCTGTAGGGCGCCGCATCCGCCGGGGCGCCGAAGGGCACTGAGACGGGGAGCCGAGAGACCGGGGAATTAGACCCTGTCTCGGGCTTTCGGCCACCTCCGAGGCGCCGAGGAGGGGATTGACCGAACCGACCGGAGGCTGGCGCATCTTGACTGCGGAGGTTTCAGTCCCGAGGAGCCGGGCGAGCGGGCCGAGAGCAGTTAATGCGCGCACCGGCGGCACCGAAGAGGCGAATCGCCAGGAGACCGCCTTCGCGCCCCGATGCGCCACCCAGCTTGAATGCGGCGTCACGCAAACCGCCACGTCCGTGCGCTAACCGAAACGGAAGTTGGACCGCCACGTTCGTGCGCTGACCGAAACGGAAGTCAGACCGCCACGTTCGTGCGCCAACCGAAACGGAAGTCGAACCGCCAGCTTTTCCGAAAGATATATATATGCCTTTGCCCTTCACGGCTTCTTCTTCCTTCACCCTCACGCGCCAAACCGCAACCGCTTAGTCCACTGCCCAGTCGCCCTCTGAGCCTCACGCTCCTCCCATCTTCTCTCCAAAAATGTCGGGGAAGCCGGCTGCCAAAATGACGATGGACCCGCGCTTCCTGCAGCGCCAAATGACGGCCGCGGCGGCGGCGGCGGCGACTGACGCGCCAGAGGTGCGCGGCGCGCGCGAGCTCCGCCCCGCTTCCGAGCGATTCCGAGAACAAACGCTGGAGCTCGGGGCGTCCGCCTGTACTGAAGCTTCGATCGAGCAGGCGACCAGGAATCGCGTCGGCCCAGAGACGCCGGCGAGGAGGCCGGGGCGAGAGACGACTCCACGGCCGCGGGAAGGCGAAGTCGTCGTCTTCGAGGCCTTCTTCGACGCGGGCCTGGGGTTCCCTGCCTCGGAGCTTCTTGCCGGGGTCCTGGAAGCATTCCACCTGGAGCTCCCGCAGCTGTCTCCAAACGCCGTGGCCCGCCTCGCCATCTTCGAGTGGGCCATGCGCGCCGAAGGCTGCGAAGGGAGGGCGGAGGTCTTCGCTGAGATGCACGAAGCCCTCTGCCAACCGAAGAAAAAGGACGGCCGAGTGCTGGCCTTCGGGAGCATCAACTTCCAGCTCCGGAGGAGGTACGCGGACTCCTTCCCGGCGAAGGCCACCAACGAAAGGTGGTACTCGAAATGGGTGAACCGGTGGTTCTACGTTCGCGTAGGACTCACCTCCGGCTTGGCCGGAATACCGCGCCACATTTGGTTCCGGAGAGAGGCGCGGGTCGAAGTCAACTCCGGGGCCATCTCGTCGAGGGTACAACTTCTCCAGATCGTCGCCCGCCGGATGAGCATGCGGGACCTGGCGGAGGAGTTCGTGGCCCTCGAGATCCCCCCGCTGAAGGAGGAGTGGCCCGCCTTGCTTCGGAGCAGCCGGGACGCGTCGGTGCCGACGGAGCTCTCTCGCCAACTTGGTAAGTCTTAGCTTCCTTTCGCCTTTAGTCTCACTTTGCACCCTTGAGGGATACCTCGGCCCTGACGAAGAGGTGCAGGGTCGCTCGTCGCTCGAGACGCCCGAAGATATCGCCCGCCTGGCGGAAAGGATCCTAGGGGTCCCCACGGCAGCCGAGCGGGCCCGCCGGTTGGAGCTGGTGGGCTCCTGGGAGCGCTCCAACAGAGTATGGGGGGCGCTCGAGCTCACGCCCCCGCCTCTACCGGAGGGGGAGATCCTCCGGGACGTCTCGAAGAGGAAGGCGGTCGATGCGGACGCCGGCGCTTCTCCGAGCCGTTCGAAGAAGAAGAGGATCGTGAAGGGGCCGAAGCGCGCGTCGCCGGGACCTTCTTCGGCTTCTCGCTCGGAGGGAGGGGGCTCCGGCGAGGGAGTCCAGTCGGAGTCGGGAGATCTCCCGGAGGTTCCGGCTCCGGCTCCCCCGATCCCGCTGAGCACCGAAGGGCGCGAAGATGCTCTCCTTCACCCGGGCCCAACGGGGCCTACGCCGGACGCCAACCAAGAGTCGCGCATCGCCGGAGTGACGCCCCGCCCGGGGACCGCCTCTTCTCCGATACCCGTTTCGGCGGGCGGCTCCGCGGGCTCCGTCGAGAGCAGGGCTACGGATAGCCTGGGCCACGGGGGCCTAGCTGACCCACTCGCCGGCGTTGAAGGGAGCGCCGACAAGGAGGCGGAATTGGCCGCGGCGGTAGCGGGCTCTCCGCCGAACTCCATCGACAACCTCTTCTTCCGCCCGAGCCCGTCGGGCCACTTCCAACCCCCGGACCGCGTCAACGAAACTGCGGGCGCGGGTACGGTAACTTCGTCACGCCTCTCCATGCGCAAGGAGCTTCCCCGTATTTAACCTCCGTTACTCGCGCGGGCATTTCGGCCGGAGGCATGGAGCCAGTCGACCGTCACCCGGTAGATGCTCCGGACGCAAGGTCTGGAGCCCCTGTCACTGCGAAGGGGGGCTTGAATCCGCAGGACGAGGCAGAGTCCCGGAGCGCCGAGGGGGCTCCTCGGGAGCCTGTCGGGGGCGCCGAAATCCGGCATCAGCCCCCCACCGACCTACGAACTGCGCGCGGCTCCGTGCCGCTTCTGCGCCCCTTCCTCTCGGTCGGAGAGGACTTCGCCTCGAGGGTGGCTCCGATCCACGACTACTACCTGCGGCTACGCGACGCCCCGGTGATAGGCGAGCTCGGGCGATCGGACAGCCTGGACCTCGGGAGGGCCATCGAGACGACCGCGGGCCAGGTATTTCCTTTGGACATCCTTGACGCCCTCGTCGCGGCTCTTCTGACTACTCTTCCGCATGCAGGTGGTGGCGCTGGCGCAGGGGCAAATGTCCGCTCTGCTTCTTGAGCGCGAGCATCACGAGGCGTATGCCGCAGGGCTCGCGTCCCGAGTGGCGGCCGCGGAGAGGTTGGCCCGCGAGCGCTCGCTGGAAGTCGAGGCCCTTCGATCCCAGGCGTCGAAGGTGGCGGCGCTCGAGGCCCAAGCAGCGGAGGCGGACTCGCTCAGGGCCCGCGTCGCGGAGCTGGAGGGACTCCGGGCCAAGGCCGCCCGTGCCGAAGAGCTGGAGGCGGAGGTCGGCGCCCTCCGAACCAAAGCTGCTGAGGCGGAGGTGCTCCGGGCCCGGGCTTCGGAAGCGGATCAGCTCGAAGAGGAGGTCTCCCGGCTCCAAGCTCGGGCCTCGGAGGCGGAGCGCAAGGTTGGAGTCCTCGGAGCCCGGGTGACTCATCTAGAGGAGGTCGAGGCTGGCCTCAATTCGCGGAACGGGAAGGCCGCCGAGGAGCTCGCCGAAGCCGGGAATACGGCGGCCGAGGCCGCCGAGTCGTTGCGGAAGATGTTGGCGCGCTACGGCACTGGTTGCGGCACGTTCGACATCGCCCGGGAGCCCCTGGTCCGCCGAGTGAAGTTCGTCCGATCCGCCGTCCGGCAGATACAGCTTGCCATGGATCAGTACGGCGAGGTGTCCGCTCGGGTGGCAGCGTACGGACTCCTCCGGCATCTCGAGGCGTCCGGGCTTCCGCTTCCTTCGTCTTCGAGCCCGCATCCGGTCGCCTTCACGGGGGACCACCTTCGGACGCCAAGCTTTGCCCTGACTCAAGCTTGGAGGGCGCTCAAGGCGACTTGGCAAACCGAAGGCCCTGCGGCGATCCAGGCTTGGCTGGAGGAGGCACTCCGTGCGCGCGACCCTCCAGCCCCTTCGAACCCTTCAGCCCCGGCTCGTTTGCCGGACCCGCAGGTGTAGCTCTAGGGGTCGGTTTTAGCCTTATCCTGTAATAGCTTAGGGAACTTAGTCATATTAATAAAGACTACTTTTTCGGGACTTACTCAGGGTGTTTGCGGTCGCGATCTTGATGTCGAGGTACTCGAACCGGACGACGCCCTTCGGCATCGTTGGGCCATCCTCGAAGCTGTGCGGGCGAACCGGCCCGCGCGCTTCGTTCTTCCCCGCGGCAGTGACGGATGCGTGGACTCCGACGTCCTTCAGGGGGTTCTGAAGCATGTGAAGGACGAAGAGAGGGGGGCTCACTCGCCGTCTTCGTCCTCCGAACCGGTTAACTGGTCCGATACAGAAGCTGACTTAGGGGGAGCGCCCCCGGAGGGGGGCGGCCTACGCAGCTGGGCTCAGCTCCAGGAGGACCAGAGAACTTTCCGCGCCCAAAAGAAGGAAGAGGAGCGCAGGAAGAGGAAGGAAAAGTCCGGTCGAGGGGCGAGCACGACTTCCGGTCGGTCTACCCGAAGGGGCCCGCGGTTCCTTCTTGGCCTGGACGAGAACTTTTCTTAACTTCCTCCTGTAATGAACATTGTACACTTATGGGCTTGTTGCAGCTTGCGTCTCGCTTTCTCTCCCTCTTCCTCCCCCCCCCCCGCTTGGCGGGTAGCTGGTTTACTAGCTGGGCGCTAAGTAGCTTAGGAGAGGGGAAGCGGACGGTGCGTGCCCAGCCGGGGCTCGGAGCCCGAACGCGAGGGTGTGTCGAGGCGGAGCTCGGAACCCGAATGCGAGGGTGCGTCGAGGCGTAGCTCGGAACCCGAATGTGAGGGTCCGTCGAGGCATAGCTCGGAACCCGAACGTGAGGGCGCGTCGAGCCGGAGCTCGGAGCCCGAGTGTGAGGGTGCGTCGAGGCATAGCTCGGAACCCGAACGTGAGGGCGCGTCGAGCCGGAGCTCGGAGCCCGAGTGTGAGGGTGCGTCGAGGCGTAGCTCGGAACCCGAATGTGAGGGCGCTTCGAGCCGGAGCTCGGAGCCCGAGTGTGAGGGTGCGTCGAGGCATAGCTCGGAACCCGAACGTGAGGGCGCGTCGAGCCGGAGCTCGGAGCCCGAGTGTGAGGGTGCGTCGAGGCGTAGCTCGGAACCCGAACGTGAGGGCGCTTCGAGCCGGAGCTCGGAGCCCGAACATGAGGGCGCGTCGAGCCGGAGCTCGGAGCCCGAATGTGAGGGCGCGTCGAGGCGTAGCTCGGAACCCGAACGTGAGGGCGCGTCGAGCCGGAGCTCGGAGCCCGAACATGAGGGCGCGTCGAGCCGGAGCTCGGAGCCCGAATGTGAGGGTGCGTCGAGGCATAGCTCGGAACCCGAATGCGAGGGTGCGTCGAGGCGTAGCTCGGAACCCGAATGTGAGGGTCCGTCGAGGCATAGCTCGGAACCCGAACGTGAGGGCGCGTCGAGCCGGAGCTCGGAGCCCGAGTGTGAGGGTGCGTCGAGGCATAGCTCGGAACCCGAACGTGAGGGCGCGTCGAGCCGGAGCTCGGAGCCCGAGTGTGAGGGTGCGTCGAGGCGTAGCTCGGAACCCGAACGTGAGGGCGCTTCGAGCCGGAGCTCGGAGCCCGAGTGTGAGGGTGCGTCGAGGCATAGCTCGGAACCCGAACGTGAGGGCGCGTCGAGCCGGAGCTCGGAGCCCGAGTGTGAGGGTGCGTCGAGGCGTAGCTCGGAACCCGAACGTGAGGGCGCTTCGAGCCGGAGCTCGGAGCCCGAACATGAGGGCGCGTCGAGCCGGAGCTCGGAGCCCGAATGTGAGGGTGCGTCGAGGCGTAGCTCGGAACCCGAACGTGAGGGCGCGTCGAGCCGGAGCTCGGAGCCCGAACATGAGGGCGCGTCGAGCCGGAGCTCGGAGCCCGAATGTGAGGGTGTGTCGAGGCATAGCTCGGAACCCGAACGGGAGGGTGCGTCGAGTCGGAGCTCGGAACCCGAATGCGAGGGCGCGTCGAGCCGGAGCTCGGAGCCCGAATATGAGGGTGCGCCGCGAGTTGTGTCGGTCAATAGTTGGCTGAAAATTTTATTTCTCAGATGGGGGATACAACCGGGCGGCGATAGCCGTGAATAAAGTACATTGGTAGTGTTACGGAAAGTAACGCTTCAGGTCCCCAGCGTGCCACGAATGCTTCAGCTCTTCGCCTTCCAGTGTAGCGAGGCGGTAGGACCCCGGCCGTCCGGACTTCGTAACGATGTACGGTCCGTCCCATTTGTTGCCCAACTTGGGGGGAGCGACCACGGTGCGAAGGACGAGATGCCCTGGTTGGAACTCGTTGCGCTTGACCTTGGTGTCATACCACCCCTTGGTCTCCTTCTGATAATGGGACAGGTTAGCGACGGCGCGCAACCGCGTTTCTTCCGCTAGGTCAAGGGAGACGGCGCGCTCATCTTCAACTTCGGGTGCTACGACGCGCAGTGAACCGGCGCGGAGCTCCGTTGGCGTCATCGCTTCGTCGCCGAACATAAGGCGGAACGGGGTGAAGCCCGTTGCCCGGGAAACGGTCGTCCGGATGGACCATAAGACCTTGGGTAGCTCGTCGGGCCACGTGCCTCGGGCCAACCCGACAATACGCTTATGAAGGCCGGACAGAATGTGCCCGTTGGCTCGCTCCACTGCTCCGTTAGACTGGGGGTGCCGCACGGCCGCGAAGCAAAGCTGAACTCCCAGCTCGTCACAGAATGCCCGGAAGCTGCCGGCATCAAACTGTGTTCCGTTGTCCAATGTGAGCTGCTTGGGCACTCCGAACCGGCACACGATATGTTGCCAGAAAAACTTCTGGACACTTCGGGATGTGATGGTGGTGAGAGGCTCCGCTTCGACCCACTTGGAGAAGTACTCGACGGCGACGACGACGAAGCGTAGGCTTCCTTTCGCTCTGGGGAGCGGGCCGACGAGGTCCATGCCCCAGCGGGCCAAGGGCCACACAGGAGGGATAGGTAGCAATCTTGCTGGGGGGCGGTGACTGCGTCGGCCCATCCACTGGCAACCTTGGCAGGCGCGGACGAGTTCCTCGGCGTCAGCGATGATGGTGGGCCAGTACACGCCTTGCCGGAGAGCTTTGCCTGCGAGGGCCCGCGGCGCTAAGTGACTGCCGCACAGCCCTTCATGTATCTCCCGTAGCATGGCGATACCGTCGGAATGCGCGACGCAGCGGAGCAGCGGGGAACATACTCCGGACTTGTACAAGATGCCATTGATGACCTCGAATGATCGCGCGCGGAGTTGTAGGCGAACCTGCTCCGGACTGGGATGGACTTCGTCGCCACCGGCGAGCGCGCGGAGGATGGGCTCGCGCCAATCGACGCTTGCCGTACAGAGTACTGGGGCCGGGGGCTCCTCCGGGGCGACGGGGTCGATCGCCTCGCTTCGATGAATTACCGAAGGCTGGGCGAGTTCCTCGAAGAAAGCCCCTGGCGGCAAGGCCTGGGCGCCGGCCCCGGCCTTAGCGAGGGCATCCGCTTGGGCGTTGTCGCTTCGCGGGATGTTCTGGACGGAGATTCCCTTGAAGGAGGCTTCGGACTTGCGGATGGAGTCGAGGTAGGAAGCGAGGTCCGGGTGCTTCGCTCGAAAAGACTTGTCGATGTGCCCGGCGACCACTTGGGAGTCGGTCTTCACGATCACGCGCGCGGCGCCCAAAGCGAGCGCCTTGCGAAGTCCCAAGAGGACGCCTTCGTATTCTGCGACGTTGTTGGTGGCCTTGAAGCTTAGCCGAGCGGAGTACAGGGTCTGCTGACCCGAAGGGGAAATGATGACAGCTCCGGCCCCAGCCCCGGAGGCCTGGTAAGCACCATCCGTAAAAATGGTCCAAATCTCTTCGCCCGTGCTGGCGCTTGCGGGCTCTCGAGCCCACGTCCACTCTGCGACGAAGTCAGCGAGAATCTGGGATTTGATGGCCGTCCGGGCAACGAAGGAGATCCCGAACGGGGCCAGCTCTACCGCCCACTTCCCGATGCGACCGGTGGCGTCTTTGTTCCTGAACATGTCGCCCAACGGATAGGCTGTTGGAATGATGATGTCGTGGGCCAAGAAGTAGTGCCGGAGCTTTCGGGAGGTCATGACGAGGGCATAAGCCACCTTCTCTAACTCGGAATACCTGGCCTTGGCGTCGGCGAGAACCTCGGAGACGAAGTAAACGGGCCGCTGAACTAGCTTCCCACCGCACTCTTCTTCCTAAACCAAGGCCGCGCTTGCGGCGGTGCCTGAGGCGGCGAGATAAACCAGCAAGGGGCTGCCGGCCCGTGGTGTGGCGAGGGCCACGAGGCTGGAGAGATAATCCTTGATTTGCTGGAAACAATCCTGGCACTCGGGGGTCCATTCGAAATGCTTGGAACCTCGAAGCGCTTTGAAGATGGGGAAACTTCGCTCTGCTGATTTGGCGAGAAAACGCCCCAAGGCGGCCAAGCGTCCGGCCAACTTCTGCGCCTGCCGCAGGTTCTGAGGTGGTGCCATGTCCTGCAATGCTTGAACTTGCGTTGGACTTGCTTCGATGCCGCGGCTGGAGACGAGGTACCCGAGCAGCTTCCCGGCGCGTGCTCCGAAGACGCACTTGTCAGGGTTGAGCCGTATCCCACACCGCCGGAGGCTGTCGAAGGTTTCGGCTATGTCGGACCCGTGCTGACCTGCGGAGGCAGTCTTGATGACGATGTCGTCCATGTAAGCTTCCACGTTCCGCCCGAGCTGATGACCGAGGGCCTTTGAGATTAACCTTGAAAAGGTTGCTCCGGCGTTACGGAGACCGAAGGGCATCCGGAGGTAACAGAACACTCCGGCCGGGGTGACGAAGCTGGTTTTCACCTGGTCTTCAGGCTTGAGCCAGATCTGATGATAACCGGAATAGGCATCAAGGAAGCTGAGGAGCTCGGCTCCGGCTGTGGAATCTACTAGCTGATCAATACGAGGCAGCGGGTAGGGATCACGGGGGCAAGCTTTATTTAAAGAAGTAAAGTCGATACACATGCGCCATTTGCCAGATGTTTTCTTCTGGACAAACACAGGGTTGGACAACCAGTCGGTGTGGCTTACTTCCCTGATGACCCCGGCGCGGAGCAACTTGTCGGTCTCGGCCTTGGCGAGCTCAGCCCTCTCAGCGGACAGCCTCCGAAGCCCCTGGCGGACTGGTCGTGCCTTCGGATCGACCGCCAGTGAATGCTCAATGACAGCCCGATCGACGCCGGGAATGTCGTCGTCCGACCATGCGAAGATGTCGAGGTTGTTGCAGACGATGGCCTCGAGCTGTGCTGATAATTCTGGCTCCAGGCCCCCTCCGAACTTGATCGGGTACTCCTTCCCCCCGCAAGTCAGGGTCTTGGTGATGACTTCGCCTTCTGGGAGGGGTTTGACGGGGCGTCCTTCCTGCGCAGGGCTGGCCTCCGATGGGAGGTTGGCGTCTCCGGGACCTTCGCGGACACTGTGGACCTGCCGTGGCTCCAGTGGCGCCGCGTGGCCGTACTCGACCCGGCGGGCGGCAGCTTGGTCACCCAGCACAGACAACACCCCTCCGGGAGTCGGCATCTTGAGGCAGAGGTAGTTGTGGTGAGCGATGGCGCCGAAGCGGTTGAGCATCCCCCGGCCGAAGATGGCGTTGTAGGCGTATGGAGCGTCGACGACGTCGAACAGAATTTCCTCCCGACGTTGGAGGGGTGCGGTGCCGAACGCCACTTCCAATGAGACCTGGCCCAAGGCGTCGAGCGGAGGGCCTGAGAAGCCTTGGAGTGGCCGCGAGGCTGGCAGCAGGTGCTTGCGGGACAAGCACAGTTGGTCGAAGGCCTGCACGAAGATGATGTCAGCGGAACTTCCTCCGTCGACTAAAATGCGACGCACCTCGGCTCCGGCGATGTCCGCCGAAATGACGAGTGGGTCGGCGTGAGGAAACTTGACGCCGGCGGCATCTTCGGCGGTGAAGCTGATGGGGACGTGGGACCACTCCGGGAGGACGGAAGGGCTGGACGTGCCGATGTGCCCAACTTCCCGAACGTAATCCCGACGCTGCCGCTTGGACAGCGCTCCGAGGGCTCCTCCTCCGGATATGGGAAGGACCACGCGCTTGCCACGATCCGGACCGGCTTCGAGTGTGAGGGCCGGGACCCCGCCGAATCCCTCGGCCGGGGTTACGGCCTCCGGCTCTTCCTGACGCCCGACTATTTGGACCTGGTCCGGCCGAGGAGCGGAGTGCCCCCGGTCGGAGGAGCCGCGACCGGACTGGCGCTCGAGGTAATCGCTGCGAAGAGCGAGTATGGTGCGGCAGGAGTCGGTGTCGTGGCTCCGGTTCTCGCCATGGACGCTGCAGTAAAAGGTTCCCCTGGCAGGTGCGCGGGGTGAAGCCTTGGGCCCGGCCTGGCGACTTCCGCCGGGCATGTGCAGGTGCTTGGCGGGCGCTTGAGGGGTGATGTTAAGGACTTCCCCCCGAAAATGCTTCCGGTTCCGCCGAGAATCTTGACGACCGAGGTCCGGGCGAGCGGGCTCCGGGCGCCGGAAGTCAGGGGCGCGACGCGGGCCCCGGCTGGGCTCCGGAGGCACTTCGTACGCTCGGGCGTTCGGAGCCCGGACGGGGACTACCATCGCCTGCCGGCGTATCTGGCCCTCTTCGGACCGAGCGTACTCTTCGAAGTACGTCATGAGCTGCGCCACCGAAGAGATGGGCTTCCGGTGGAGCTTGTCGAGGAGTCCTGGGTGGGTGACGCCTTCCCGGGCCGCGTCGATGACTGAAGAAGCGGAAAGCCCCTTGATCTGAGCCTTGGTGTGCGCAAAGCGCTGGGAGTACTGCCGCAGTGTCTCTCCGGGCTGCTGCTTCACTTGAAAAAGGCTCCCGGTAGACATGGGGGCCACGAAGGTCCCCTGGAAGTTGTTGACGAACTTCTTCTTCAGCTGCTCCCACGAGTGGATGGTCCCTGGCCGGAGAGACCAGAACCACCGGAGGGCGATCCCTTCGAGCGCCAGAGGGAAACACTTGGCCATGGCGTCCCGGCTCCCCCCAGACGCTTCTATTGCCAGAGCGTAGGAGCGAGAGAACTCGCCGGGGTCGGAGTCCCCGGAGTACTTGGGGAGCTTGGCGGCGCGGAAGCTCGAGCTGAAGCGCACCCTCTGGAGGTCTGGGTGCAAGGGAGAGTCCTCGTCGTATGAAGCGTTTTCTTCCTCCGGGGGGTCCTCGTCGTCGCTTAGGTCCGTGACCGCAGCTCTCGCGGCGCGAAAGGCCGCCGGGGGGGCCGGGGGCCGGAGCGATGCTTCCTGACGCCACAGAGCCAGCTCCGCCTTTAGCCTGGCGTTCTCGGCAGCCAGGGCATCAGCCTGGCTCCCGCTTCCCCCGGAAGTTGTGTCGGGGTCCCGCGAGCGGACGTAGTCCGTCTGAAGGGACACTACTGCCGGGGGTCCACCTGAGAGATGCCGCTCCGGCGGCCCGCTCGGAGACCCGGCCGGGTTGGCGGCGGTCGGCTCGGGCGGGCCGTCAGTGCCTTGAGCCCCGGGCGCCTCCTCTTGCGACGGGGTGGAGCCTTGGGGGGGCACCTCTCCGACGGTGGTGGTGATGGGGACTGAAGGATTGGGGTCGACGGTTAGGGCGGGCTCGCCCCCAGCAGTTCGGGTCGACCTGCGCAGGGGGGCCGTGCTTGCTCCCTTCCGGCTAGACATGCTTTGGGTGTATAGGTGTAGAGGACGCTAGCTTTTCGGACTAGGATCCCCACGGACGGCGCCAACTGTTGGGACGACGGATCGAACCAGCAGGTTTCAGTGGAAAACAAGAGTAGTGTATTCAATGCTCTGGGCTGCGTGTCCCCTACAACTGTAGTGGGGGGGGTATTTATAGGGCACCCCGCCCAGAGGACCAAACGCCTCCGGACTGCCAACGGCCCCCCGACCAACCCTGACCAGTAGTACAGACAAAAAGGTACATAGTACAGACAAGAAGATTCGACTCTGACAGCGTATCGGCCGCGTCAGATGCTTCCTGCGCCGCCCGACACAGCTCAGAAGATCGCGATCCTGTCCTTTCGCACGACCACTGGTCCTTTTCCCGCCAAGACTCCCTTTGGGCTCGTCTTGCCGGGCCCGCCGAGAGCGCCGGACCTCTAGCCTCCGGAGGGCGGGCCTTTGTGTTCTACGCTGAAGGGCGACCTCCGGCTTCACTCCCTTAGAAGGTGACCTCCGGCCACGCTTCTCCGGACGGCGACCTCCGGCCATGCTCCTCCGGGGGTGACCTCCGGCCACGCTCCTCCGGACGGTGACCTCCGGCCATGCTCCTCCGGGGGTGACCTCCGGCCGTGCTCCTCCGGGGGTGACCTCCGGCCGTGCTCCTCCGGGGATGACCTCCGGCCACGCTCCTCCGGAGGGCGACCTCCGGCCACTAAGGCTGGGCCCTCCGGCTGGGGGGCCCACCCCGCCGGCTCCAGGGATTATCTCCCCCAACATTGTTGCAGTTGGAAGTTGGTTGCCTTGATTCTTTTATGTGGTCCAACTCTCAGTTTTCCTTTCTTAATCGTTCCTACATTTGATTATCATCGCACAAAAACCGCTTTCTAAATGACAGTTTCATCTATTTTTTAAAACTATTTAAATTTAACTTTATATAAAGTTGTTGATAGATTAACCGTATTCAATTTATTTTTATTTTTATTTTAGAGTAAAAACAAAATTTATCTAATTTATTTTATTATATAAACTATATATCTAATATAAGTTGTAGAACTAGAACTGTGTATATGTATCAAGTATACATAAATAAATAAAACTATTTGATTTTCAAAACTTCATTTGGAGCACATTTTATTGGAATTTTTAAAAGCATACGATTATTTCGGTAAATTGAAAAAGATAGTAAAGTAAAAAAATTCGGAAGCATAGAACTCGGGCTGCTCTGCGCGTCACGGATGATTTTCGAACGCCCACTTTGTCTCGGGCCGGCTCGCTCGGTTCAACCCTAGGGAATATATGCATGTCCAATTAATAAACTAGAGAACAAATGGCCCATCCTCGTGGGATATTTTGGGCAGATCTGTATGGGCCAAATATGGCCCGAGTCAGTCCGGGATCAGGCCCACGCATGATTCACGAGGCTCGAGGTCGAGGGGTTAACGTAACGGTCAGCTGCCACAGACGAGCGGGCCCCGCCGCGAAACTCCCGCGAACCCGAGAAGCTTCTCGGTCTCACGGTCAGACGGTCTCACCCCCGGCCGCGTGAATATCTCCGCGTTGCCGACGCGCCAACCGCACACGCACCCAGGACGAGGCCAACCCGGAATCCGATTCCACCTCTCCCTGTCCCCCCGGGCCCACAAGTTGCGGGGCGCCGTGAAAGATAAGGAACCCGAGGTAGCTCGCCCGCCTATATATTAGGCGAGCCCGGCGACCGCCTCTCCCACCTCGCGGCGCAGCCGGCTTCTGCTTTTTGTTTTCCGGGAGTGCTTTGGCCGTCGCGTCGTCGCGTTTGCTTCTCCTTGTTTCCGTTTCTCTTCCCTCTCCCGATCCGATTCGAGTTTTTCTCTTACGCCTCGCTTTGATTTGGATCCTCGTCGTCTTCGCCTTCCGTGCCCGCAGATCTCTTCTGATGCGCCCGTCTCCGTGCGACGCCGGGAAGCCCCATCTGGATTCGATCGACCTGATCGTTCGTTCGGTTTGCGACGGGTGTTGTTTTTTTTTCTGTGTGAATCGATTCGATCCCTTTTCTGGTTTCGATTTCTATGGCCCGCTGCCCCGTGTCCGTGCAGGATCGGATTTGATCCGGAATTGGAGGTTCCCTGTGGCGTCGTGCGGCAAGGGGGAAGTAGATGCAGAGGTCAGTGTCTCGCCTACGGTTCGATCGTTCGTTTGATTTAGTCACTTGGTTCGGTGATTTCAGATCGGGACAGATTTGAATGGTTGCTATATCATCGATGCGTGAGGTGGATTTAAAGATGTTTGTGTTCATCTAGAGATAAATCGGAACGGTTGAGGTTTGCCTATATTGGTTCATGGTCGTTTTGATCTCCGTTGTGGCGTATGTTTGTGCCCCTTTGGATTGGATGCAGGAGGGAGGGTGGCTTGTTGAGGTGAATCTGATTGGTCGAGGTTTGCTTATTATGGTTTATGGTTGTTTCGATATCGCTTGTCGTATGTGTTCCTGCTGCTCTAGATGCAGGAGAGAGGGTGGCTTGTTGAGGTGAATCGGATTGGTGGAGTTTTGCTTACTATGGTTTATGGTTGTTTCGATATCACTTGTGGTATGTGTTCCTGCTGCTCTAGATGCAGGAGGGTAGCTGGCTGTTGAGATGAATCGTGAGTGGTTGGAGGTTTGCTTACTACAATTCATATGGTTTTTTTGATTAGTTATGGTTAATGTTATGAAATCATGTTGACACGGAAGTTCGTGTTGAACCCTCGTTGGATTGCTTTTGGTCAGATCTCTAAGATGTGCAGTACTGGATCAAATGGAATTATATGGCTTCGTTTGGATCTTGAACCCCTCGTTTTGATTTATCTGTTTGCATAGTTTAATTTATGTCTGAGAAGTCTGATTTGGGCCTTTGGTTCTTCTTCAGAAATTGGAACAGCTCAGAGCTCACAACGAGTTACTTTTGCTCCCATCAATTGGAATTACACAGGCCATAACAGTCTTTCCCTTGATAATATTCTACTATTGAAATTCTAAGACATTGTTTTTACCATGTTGTTGGTCTGTAACTCTGGACTTTGGCACCTTGCATATAGGACATAACAAGGATGGATTTTACAGTCTAGATCTGCCTCGGACTATACCATATCTGCGAGCAAGCTGGAGATACTTTGTTCCTATGCTTCTTGAATTTTGATGCATATCTTGCTTAAGTGGCTTTCCTCAAATATATGATATCCTTTTCCCTGCAGGTCTCAACTCATATGGGGCATCTGATGCCGAGTGAAATCTTTATAACACCCTTATCTCTTCAATTCATCATTATAAGTTAAATACTCACAGATAATTTCATTTAGAATAAATGGTTTCTTGCTTACTGCAGATCTCTAGTTCATAACTTTGGAAGTCATTCGGTTCAGTTTGATGACAAGGGAAATCTATAATCACCACCCTTTTCTCTCCAATTCATCATTTCAATTTTAGTAGTCACAAAGATAGAATTACCTTCAGATTAAATGGTTGCCTGCTAACTGCAGGTTTCCTCATGACTTTGCAAGGCCAATGGTGATGCCGAATGAAATATTTATATCACCACCCGTTTCTCTTCAATTCATCATTAGAAGTTAAATACTCACTAACAAAGAATTTCCTACAGAATAAACGGTGCTCATAATTTTGCAAGGCCAACCGGATGCCAAGTGAAATATTTAAATTGCCACCCATTTACTCTTCAATTCGTCATTAGAAGTTAAATAATCCAAGATATAATTAAATGTTTGGATCTATCTACAGAAATGGAGGATATCCAAAGGATGCGTTGGAGCTTCGAGCTAGATGGGACCAAAATATTTTAAATATACATCTGCCAATCTGCCTAAAACACCTCACTCTTCGCCCTGCCTTTTTTATTTTCCTTTCTGTGTTGGTTGTCCGATTTGCTTCCTACGTTGTAGCTTTTGATTTTGGTGCCCTTCTGTTCTTCTGTATTCGCAGATTCTTTAGTTCTCCCCCATTTTGACGACCCCATTTGATGAGGCACTCGAAGCCATTGACTAGTTCGGTTTGTGTTCTATCACTGAAATTGTTAGCTTAGTTCGATGTGTTCTATTCACATGTTGCTCGTAGGGCTGGTTCGGGAACAGTAACTCTGGAAGTCGACAGTGTTTGGCTAGCTCGGTTTGTGTTCCATCACTGTGATCATTTCCCATGGTTCAATGGATTTCTTCTCTCTCCACATGTTGGTCGCAGGGCTGGTTTGCGAATTGGAGCTCTGGAAGTCGAGGATCTTACTTCCTGGATTTGCTGATTTCAGATATGGATTGCCAGCCATCAGTCCCATTATACTCTTGTAAAAGCTGATCTTGCTTTTGTTTTATGTCATCACGTGATCCTTTAGATATGAAGAAGGGGGTTGTGGATATTGAATCGAAGGGTAGAGGTTTTCTTTTGGTTCATAGCTATTTTGATATCACGGTGATACTATGAAGTTTTGTGGTCTTATCGATAATTATGGCAACACTGACTAGATTTATTGCTGCTCAGAGCTGCGCAATTAAAATTCAGAGTGGATTGAAGCTTGACTGGGACTAACGATCATATATTTTGAAAAAGATTACGAAGCCAATATACTCTTGCCCTTGAGTTCAGTACACACAATCCAGTTCTGTTTCTTTTCAGCAATGCTGGCTTGGATTTTTCACTTGTTCCCAGCAATTGGAAGCGCTTGCCAGAACTGCCATTTTGGAATTTCACTCACAGGGCATTGGTTTCTTTTTTGATAATCTTCTCCAAATTCTATAGTTACTTTTAAGATGTGATTTTTATGTCTGTCAATTGTAATGCAGACGTTGAGATACGGCATTTAGAGCTGCGGTGCAATATCAATACAGTTGCTGGTGTCTTTTGACCTCTATAAAGCCAGGCTTACCCCTCACTTTCCCATCATATGTCATGTTTCTTTTTGGTGTTTAAGCAGCTTCCACCTATAATACATTAGATTCATAGAAGTCTTTTGCTCGTGTCAGGTATCTTATCGATAATTTTGCAAGGCCAATACAATACTGATCGAAATCTGCAGAACCAATACTGGCTGATTGAAATCTTTTAAACCACTACACCCTTTTCCCTTCGCATTGTTGTCACTAAAAGTTAAATACTCAGGAAGACAGAAATTTGAATGCTCGGATTGATCTGCAGAGACTGGGAGGATTCAAAGGTTTATTTTGGAGCATTCACCTTGACAAGCTACAACTAGAAATATTTAGGGCTATCTCTTGCCTTCCTTGCCTTCTATTCTTATTCTTGATACCAAAATAACATTATGAAGTTTATGTTCTTACCAAAATAACATTATGAAGTTAAGGGAGTTTGTTCTTTCTTTGGAGTCTTGTCTAATGGTTAGCCATCAGTTCCATTATCCTTGATATCAGGTCTAATGGTTTATTTTTTTAAAGCTGATCTTAGTTGTGGTATGTGTTTATGTGCTCCTGTAGACGATGCAGAAGGTCAGCCGTGCAATTTGAAGGGTAGAGATGTTTGCTTATGGTGTGTGGTTCTTTTGATATCACAATGGCATTATGAAGTTAAGGGAGTTGATTGATGCTTTGCTTGGACTGGAGTTCATACAGTGGCAAAATAATAAACCTTTGTGTGGATTTCTTGGTGTGCTCAGTTTTAATTTCTGTCCAGCAATACTTGTTTGTATTTCGGTCTGTTCTCTAACAATTAGAAGGATATGTATGGCCTGCACTAGGACTTATTTTGTGATTAGCAAGTTGTTTGACTTATCCTGATTGTCTCCATTTGTAGCTATCTAGACATTGGTTTATATGTGTTTTGTCAAATGCCAATTCATTGCAGATATGGTATATATGGAATTACAAAGTGTAATTAACTTTTGTGTGGATGTGCGCTGTTGCTAACTTAGTCAAGCTTGGCTTATCATGGCATTGTTGCCCAAATAATTTTGATGGTTTGTCGTGTCTCTAATTTTGATGGTTGCAGTTTCTCTCTATGCAATTAATGCTATGATATTCAGTTTCATTATCTGTTTTTAGGGTATAGCTTAATAATTTTTCTTCAAAGTCTCTCAGTATTGGTGGTATCTAGTTTGCACTGATGATTATTTCCATAACTAACTTTTGTTGGAACTTTGCTTCTTTGGCATTGGTCTTTTGCTGCAACTCCTTTAAACCATGAAAATTTGTTTGATTATCTTCCAATTTGCAGTTTTATTCAACCAAAGAATAAGGAATTAATTGAAACAATTGACAACAACACCCAATTAACAAGTTTTTTAGAGTTTTGGAAGGTTTGTTCTGCTAAGCCTTTGACCCTAACAATGCCAAAGGGAGTTGGGGGAGTCATTACAACTGATTGGGGATCTTTGTTTCATCTATATGGTATTTACAGATCAGTGGTATCTGCTTTGGCATGCATCCATTTGTCTTCCAATTGATTCACTTGCAAAAATTCCAATTGATTCACTTGCAAAAATAGTTCTTAAAAAGACTAGCCCTGTTATCTTGATTTAACTTGGTTCCATAACAAATTTGCTATCCTACATATTATGATATCTACTGGACTAGTGGAACTTAAATGTGATTAGGATGGATTTGAACCACACTTTAACTCAGGATCAAGAGCAACACTTTTGGAAATGATATAAGTAGTGGGGTCCTGGCTGAAAGTATCTTGGGTTGATTTATTTGTACAGTTTGCTGGAGAAGAGCAGGACTGATTTATCCACGAATTTGGTATGGATTGTCAGTTATAAATTTTGATAAAGATGGGTAGGACTCATGGAACTTAACTGTGTTCATCCATCTTCAATTGTATCTGCAAAGCTCAGTCACCTAACAGCTATCTTGTTTCCCGTTATTTTAGATTCTAACTTGTACAAAGTAATCAGTATCTGCTTTGTTATGGCCTTGATATGCAAGACAAAACAAACTGCATTTGGTGCATCTGCTACAGGAGACCCCAGTAATTTTAGTGCTTAATTTTGGCCCTTCTTTCACAAGTTGACAGTTTGACACGTGCATTATCAGATTGAGCATGTGAATTACATCCTGACGTGGAGAGTGATAACATTGAACTTCAAAATTGACCAATTGTATTAGTCACTTGAGTCTACCCATACGTCATAACCTTGATGGTATATCCGAATATGTGCAACATAACTTGAATCATAATGTATACTACTGCTTCGGTGTTCTGGATATGCAGAGGTAGTGAATTACTGGGTAGCTTGCTGGAGCGGAAGATACCGAATGAAGCTGAGTTGTTTAGGTTCTTGCATAGGTTGAACTCCGTTGGTGTGGATCTGGATTTGTTTGATCTTTGGTTGCATTCCTTATGATTAGGAAGAAAAAAATTCATAATTGGTGGTGATGCGATCACCTATATTCGAACTCATTTTGAGTGGTACTTTCTGCGATATTCTGTTTTTTAATCACTTTACCTTTATCATTTTTTTTCATCACTCGCCACATTCTGGCTTGTTTCACGTGGAATCGATTTGATTTTATTGTTGTGTTTCTATGTCTGTTTGTGTTTACATGTGTTTCGGTGCTGTATTTGTGAGTGTTGGACTTTTTTGGGTTTGTGTTGTGGTGTTTTCTGATTTGTTTTTTTGTATTTTTGCTGTTTAACACTGCCATTGCCGGTCCCAAGCCCGGATGGAAAAATGTGGAGGGAACTGCAAGTTGCTTCTTACTACGATTTGCGTTTAAAAGTGTAAATCTGAATGTTTTGAAGAGAGGCGCAGCGGAAATTGTACATTTAGACAGTAGAATTTGAAAAAAATCAATCTGTCCTTCCTAAGTAGAAGTTGTTGATTAAAAAAATCTGTCCTTGCTAAGAAGTTGGCCTTCCTAGCCATCACCTTTGTAGGCTTCAATGATGAGTTAGAGGTTTTATAGCGATCCAGTGTTTTCGGAGCAATGTGGAGGTTCTGAGTCGGTATCTTATTTCTCTTAACTTACTAACTACATATGAAACTAGAATATCTTCATTCCTCGCAATCAAAGACGAGATGAGAAGTGTCATTCTAAAAAAAACTAGAACCAACTGTTTCATCAGGATTGTATCTTAACAAATGGAGCGTAAGTTGGGTCGTGAATGGTCCATTGGAGCCAAGCCAATAGGTCGCTTTAGGGTGCATTTGGTTCTGCTTTTAAAATCTGCTTTTACTGTGAAAAAGTAGAAGCTGAACCAAACGGATTTATCGAAACTACTTCTGCTGTGAAAAACAGCTTTTTTCTAATACAAATTTGGAAGCAGCCTGGATCCTGTTTTTCTGCTTTTGCTTTTCTGCTTTTCTGATTTTTAGTATAGATTAAATAGTATGAATCAAGATGTCTTAATTGATCTAACATTATTATGGTTTGTATTGTATTGCACAATTTCATGAGATAATATGTGGTTGTCGGTTATTTTATAATATGAACTATGTTTTTTATTTATCTAATATATTTTTAGTTATTCAGTTGCATCAATGTTGAGTGTGAATTCTTTGTTGAATCATTGTTTTCGATATTGCAAGCTTTAAATTTAATTAATGTAATTGTTAAAATCTTGAGCTTACCCAAAATTTATTGTAAAATTTAATGTAATTGTTTTCATCACTGACCACACTGCTTTTGCATAGAATTTTTTATTTTAGAAGCTATAGCTTGCTTGTTTCATGTGGAAAACTTTGTAAAGTCGATTTGATTTTTATTGTTGTGTTTCTATGTCTGCTGTTTGTGTTTACATGTGTTTCGGTGCTGTATTTGTGAGTGTTGGACTTTTTTGGGTTTGTTTTGGTGTTTTCTGATTTGTTTTTGTATTTTTGCTGTTTAACACTGCCATTGCCGGTCCCAAGCCCGGATGGAAAAATGTGGAGGGAACTGCAAGTTGCTTCTTACTACGATTTGCGTTTAAAAGTGTAAATCTGAATGTTTTGAAGAGAGGCGCAGCGGAAATTGTACATTTAGACAGTAGAATTTGAAAAAATCTGTCCTTCCTAAGAAGTTGGCCTTCCTAGCCATTGCCTCTGTAGGCTTCAAGAATGGGTTTTCGGAGCAATGTGGAGGTTAAGTGTTTTCGGAGCAATGTGGAGGTTAAGTCGGTATCCTATTTCTCTTAACCTACTAACTACATATGAAACTAGAATATCTTCATTCCTCACAATCAAATACGAGATGAGACGGTGTTATTCTAAAAAACTAGAAAACTAGAACCAACTGTTTCATCCGGCTTGTATCTTAACAAATGGAGCGTAAGTTGGGTCGTGAATGATCCATTGGAGCCAAGCCAATAGGTCGCTTGTGCATTTGGTTCTGCTTTTAAAATCTATTTCTACCGTGAAAAAGCAGAAGTTAAACCAAACGGGTTTACTAAAATTACTTCTGCTGTGAAAAAGTGTTTTTCTGCTTTTCTAAATTTTAGTACAGATTAAATAGTATGAATCAAGGTGTCTTAATTGATCTAACATTATTATGGTTTGTATTGTATTGCACAATTTCATGAGATAATATGTGGTTGTCGGTTATTTTATAATATGAACTATGTTTTTTTATTTATCTAATATATTTTTTAGTTTTTAGTTGCATCAATGTTGAGTGTTTCCTATTTATATACATGTATAGAATATTATATTGATAAAAATTATGTAAGTTATAAAAAACAGTCAGCTTACAGCAGTTTTTTCACAACAACTTCAACCAAACGACTTTTAGCTTTTTCACAGCAGATAGTTCACATCAATTTTTTCACAGTAGGCAGCTCACAGCAGGTTTTTCACATCTCACACCATAACCAAACACACCTTAAGCAGTACTAACGAGTGACAAGTTAACCGTATGAGCAGAGCAGCATCTCTAGAATGATCGGAAGGGATAAGACCACGGCGCAGCAGCCGCTTTCAGATTTGTGACCGCCTATCAGCCGACACCCCCATCACCACCACTCCGCAACACACGCACGCATTACACATCACAGTTCGTCCATAGTATTCGTCACTTCTCCTGCTTCTCCCAGGACTCAGCTTATCCCCCCTCTTCGCCCCCAAGGTATGTATGATTGGTTTACTGTTTCTTTTTTATTTTGATCAGCTAATCGCTATGGCTGGTGAATGAATGCTGCTGTTGTTGTGCCTGACATCGTTGGATTTGTGAATCAATCGTGCCCCTTTGAGTTTTGACGTTGGTGGTGTCTGATATGGCGATTTTGATTTGTGATAAGGGTTTGTTTGGTCGAGAGATTTTGAAAAATTATTGTGGGTCGAACTTTGTGAAAATTGGTATGAACTGACAAAAACAATATTATGTATGATATGGTATGTAATTGTCACGTAAAAGTATGTTTGTTTTCAATTGAAGTGGAATGAGAATCTATACAATCTAGGTTTAGAAAGTTTGTTTCGATTAGAAAGCTGAAAACTAAACTAAATTAAGTATCAGATAAAACCAGTGTTTTCAACCATGCTAGTTTTTTTTGTCAATTCAAAGTGAAAATTATACACCCCTTAGATTACACAACTTTACAATTTGTGCTGCCCAATCCCTTCACCAGTTTGTATATGCTTATTATACTCATCGTTAACTGAGGTATGTAATTATTGTTTCTTGTCATTAAGTTTCATATAATCGTTGTACAGTAGATCCATGACTATTTTAACTAAATAACTTTGTAGCTTTTTCATAACTTATAACTTACAAGTTTATTTAGAGCTTAAAACATTTTTTTAGAATCTACGTATCAGCGAAACAAACCCTTATTCTGCACTTAAATGTAAACGTAAAAGTATGGTTACATTCAATTACATTAAGCTGAGAATATGTAAGAGACCGGTGCTTTTCTCAAATCTGGTTGCCGAGTTGAAATGTTTGATTTAGCTATTAGATTTTTTTTCAGATTTTTAATCAGAAGCAGGTTGACCAAACACACACCGACCGACTCGCCGAGTATACCTTACTTTTGTGTCATGCCCTGAAATGAAATCAAGGAGAGGGCTGTTTCTTCCGGTAAACTGAATTATCGGTGGAAGAATGCCTGCAGATTAAATGGTGGAAGTTGCAGTTGTCTGATCTCAAACAGTAGCATCATCTTCTGACTTGTACTCCGGGTGATGAGAATGACAAGAGTTTGATGGTAAATCACAAGCTATGTGCTACTGAATGCTTAGTTTGTTGCAGAATCAAGAGAGATGTCAAACCGAGCAACGCATTGGTGCTACGTGTGCCGGCGGCCAGTTCAGATCCGCGGCCAAGATGCCGCCTGCCCAAGCTGCAGCGACGGCTTCGTCCAGGAGATCGGCGACATGGGTGGGACGACGAGCACGTTCGGTATCATCGGACCAGAGTTCGACGAGATTCCAGGCTACCGGTCCCGGATGATGGAGGCGATGTCCGTTCTCATGCGGCAACGCATGGTGGCGATGGGCGACGAGCGCGAGCTCGACGACGTCCACGGAGGGCATGGCGGCGCCGGTCCCGTACTGGTAGTCGGCGGCGGCAACGTGCCTGCGCACGCGGGGCTCGGCGTCCTCTTTCGGGGAGGAGGACCCCGGGTCGGCGTTGAGCGGGGCGGCGGATACCGAGGCGGCCTGGAGGCTCTCTTCGAGCAGCTGCAGCAGCGGCGGAGCATCCGGCAGGGTCCTCCTCCGGCGTCGCCGTCGGCGATCGACTCCGTGCCCGTGGTGAAGATCGGCCGGCGGCACCTCCACGCCGAGCCGCGCTGCCCGGTCTGCCAGGACAGGTTCGAGCTCGGCGCCGAGGCGCGGGAAATGCCGTGCAGCCACCTGTACCACGCCGGCTGCATCGTGCCATGGCTGGTTCAGCACAACTCCTGCCCCGTCTGCCGCCACCCGCTTCCACCGCCGGGATCAGGCGGCGCCACCGGCTCGGCGTCAACCGCTTCACCAGATGCTAGGAGAGGCGACAGTCAAGGCAGGCGTGGGTTGCTCCCGTTCTTCTGGCCATTTGGGTCGTCGAGCTCCAGCTCGAGGTCTCACTCATTACCAGTGTGAGGAGAGCTCGAGCGGCATGACGGTCTACGAAGATCCTGGACAGGTTAGTCATACTCAGTGGCATTACAACCACTAAGTGAAACTACCTTACCGTGGCTATGGATCAATGTATGTCTCGCGTAAAAAATACAATTAATATTTAGTTACTTGCTCATATGATATTACTATTATTATTCTTCGATCAATTCTTCCCTACCATTTTGCACGTGTACTGGTGCTACAAACCCACCTACAAACATTATTTTTTTCGTATAGTCCATACTAGCCTCCAATAGCTTCCGTTGTGGTGACGGTCACATAAATCACCACCACCTTGCCCCGCCCGCGGGTTTTCCTTTTTTGCAGCACCGTTCGACGCCATCTCAGACGGCCGAAACAACGGGGAAGTCACCAAAAATAGTGTGGCGCTAACGACCACACCTATCCTGGTGGCAGGTGGCTTTGGCATGGCAGCCACCCTGGAGCCCAGAGTAGCAAACAAATCAAAATCCCCCAATCTGAAGGAAGGGAAGCTAAAAAATCTCCGAATTGAGGACGATTAAAACCACTTGGGTGAAAAAAGACGATTGGGGCCTAGATTTCGAGTAAACAGGACGCCGAAAAATGAAATATAAACTGTACATGCATTCAAAAGTAAGGCCGTCCAAACTGTATAAAGCCAGCATCATGTAGCATATTAGTACGGTGTCCCAAGAGTGACAGTTTTCTCCTAACATAACATGATTCAGAAAAGAAAAACGATAAGAGTTGTTGATTGGTGCATGGCAGAGTACGGCACAGCCTTCACCAGCCCCCGCCCCCAGCCCCGCCGGAAGATCCCCACCCGCTTCCACCATCCTCTGCTGGGACCAATTTTTTGGAGTTGCCCCATCCTGGGTCGTTAGAGCCACCAGCGGGTGCCCCCCAGCCTCCGCCACCACCATTGTCTGTGTTGCTGTCACCACCCCATTCACCATCCACACCTCCAGATCCTCCACCGCCTCCGCCTCCGCCTCCCCATGAGGAACCACCAGTGCCCCCTGTCCCCCATCCGCCTCCACCGCTCCCAATATTATCAGTCCATCCCCCACTGTTGCCACCGCCACCACCATCATCATTGCCAAAGTTACCTCGACCACGCCCACGCCCCCGTCCACGACCGCCAGAGTTGTTCCTTGAATCAAACCTGCCTCCTGCTTTAGAGAAAAGGTACCATACGGAGTTCATGACTACTATAGCATTTATCGACATTTTACAAATGTGGCAAATCCAGTCATGTCAGGATTAATAAACTAATAATAACTGCCCAGTTTTCAAGACATGTAAAGATTATGTTTTTGTGGGAACAATCTGTGAAGCTAAAGGTTTATACACCACAAAAATCAAGAAAGGATAGAAAGAGGCGCAGAAATTGAACAAAACAAATTTGAACAAGAATACTGGCTCATGCAACATAGTGTGAACAAGAATCTACTCCAAAAGAATGCTACAGCCAACTGAACCTGGCACATCCATGGTTCTGCCATAAGGAATTTCAAGTCCTCAGTACAAATATTAAGTTCACAAGCATCTTTTTTAGTACCAATAAAGCTGCCAAACTAATACTGCACAGAGAATCTGGATGAAAACATAGTGCATGTAAAAGAACTAACCTGATCTTCCAGAGAATGGCCTATCCCTGTCATTACCATCTCTCCCTCCATCATTTCCACCACCAGAACCCCAACCTGAATTTTTCATAGGCACCATTGCAGCAACATTTCGCATTGATGGACCAGCATCAGGTGGTGGTTTGTCGATATGCTTCTGGAAATAGGACACTAGGCGATCAATATTGTCAAAGTCCCTCTTCCGAAATCTGTAGCCCTTTGGATATAACCCTACATACTCATGATGTGGATTTGTACTCCTAATGTAAGACAAAATAAAGGTGCCTGGATGCTCATGAGATATGCCAAAACAATAGACTATTCTCATAGGATTATCTGTCTTCTCTGCCCTTAACAGATCATCCACCTCACTTTTTAACCCTTTCCTGAATTTGCGGTAGGAGAGCATGCTCTTCAGGTGGCCTACCAAAGGATCAACGTACCTGTCTATAACCTGTAGGAAAGCACTAGCCGTTAACTAAAAATAAAAGAATGGCAATAAAAAACAGAAAACAAACATGATGGCACACAGAGCGACTCAGCATTAACTGATACTGAAGAGTAACTATAATACAAAAATTATCATGTGCATCAACCTCATCAAGATCTTCAAAAGTTTCGTTATCAATTGTCAGTGTTTTTCCAAGGCGAAGCAAGCTTGTGATATCTTTATGATCCTTTCCGCCTTCAGTTATCTCCTTGTGTGCATAGACACCGTCAAAAATTTTCAGGGTAAGTGTCAGAAATGATGGCCCCCTAGAACTAGGCCGAATGACCTTCTCACCAGGCTCTTTGTCAGATAAGAACTGTTTCAAAAGAGTATATATTAGATTTTATGACAGAACAGATGAAAGAAACAGAGCACAGAACATAATATGATCTGTATGACAACTAACCTGCATAGCTTCTTCAGCTGTCAAGTTCTGAAAGTGAGGATGGACAATCATTCGAGGCTTGAAATGCTTCTTTGCTAATTCTTTTTGTTTACGGAGCTTATCTTGTTCATTCTGAGAAGTCATGTCTTGTTCATGATAATATGGGTCATGATTACTTCTGGAGAATGGTCTTCTCCTCATTTCACTGGCCTTGCATGTTATGTAAACCATGAACCTATTTTTATTCACATTCTTAATTTTACCCGTTAATACATCACCTTCGTGTAACTGCAGTGTTTCTAGATCAAAGCCATCATCAGAATAGTTGTCTGCCATAACTATGGCTTTTAGACCAGAATCAAAAGTGCAAATGATCCGGTTGTCTTGTATACTACGAACAGTTACTTGAACAATCCTTCCATCTGATATGGTATCTTCAGTTTCACCAGAAAGCATCCAGAATTCCTCATCTGCATTGGGCTCAGCATAGGGGATCCTCCAATCAGAAAAACCGCACAATAGTTCCATCGTTATATCATACAATGTTTCCTTCTTACGGAACTCTTCTGGAATACTCTTCATGTATTCATCAATGTCAAGTGATTTAAGAAGATCTGGTCTTTCTCTTACATGCTCAATTGCCATCTCTTGCTCATCATCATCCATTTCATTCGCTTCATGTGGTGCATCCTCAGCATGGACATCCTTTGCCAAATTTTTTGCTAACGCATATGATTCAGGATGTATCCTTGTATCCTCAAGTAGATCAATGATTTGAGCACTGGCTGCAGCTCCACCACTACGTCGAACACGCAAAAAACCAGATGCATTCATGAATACTTTCCTTCCTAGAGGTTTCACAAGCTCCTTGCGACTAAAAATGGATCCCTCCCTTACCAATTCTTTTTGTAAAGCTGAAGCTTTGCGTGGCCCCAAACCAGCAACAAATTGTAAAGTTGAAAAATGCCACTCGTGGCTAGCAGCAAGATTAACATCGAAACCTATTTGATTTGTTGCATCAACCATAACTTGCTCAACAACTTCATACTTCTCATCAGGAGTAAGGAATTGTTCAAGGGCATGTAGTTTCCATGAAAGTATCTCTCTTGCAGGTCCACAGAGAGTTGCAACCATCGCCAGTGGATTTTGCAGGTACCGACCAAGTGCCACAGCCCGCTTCACAATACCTACACCCATTGAAATACAAAGAATAGAGAGTATTAAGTTATTCAGAAGATATCTGACCCCAAAATGTTAACAGTAAACCAATGTATTGCCACTGTACCTGACTGGCCAGGCAGTTGATCTGAAGATATCCGTGAATTCTCATACAAACGAGGCACAGACTCGTCACCGTAAACAATACTAAAGTTCTCCATTTGTGGGTTCACATCTCTTGGATGATCTTCCACGATTTTAAAAATAACCTATGCAGTTAAGGATGTCAGTTTACACCAAGCAATCAGATTATAGCGCTACGCCATCAACTTCTATCTACAAACTACAGTTGTCTAGACAAACGCTCAGCAGGCAAAAAAAATAAAAGATAATCACAGAGACACGTGTCATCCAACAGCAAGATGAGCTTAGGTGAAATTCACTACAGCACAGGCTGCAAGAAATTATTTGCAGATAGTCATAGATGCTGCTTCTGGTGATTTAGCATTTAGAGTAGTTTGTATAGAAAGAATAAGAGTAAGCCTTATTATGCTGAACCCTAATTAGAAATTATGTGAGCATATAACACTGTAGAGTACTGTGCAGAATCATTAAACTTGTGGTCTGATTTGAAAACAATTTACTTACAAAAAAATAAAAAAATACCTCATATATATCATCCTTGAGTTGTCTGCAATTATAGTTTGATGCTCCTACACATACAACATGAGGCTGATGATCAGTCATAAACTTTAAAACTCGCTGCTGGTCATTCTTCTTCCGCTGCTGTTCAGCTACACCTTGAGATCTTATACTGATAGAACCCGCATATAGAACATCAACCAATTCTCCAGATGAGTCTAACATTACAAAAGTGGTTGCTGGCTTCCCAGGACCCCAGCAACAGGCCATAACTCTCAATTCTGATTCATCATCCAGATCAAGGTCAGCATCCTTCTTGTCTGCATCCTTCTTCTTCCAAGGAGCAATGGAAACCTTGTTCCACAATTGTTTCCCATATTCCATATTAAGCCAATTTTTTGCTTTCGCTGTTAACAGAGATCGAGCTTCCTTTTCCATTGATGGAAGAAGGAAATTAAAGAAGGCATCATCCAATATCATCTTTCGTTGCTCATCCCACAATTGTGCAGACTTGCTGACACAGTCACTTAAATAATTTTCACGAGCTTCAGACATGAGCTCTTTCTTTGCATCTTCTGGCAGTTTTATGGTAACCTTTAAGAGCTTCTCTTCTTCTGCTTTCTGAATAAGAAGCCACTGTGCATCAGCAAACTTGTTTAATGGTTTGTCACGCAGCCACTTAACACCTGATAATTGATGATAGGGGTCTATGATCAAATTTCCTTCAGGTGTGGGGCTTGTTGAGACAACAGCTTTATTCATGAAGATGCTACGGATATGCTTTCTTACAATAGGCTCGCACCCAATCTCAACTGCTGCCTGGTAAGACAAAGGGTAAGAAGAAAACAGGAACATCTTGGTCAGATGAAATGAAGAATCTAGCTCCAAGTGAAGTTTCTACCTAATAATTTATCAGGGATTAAGTGAAATTGTGAAACAGCCCAAGTACCATGTGTCTGGCACCCCGAAGAACATCTTGCGGTGTTTCAAACATTGCGCATATGAAATTTGCAGCAACCTTTTCAGGAGAATCTTTCCCGCTATCAAGCTCTCCTGCTTCCTGAAAGACACGCAGATAAGAAGTCAAAATTTCTAATTCTCTTTAGCACTAAAGTACTGTCAATACACAAAGATTTATGTGGCAATGGACTACTTGCATTGTTCCACATGTAGTATAGTTCAAACTTCAAAGAAGGGTAATAATACAAGGTGCCAGCTTAGAGCACATACAGGTATCTTTGTTAATGTGAGATGGTGACCTAATTGCTCAGCACTTCGACCAAATTGGTTAGCAACCTCCCATAACCCTGCCTTGTGACAGATACTGTACAATGATTTCCTTTTTGGTCGCTTAAATTGCCCTTCTTCTTCACCTTCGCCAGGAGGGAAATGTAGATTGAATTTTGCATCAACATCCTCCACCTCTTTCTCAGATTTTGCATCCTTCAGTGCTTCAATAATGGAGTTATAAAGTTGCTGATTTAGTGTATGCTGTGTGATGTCATCTATTCTTCGTTGCTCATCATCAAATCTTTTTTCATAGTACATCTCCAAAGCAATCTTGCGCTTCTGAAGAAGCAGCCACTTCCTGTCCAAAGTTTGAACAGCCCATAGAAGCTGAAAGGAGCATATGAATGACGTCAATAATTGCATGATGTTAATAAATTAGGGGTGAGCGTGATTACCTTGTGCCACCTCATTTTACGTGCATCTTCTTCATTGCCCTGTTCGTTGGTATCAAGGTCTTTTAACAGGCTGGGGCAATTCTCCTTCCTATACATAGCAATGAAGGGAATCTGACAGGTAACAAAAGCAAGGTCAGAAAAATGAAGCAAGAAAAAAAGGCAGAGAACTTATATGAAATTTACATACTTCAAATTTGTTGACATGCAACATGGTCAAGACACTCGCAATGTCCTTCTGATCAATCTCCCTGTTCACCTGTTCATTGCTAAAAAAGGACAAAAACCCATCACCAGTAAGTTGGCTGTGTATCCATACACTTTCTTCCTCTATCATCGTGGTGTCCGTTGGAGGATACCCAGTTAATTCTTCAGATAGCTGCCAAAGGAGCTACAAATCAGACATGTACTATCAACTAAATCAATATTGCATATGAAGTGTCAAGCTGTTACCTGCATCCTCTCAGGTACATCATTCTCTCTTATATGCTCATCTTTTGGTGTCATATACTTCTCTGCGAGAATAAATGGCTCAAACTCATCTTCAAGCCTGTTTCCTCTCAACTCACCAGAATTAGCAGCATCCCTCTCAAGCTCTTGCTTTCTAAGTGCTAATAGCTCATCAACATCACCAAATATATCATGGGCCTCTTGCAAGGCAGATGATGATACCCCTGCAGCTGGTCGTCGTGGTTTACCTTTACCCTTCCTCTTTCTGCAATTTGAAAATAGTACATGCATGTAACTCTAGAAAACAAGATCCAGTATAATTCCAGATATACAGAACAAGTTGTCACAAATGTGAAAAATAAGACCATACTTTACAACTTGGCCGTTTGCATCAATTTCATCCTCTTCCACAATGAAACCTGCCATTTCATCTTCAGGGTCACCATCCTCATCTTCATCTGCCTGCTGATAATCCTCAACAATGTCCTCCTCGACAGGCACATCTGCAGAAACAGCATTGCAACAAATAAGAAAGTTAGATAAGCTACTTTGAAACAAATAACAAATAAGTGTATTCAGAGGCAGCTACCTTGATGGTCACCGAATAAGGAGTACTGAACTCTTTCCTCAGCAGTACGTCTTTTTCCTGACCCATCATCATCTGAAAAGCCAGAGCGCTCATCCATTTCAGATTCCTTTCCTGCCTTCTTCAAGCGCTTAAATTTATTTCCCTGCAGTAAATTAAAAGAGCCATTGTTCAGATACACACAAAAAATTGATCAGAAAAGCTCATGTTAGACTCAGTATATTTTTAAACATACAGGCTTAGGACGATGGATGCCAGTGATATTATTATCCTGGAGCAACTCATAGTCATCTTCATCAAGCATGAACCCCTCTGATTCCCTGGGCACAGATAATGTGTTTCAGTAACTGCTAAAATAAGAGAAGATAATTATGCTCCCATTGAGGAATTAAAAGCAACCTTTTCTTCTTCTTTCTCTTTTTCTTCTTCCGCCTCTCATCATCACTCTCTTCATCCTCCTCTTCCTCCTCATCTGCATCATCTACTATGAAGCCATCCTTCTCATATTCGTTCTGACCTTCATCTGCACCAGAGCAGTTTTAGCTAACTCGAGCATCACAAGGGAGTCATCAAAATAGAAAAGAACTTAAGAAAACTCAATTGTCATATCCCTCCCCTGCACATAAATGTGCATGAACAATTTTAACCCGCTACCCTTGGGCATAGAAACGAGATAGAAAAGGAGGCTTAGATAATGGAACATTCAATAAGCCAAAGGAGCTGTGCAAATCACAAAACAAGCACACAAAGAAAGCGGAAATGCCCAACTCTGCACAGCACAATACAAACATCCGAATCTGTGAGTGCAATAACCAGATCGCGTAGGAAACTAGCGCAAGGGGAGAAAATCGTAAGAAAAAACCTTCGTCATCTTCCTCGTCGTCGTCGTCGTCTTCCCGATCGTCCATATTATCCCTTCCCCTCCGTGACGGCCGCGGATTCTCATCTTCCTCCTCCTCCTCGATTTCATCTGCTAGAGTTCGAACAGAGCACCAATTTATCCATTAGCAAACGCACATGAACCTCCGCCGGAAGAAGCTACAAACCAGAAACCGCTGAAAACCTGCGAGAAAATCGCATACCTTCCTCATCAGAGAGGACCGTGCGACCACCCATGGTCCTCGAGGCGGCGCAAACCCTAGAACGCGAGAGCAGTTATGTCGAGAGTGTCTCCAGGAGGCGGGAGAGCCTTTCTATATATGCATTGCGGGACGCCAGGAGCCGCACGATCGAGCCACGCCGAAATCTAGGGTTTCGCAGGCGATCCTCCGGAGCCCGAGACGACGACGACGCCGGCGACGACGAGGGGGGAGCGATGTGAGGCGCCCGGCGCACCCTTGACCGCCTCTACCCTCCGGTGAGGAAGTGAATCCGGCAGCCTACGGGGAGCCGCAAACCCTAGGCTGGAACGGCGGCGAGGCCGCAATGGTTCGTCGGGACCTTGGGGATGGCGGTGAGGAGTGTGCTGTGTGCTGCGATTAGCAGGAGGCTGTTTAAGTAAAGGGGATTTTGGTGGTTTCTTTCGTTTAGATCCCTATTCTTTTCAACAATTATATAAAATGTGTGAAGAACTTTCACTTCTATTGTTACACTTCAGGAGTCGAAAAATTTGTCAATTTGCCACTTATAAAATGTGCACTTATTATAATATCATTTCTGAGGCTGACATATAAGACCACTTGAATCAATAAAAATGGGTCCAGGTGAAAAATTGACAAAGTTATTTGAAGTGGTATTTTAGCAAAACTTTCCGAGAAGTCGAGGGTCACTGGGTCGGTATAACATTTCCCATTCCTCTTAGGTGGAATATGAAAACTTTGAAAATTATATTATGGAGAGTAAAAAGAAAGAAAAAATGTTATGTCCAATACTCTCCTGATTTATTTCTTATATATATGCATCAACTATTTATACATAAGAAAGTGAATGCGACAAAATCTTATCAAATATAGTGGATACGGAATGAATAATAGACGATACGGAGTGAACGAGGCACTAACGAAATGAATTAAAAGTCTAAAGATGCATCTATTAGTTTTTTATACAGGTGCATGTGACCAATATAACAATATTTCGTAGTACGCCAATAAAGTAAAACCATTTTTAAAAGGCGTTAAGTAAATGATTTTTTAAATAAATTAGGGGTTAAATATCTATTTATCATGTTAGGGGATTAATTAACCATTCAACAATTTGTGAGGAGTTTACGTAGACTTGTTCCTCAGATAAACAATATCTCTCATATAAACAAGTTGTTTAAAAAAGAATAACTGAGATCCAATATAATCATTTAAGTTAATTTATTGTTTTTTGCAAAATCCAAACCAGTTTAAATAAAAGAATAAGATGAACTACAAACTTACTGACAAAAATGGCAGTGCTATAGATAATGACATGATCTATAACACACAATCCTAATTAGTAAATAAATAAGTATGTGTGAAAAAAGATCTAGTTAATCTCTGAACCATGAAGTATAAAACATTTAAATAAAGCCACATGAAAGCATTTAAATTGATGGCAGTTAAATACATGGAAATAAAATATTTTTGACACTACAAATAAAGTCTTTTTGCAGGAGTATTTCCTGCTGCCAAGCTAGTGTGAATTCCCGTCATTGCCCTCCGCCGTCGAAGCTTCCTCGGTGTCGTCGCCGCCGTCAGGGGCCACCGCTTCCTTCGTCGGCGCGTCCATCTGAGGCGGCGGAGGCTTCGGCTGGAAGGCCACGAGCTCGTCGGCGGGGTTGAAGGACCCGAATTTGGGCGTCGTCTCTACCCCGGTGAAGCCGCGCGCGTGGAACGAGAACGGCGACCTTCCGTCCGCGGGCTCGCCGGCTCCGTCGTCGTCGTCGCCGTCGTCGTCTTTGCTCGCGGCGAGCGCATCAGCGGCCGCGCGTCGCACGTTGTCGAGCGCCGCCACGCGCGCGCGCCGCCGCTTCGGCTCCGGCAGCTCCTCCTCGTCTCCATCCGCCAGCGCGCGCTTCTCGGGCGGCGCGGGAGCGGGAGAGGGAGCTGCTGGCTCATCCACCCCCGCCCCGGCCGCCTCCTCCTCCGCCGCCGCCATTCCCAAGGATCCGATCGGCCCCCGGATCGGGGACCTCCCAAGAAAGCTCGGAGATTTTTTTTCCTCCCTCCCGTGTCTCACTTCTTCTCGGTGAGGGGCTCACTGGTCAGATCGGGATGTCCAAGCACAAGCTCACATGGCTCTCTCCTCCCGTGCGCCACGGCTGTGTCGTCGCGAACCGGCTCCGGCTCCGGCTCCTCTGCAGTTGGGTATTCCTGCTGTGTTCTACCTTTGCGATTCGCGGAATCTTTTTCATGTCGGATCGAAAATCCGATGATGTGGAGCACCGACTATCCGCTACAATTGGTGAAATCGATTGCAGGATCTCAAAGTCAACACCACATGACCGCGCCACCAAAGAACGTTGCCGTTGGCTCTTGTAATTCCCCTAATTTCCTTACAAAAGTTGGTAATTTGTCATACAATAAATATTTTTATTATCATGCAATAATAATACTTGCTTTTTATTATCATACAGTAATAATAAATGAAATTATTTAAATCAATAATATAAATAAGGTGAATCAAAAAAATTAAGCATCGAGATAGCCAGTAAAGTGTAAACCATGTAACTATTTGACTGAATAAGATAGAGCTTAGAAGACTAATATATAGGAGTACATCCCACTGGCTGGTTTGGCAGCCCACAATCCCGGCCCATTCCCTGGGGATGGGCCGGGATTTTAGTTTAAAATCCCGGCCCATCCCCAGGGAATGGGCCGGGATTGTGGGCTGCCAAACAGGCCCTCAATGTAGCACGATGGATACAACTATGTAGACGTGGTGTTCAATTGTTCATAGACATTTCGACTCGAGGCAAGTTGATGCACCATGGGAAGCATTCCCCATTAGAGCTGGGACATGGGCCGGGCCGGGCCGGGCCGGACCGGGTCCATGGGGCCAGGACCTGAAAGGGGCCGGGCCTTTTCGGCCCGAAAAAATTAAGGGTCGTGCCGGGCTGGCTCGAACCTGTGTTTGCCAAGCCCAGGCACGGCCCAAAGTCCGACGGGCCTAAATGGGCCAGGCCGGCCCAAAAACGGCCCTAACTTTGTAACATTGTTAGATGGTCTCTTACCAGGGTTATGAAAATATTTATTTAATTTATCTTTGAATAATAAAAATTCTAGTTCACATAAAATAATAGAACAACCCAAAAAATAGGGGGAAATGAATTTTATTAATAATTTACACATGATACTAGTTCATTAATACTACTTTCTTTGCTCTTGAGCATATATATTTACATTTTGATTTGTCCTATATACGAATGACTCAAATTTTGATTTGTTTTACACATGATATAGAGCAAGGTATATTCAAATAGTACTTTGCAGACTTTTTTAATTTTTAATAACATGTCTCCTCCTTGTACATATGAATTATTTACCCATGGACTTTTTTTGGGCCGGGCCGGCCCAAGCACGACCCACTTTAAGGGCCGTACCCGGGCCGCCCACCGGTCCTAACCTCTAAGCCTAAGGCCGGCCCTTGTACGGGCCGTGCCGGCCCGGCCCATACATGGGCCGTACCGGGTCGTGCTTTGCATGGGCCGGGCCTACGTGCTTTGGGCCGGCCCATGCAAAGCACGGCCAAATCCCAGCTCTATTCCCCAGCACATGATCAGGAAGAAATGCACTGCAAAATATTTCTTTGAGAAGCACTCCGTAATCTTCATATACACAACTTCCTAAAAAAATATCTTGTATTTTCTTCCCTCCTTGATAAACTCAATGTATTTTACTATGCCATATTATATCATTTTTATATGCGTTCGTACTAAATCTATTAAAGAATACGAAGGATGGCAAATGTTATTTGAGGAAAGGGATTGTAACAGGCAGGTGTGATGTGCTTATTAGTGGCGGTAGTGCCGAGATCTCTTAGATCGGTGAGATGGTGATAGAGGGATCTCAAGTGGGTGACAGGTTTAATTTTACATCTTTCATGAAGAAATGCATGAGTGGCATTTTTATCAGAATAAAACATAAGATGGACAGTGAGAAGATGGACAGGGATTTTAGGAGTTCGTCGGTATAAGAATGTCACTAGTGAGAATCGTAGACCCTTTTATGAGTTCAGCTAAGGGTAGAGAGTTGTGATCGCTCGATTAAGTGAGAACATTAACAGTGGGGGAAATTTAGATAAAGTTAAACCATCGAGAGGGAGGTACCCCACCGAGTGGTTTCACTCGGATCGTCGACTATTGGCCAGGCCAGCCCATGAAAGACTTTCTGACCGCATCATCAACGTAAGCCTCTACATTGCGACCGATCTAATCGGCTAGACAACGTTGAATAGCCTGTTGGTAAGTGGCTATGACATTCTTCAATACGAAGGCCATGGAGGTGTAGTAGTAGGCGCCGAACGGCGTGATGAAGGCGGTCTTCTTCTGGTCTTCTTCTTTCAGGCCAATCTGATGGTAGCCTAAGTAACAATCCAAGAAACATGGGAGGGCGCTGTTGGCGGTCGAATCAACGACCTGATCAATGCGCGAATGCGGGGATGGATCCTTCAGACATTGCTTGTTGAGGTCGGTGTAGTCGACGCACATTCTCCCTTTTTTCGCTCTTCTTCTGCACAAGGACTGGGTTAGCCAGCCAATCTGTGTGCTACGCTTACTTGATGAAGCCAGCCACTAGGAGGCGGGTGACTTCTTCCTTGATGAGTTTCTTACGGTCTTCAGTGAAACGACGCATCTTCTGCTTGACCGGCAGGGCAGCCGGGTCGACGTGGAGTTCATGCTCGATCAGCTCCCGGGGTATGCCTAGTATGTCGGAGGGTTGCCAAGCGAAGATGTCGGCGTTAGAGCGGAGGAAGCTGACGAGCGCGCTTTCCTATTTAGGATCCAGCACGGCTCCGATCAGAACTGTATTTGTGGCAAGTTGTTTCGTTGCATAAGTCAATACTTCGCTTGTGGGTTTAGATATTCATCACATCACCATTAGTGAAAAAGGAATTTATCAATTGAGACAAATAGATGCCCCGTCATAGTGTATTTACTACATTACTGATAGGTTAGCTCCCAAGCCCCATACTCTCTACTAGAGCTCAAGAATCCTACCTTTTGAGGTTATTGAACTCAAGGTGTTTCATGTGAGTGAATCGCTTGAGCACAATCAATAGGAGAACTAGCTATCATCAGTACTAACAAATTGTTACCGAGATTTGGTACCCTAGACCACCTGAACCTTAAGACTCGATAGTGTTTGGGTTTCTTTTAAGGCTTAATAGTACATAAAGGGGATATCCTTGTAATGACAACATTAATGGCCGGAGAAATTTTTAGAGAAATTGTCAAAATTTTAGCTCCGAGAGACTTTATGGTGACGTTTGGTTCAAAAATCTGATAAAATGTAATGGTTCCGTTCCAGATTCTGAGAGTGGAATAGTTTCACTCCACGTTTGAAAGCAATAACGAAACCAATGAGAAACTCTGTTGAAGAATATGGTTTTGATATTCCAGATGTGATGAGTGATTATCAACGGAAGTCAAAGGAAGGGAGATATGAAGATATGCCGAGTCTGAGGCGCATGTGACTCGGGTACACGGGCAGTGAGCAACGGCCGGGCAGAGGAGCCACGGAGTCGGGCTGGCCCAATCCGGGTACATGGCTAGAAGCGGCAGATGATCCATCGGTCTGTTGATTGGGTTTGACTCAGGTACACGGGCGGCGAGCGATTGCCGGGCTGAGGAAGCTGCGGGGTCGGGTCGGCCCAATTCGGGTACCCGGTGCGAAGACCGTGGACGCTTTGTTAGTTTCGGCGCAAAACTGACAACCTATGATTATTTTGTTTTTAGGATATTAATAATTAGTTGTTAAGTTTAGAATATTTTTATTTGAGTCAAGTGATTTTTCTAATAATATTTTAGTAATTTTCGGAATTTATTTTAGAGCCAGTTTAATTTACCCTAGGGGTAAATTAGTCTTTTCATATATTAGTAATTGCCTATAAATAGTCCCCTATCCCCCTGAGGATAGATGACTGTTTTTCAATAATCAATCTACAGTCCAAAACCGCTGCCAGCCAAAGTATTTCTCCTGCGTCGTAGTTTCTGTTCAGCCACCAAGTCTTCTCCGCCGTGCGCTTGTTTTTGTTTTCTCGTCGCAGTCCGATCTGGATTTTCACGCCGACTAAACTGCATCAGAAATCGTTGTTCGGTCACACACAAGAGCTTGCAAATCCAGTCCATGCATTTTTTATTGTTTCTCGATTGCTGTTCCTAATCATATTTCATCGCTGGACTGATTACCATCATTTTCTCAAACACTGTGATTTAGATTGTTTTTTACGCTCTGGTACTTAGGATTTTTTCCACCGTGGTCATTGAAATTTGCCTGGAAGCACTGCACTTTCTTCGATTCATGTGCACTCGTTGTAGCTTGCAGACTTTTCATGCCGTTGGACTTTACACGGTCTGTTCATTGATGTGTCTCGCCGCAAACAGAGGAGCACCATTAGGGATGGCAATGGGGCCCCGATCCCCGATCCCTGGCGGGGATTTCCTCTATTAGGGGACGGGGATGGGGAAATTTCATCCCCGCGGGGAGAACAAATGGGGGAAATCATGTCCCCATCGGGTAAGGCGGGGACGGGGACAGTCCCCTACTCCCCATCCCCGAATCCCCGCGGGTATACTGACTTGTGGGCCACCCAGAAAAAACCCTAAATCCCCTAATCCCCTTTCTTCTTTAGCTCCAGCCTCCAGCCTCTAGAGTCCAGCCTCCAGCCTCCGCCGCCAATATTTCACGCGCCGCCGCCTACACCTGCTCGCCTGCTGCTCTGCGCCTCTGCTCGGCCAACCGGCCGGCCGGCCGCCCGCCCGGCCCTAGCCCCTAGCCACCCAGGCCCTAGGCTCCTAGCCGCCCCGGCGTGGCAGCGCCAGCGGCCAGCTCCCTAGGCCCCAGGCCCCAGCGCGGGCTGCGCGGCAGCGCCCCAGCGCAGGTGCGCAGCAGCGGCCAGCGGCCAGCTCCCTAGGCCCCAGGCCCCAGCGCGGCAGCGCCCCAGCGCAGGTGCGCAGCAGCGGCCAGCGGCCAGCGCCCCAGCCGCCCCTGCGCCTTGCGCGGCTGCGCCCTAGCCCCCACCCCGTAGCTCTCTTGTTTCGGTGCTTCCTCAGTAAGAAGCCTCTCTCTTTCTTCTCACACATTTTCTTTCCAGATCTGAAAGTTTTATTGTCTAGTAGATTGTTTCTAGTAAAATACTTATGTATGCACTTGGGTACTAGAACATCAATATGAGATGACAATTATTTATGGCTAAGTGGTTTGGTTAGAACTTTTTTATTTTTGTTCAGCAATGAGAAAATGGGATTAAACTTGTACTGAACTACTGATACAATTAACGTGTACATGGATGCTTGCTAAAATGTTGATATTTATTTTTTCATAACTCTAGATTGGCAAATGGCATCTTCTTTGAATACAAGTAGCAACCAGGAATCTCCAATCTTAGCTATAACAAGCTCTGAGAATGCTCCCTCACAACAAGCCTCTGTTCCTGAACATCCTATAGTGGGGGATGAAGAAGAGATTGAAGTTTCAAGTGAGGAAGATGAAGCTAGTGCTGTTGGTTCAAAGAGGAAGTTGACTTCACTGGTTTGGAAGGAGTTCAAGAGAGTGAAGGTGTGTGGTAAAATTAAAGCAAAATGTAACCATTGTTCCAAAAAGCTTGGAGGAGAAACTAAGAACGGCACTAAACACCTTCATGATCATTTAAAGACATGTCCATATCGCAAGAGCAAGATGATGGGGGCACAAGAAAAGACTTATTCTCAATCTTCTTTGAGATTTAGTTCTAAGGATTGTGGGAAAGTTTCTGTTGGAAGCTACACGTTTGATCAAGATATTGCTAGAAAGGATCTTGCCGACATGATAGTCCTACAGGAATACCCCTTAAGTATAGTAGATCATGTAGGTTTCCGTAGATTTGTTACTTCACTTCAACCCTTGTTCAAAATGGTCACAAGGAACACTATCAGGTATACAAACAAACTATTATTTATTGTATTTCATGTGTATCATATGCCTAATTATGTGTGTTTTAAATTTTCAGAAAAGACATTATGAACCGATTTGAGGAAGAAAGAAAGAGGGCCATTAACTATATGGCTGGGATTAGATCTAAAGTTGCTATAACTACTGACATGTGGACCTCAGATAACCAAAAGAAAGGATACATGGCTATCACCACTCATTTTATCGATGAATCTTGGAAGCTCAGGAGCATTCTCATGAGGTAATAGTATCATTTGAGATGTTTGCATTTTATTTTCTGTATTGAATTTCTGATTGTGTGCATTTATTTTTTGTATAGATTTATTTATGTGCCAGCTCCACATAATGCTGAGGTTATTGCTAATGAACTAAATGAAGCTTTGCTTCAATGGAATGTTGATGAGAAGGTATCAACAATAACAGTAGATAATTGTTCTACTAATGACAAGGTAATAATGTGTTGTTATACTAGATAATATACTTGTTCTAGTATGTTTCTTTAACTTACACATTCTAATTTACTGAAAATAGACAATAGAGTTGGTACTGAGGAAAATAGGACCATCTAAATTTATGTTGAGAGGTACCATGCTACACATGCGGTGTGGTGCACACATTTTGAATTTAATAGTTAAGGATGACTTGGATATAATCAAGACAACAATAGAAAGGATTCGTGATAGTGTTGCATATTGGACAGCCACACCGAAAAGAATAGAAAAATTTGATGAAATTGCTAAGTTTGTGAAAGTTAAAGTAGAGAGAAAGCTATGTCTTGACTGCAAAACTAGATGGAACTCAACTTATATCATGCTCAGTGTTGCAATTAACTATAAGGCTGTTTTCAATCGTGCTATTCGAATTGACAAGCAATTTGAATCTGCTCCTAGTGAGGACGAATGGGAATTTGCTATTATGGTTGTTGAGAGGTTGCATTTGTTTTATGAAATCACTGAGATGTTTTCTGGAAGGAATTATGTTACCGTAAATATTTATTTCCCTAGGATTTGTGAAATTAAAATGAAAATGAGGCAATGGTCAACATGTGGCCATGCAATCATAGAAGCTATGTCAGTCGCCATGAATCAGAAGTTTGATAAGTATTGGACTGATATTCAATGTCTTATGGGAATTGCCACACTTCTTGATCCTAGATTTAAAGCTGAGATGTTACTTGTTTGCTTTGAAATGCTCATGGGTGTTACTGGTGATGAGTGTGAGGATCGAGTTCGAGAAGTGACAACTAACTTGTGTGATCTGATGAGTGAGTATAATATAGAAATTCCACAAGATAATACAGAATCATCCTCAAAAGTTTCTTCAATGGAAGCTCCAGCGGTTATGTCCATCTTCAATGCTCGTGTTGCTAGGAAAAGGCCTTCATCTTTAAGAATTAAATCTGAACTGGACCGTTACTTGGAGGATGATTATGTTGTAGCAAAGGAAGACTTCAATGTGTTGGATTGGTGGAAAGTGGCAGGGACGCGCTATCCTACTTTGAGGATGATAGCACGAGATATTTTTGCTATTCCAGTTAGTACTGTTGCTTCAGAGTCAGCATTTAGCACAAGTGGAAGGGTTCTTAGTGAACATCGTAGCAGACTCACCCCTCAAATGTTGGAGGCTTTAATGAGCTTACAAGATTGGCTTAGAAATAAATACAAAGGTAACTTCTTTTGTTCCTATCTTCATTTTAGAAATAAAAATGTCTCAGTTTCATCTTTTACAAATGCTTATGTTTTGAAGATAATGAAGTTGGAGACCCTGCTAGTTTTTGGACTTGTCTCCAAGATATCCAAGAAGGGATGCAGGTTGATGACTTAATCACTTGAATGAAATAATTTGTATTTTAGTCAATTTTATTATTGTTGGTTCTATAACTATTTTATGATCTATGCTAGGACCTTGCAATATGAAATTTGGAGCTGCCAACAACTCAAGATTATTTCTGCCATATGAACTCTCAAGCTATCAAGTTCTGCCATATGTGTACCAATGTACCATGAATATTAAAACCTTAAATTTGTATAATTAGAACTTTTAATTTGTAACTTGTAAGACAATGTTGAATTCTAGGATTATTTCTTTGCCTTATTTTTGATCTATTGTGTACTTGTGCTACTATGTTGTGTAATTTTGCTATTGGATGGAGTGGAGTCAATGGACATATATTATTTATGGAGTGGAGAACTGGAGATCTGTTGCCTTATTTTTCTATTTTGCGGGGATTTACTCCCCATCGGGTACCCGTCAACCCGACGGGGACCGGGGATGGGAAAAAACAGTCCCCGCTTTCGGGGACGGGGACGGGGATCGGGGAAATCTCCTCTCACGGGGGACGGGGACGGGGACCTCTCCCCGTCGGGGACTGTCCCCGTTGCCATCCATGACTGCTGTGTTCTGCAACTCCCCGATTGCTCAGATCCTCGGCGTTCCACACGGCGGCAAGCCCAAAGCAGCACGGGCGCGCGACGTGAACAACGAGCACACAATAATTATCTATCTTTAATTAAAATACAGATGTGTTAGTTATTTCGTAGTTATTTTTATCTGCTAGATATTATTACTACTCTTATATTATTTATTTAAATAATTTTAAACTGCTCGTATAAAAAATTATTATTGGTTGCAGTAATGTTTTTATTTTAGATTTACGCGCAATATATTAGTTTTATTTCTGAATTAATTTCTGGATGATCTATGTTTTTATTCATTTGATTAGTATTTTATTTCTAGACTGCAATATAAATATTTATTAATATATCTAGGTGTTTTTATTTACTGCAATACTTTTATTTAGTTTATCTCTAATATAATTTCAATTAGGACACCAATCATTTTTAGGCTAGACAACTTTTAGTTCATGTGATCTGCTTTGCTACTGTTATTTGTGTGTCAAGTTGCTTTGGGTGTTGAGATTAGGTCGTTGTTTAGCAAGAAATTTTTAGGCGCTCATTCACCCCCTCTGGTCGCTACTTTCGGGCCTACAACCAAATCGTTTTTTGTTTGGTTCTAGAATCTAATAGAACAGAGTGATTCTATTCCTTACTTGGTTCAAGAGCGACGGAGGAGATGAAAAGAAGAGTAGATATCGATAAAGACGTGAGAGGCAAGTTATTGGATTCGGTGATTTTTTTTAGAAACAAATAGTTCCAAAACTACTAAAAAAATCTTTTTTACGACCGTTCTGTATAACTCGCCAAACACACCGGAGGCTCTCGCTTCCACATACTCCTGTTTACTGTGGTTCGGTGCTTCCGCAAAACGAAGCTTTGACGCATTACTCAGTGAAAAACTGTTGGGCTGTACTCACAGTACACAACAAATCCTACGGAATGTAAGCAGCTCGTCTTGGCCAAGCTTCACATGTTGCAGTTTTATCACTAGTGGCCTGGACTCTGGAGTGGCGCCTACATTTGGGCCGAGAGGATTCAAAATGCAACTCGGCCAGTTTAGGCGTTGTTCCAAACATCAAATTCTAATCTTTCTATATGTTTTTGACAGTTTCGTGTAAAATTTCCTTTGAAAAAAACATCATGCATGCATTTGGTCTGGGGCGATGTAGAACAGAATACATCTATCTCTAGTTTTAGGGATGGTTCCATTCTTTAAACGTGGTGATTGTTTAGTTTAAGGGTGTGTTTGGTTGAGCTGTAGATTCTGAAAAAACTATTGTAAGCCGTGAGCTGTAAAAAGCTGGAAATGTTTGGTTGGAATAATTGTGTATTTATATTTTGGTAGTTTATGATGTTTAGTTATATTATTAATGTGTAATTTTACATGTAAAACATTTTAATCATGAAACTTTGTAACATTTATATTAAAATTATATGTTTTTAAATTACACTAAAATTATATATTTTACTAAAATTTTTCTTTTTAAAATTTTACATGAACCGATATGTTTTAATAGCATGGTAGGTAATATTTATTCAAAGTTGAACTCAGAATCTGTGAAATATGGGTTATAAAATATTGGTTATACCAACTTTCAAATTTGTACTATGAGAATCTGAAGATTCTAAAAAAACTGAGTGACCAAAAGAGCTGTTTGGTTCATATTTTAGCTTTCGAACCAGAAAGTTGGTTCAAAAATCTGAATCAAACAGACCTAACGATGGAATAATCATATTTTTTTTGTTTGACGGAGAATTCACCTTAAATTTGACGGCCGGCAATAGCTCAACCTCCCATGCTGAATCGTTGATAGCCCAAGAGTTGCTCTCTCGTTTCCTATGGCGGTGGTACCGTACAACCAATGAATTTAGTTTGTTTGGCAGAGTTCTCGATTTTGAAATCTATACTGAAGTTGAAATAGAGTACTTAAAGCTGATTGTATCCTGTTCCACCACTTTATTTTATTTTTTGGAGTGTTTTCAGTGAAATCCACTCCTCAAGAAAAATGTTTAGCTTAGCTCCAACTCAATAAGACAAAGAAGCTGAAATTAGAGCTATGCTAAACACACCATTTGTTTATGCCGACCAGAGAGCATTTTGCAGCGAGCGGATTGTGCTATTTGTTTAGCTAAAGTTATAATAATCTACTTTGTATGAAAAAAATTAGATTGAATTGTTATAATTTGTACTCTAAGTTGTGAAAATAAAATGAATTATCATAATTCGAATCAGTAGAAAATATTATGTAGAGATAATTTCATCTCTTGGTCTCCCACTAAACACCAAAAAATAAAATGAAATAGTTTCATTTCACCTCGATTTTAAACCAAACAACTGGTTACCTTTCGTATTCCGACGCACCGATTGCACAACGCTACGTGCATTTTTGTCATCTTCCTCGAGGATAAAACACCGTAAAACGAACTGATTGCTTCGTAAGCTCATAGCTTTTACGTTTTTAACGATTCAAAGATGGAAGGGAGTGAATTGGACTTCTTGAGACTGAGATACGATATGGAAATAACCTCAAAATATTTTCAATCACGAGAAAAATTTCTGCCCGTCAAAAGTGAATATGTAGACTGCGTTTAGTTTAGCTTTTCCAACCAGATTTTTTTTTGTTGAGAAGCTGAAAGCCAAATCAAATATATATTTCGGGAAATCAGTTTTTTTTCAAAAGTTATACTTTTATATGCATAAATTAAAGAACTTGTGAAAATTACTAATATATATTTGCAAAAATATCCATTATACCATTAAAAGTTTAGAAAGTTGCTTTCGTGTTAACTTTTACAAATTTTTAGATTTTTCCTATCTCATCGTTTACAACAACTTTTTAAAGCTTTTTTTTTTAAAAAAATCCACTATTCAGTCAAACACGTAAAAGGCAGGACACGTGTTCGGTCCAGATCTCCTCACCTACGGCCCCGTCAATCTGTCATGTCCCGCCGAATCTGTGACCACGAGCCTGATCCGCCACGTGTCCACAAGCCAACGAATGCGCGCCACGTGCCCCGAGATATTTCCTCCCGTAGGGCCATCTCTGCTTGCCGGAGTACATGTGTCGCCGAAACAACAGAAAGAAATAAAAATATTCCAGAGTTGACTTCGAGTAATTACTACAGCTGATTTTGAAATAACCAACCTATTTAATTACAAAACTCAGTAGGTAATAAATTTAAAAATAATCTAATACACGCAATTTAGAAAACAACAAATAATTTTATCAGCTAATGATATTCCTAACCTTAGGTCTTATTTTGTCATGTCACCAAGACACTATATTTATAAACTATGTTCTCAACCTTAATTTTTTAGTACGAATATATAATAAATTTTTTATACTATTATTTTTATCTCTCTCCTCCTCTTATCTGATCACTTTCATTCATATCTTGGATATAGTGAAGATATGGTGTCTTACTTAGGCTATTCACAGTGGTGAGTTTCATAACACTGTTTTCTAGAAGTCTACATCAACTGAATGAAATACCATTTCTCGGTGGAGAGCTTCATTTCACTATTTCCTAATCTAACCAGTGTAATTAAATACAACTAGCTCTCATAAAATACTGGCTCTCTGATGAAACGATTTGCCTCTCAATGGACGTTTCATTTCGTTTCATCCGTCTTGGAAACAGGTTAGCACTATGTCATGGTGATGACATTACTTCCTTCTCTTTCCTTATTAATTGAATGTTATGTCAGCAAAAAATCTGATATCATGGTAATTAATGTCATGAAACCCCCATTGTGAATAGCCTTATTAAGACATGATTTCTTGCTATTCTAGTATCTCTCCTCATTAAATAATTTATCACATCAAATTTTTTCTTATGTGGCAGCACAATAAATGCATAAGAAATCACCCTACATGAAGGGTTGGGAGTGCACTAAAACCTAAAACTCAGTTAAGGGCATGTACAACCCTAAGATGACGGAACGGTTTTCAAAATACAAGAGACAACAAAAAAAACTGTATGGTACAATTCTAAACTCCTGAATCATAAATGCAGCTAAGAGACAATACGCATGAAGAATCGTGTAGAGAGTTTCAGTTAACCCTTTAGAAATCTCTCAAAAGATCAACTATTAAATGAGGTATACACACCTTAAGAACCCGTAACTACGCAAACCTAAAATGATTCCCATTATTGGAATTGGATGCCCGCCACGTGTCCCCTCCGAACCGCGCCTTCACAGGACACGTGGCACGCGCACGACACCCAAGCGGCCATTCGTTTCACTGATGCGTCAAGCTCAAGCAGGCAAAGCTCGCTGTGGGAGAATCGGATCTATCGCCGTGCACCGGCTACTGCTCGTCTCGTCACGAGATATTTTTCTGCGTGGTGTACTCACAAGTCACTAGCCTGCAACAACGGCGGCGTCGGTTGCACCGGCGAGAAAAATCACCAGCCTGCAACGGTTTACCCAGCGATGACAAGTTGAATGGAGGAAAGCCGTGATACGCTCCGGCGAGCGTGTGAGGGTAGCTAGCGAGGAGCTTAGCTTAGGCTACTAATCGAGATATTTAGCGGGGGATTAGCTTTTGATCGCACTCGACGAGCGGCTAATCATTGGGCGCTTGACGACGAGTGGTCCAATTGTCATATGGGCGCGGCGACACGGTGGCAGGGTCGGGATCGGGTGTGTCCGGGCCGGCCCGACGCCGCACGAGGATATAACCGGTTCGTCTCGGGAAAAAAACAGACAACGCTAGCTACGGCGACACGCATGGTGTGGTTGGCTGGTGCCTGGTAGCCGGCAGCCCAGCATAGACCGGCGAGGCGTCGAGAGGGTTGGGCCGTTTGTGTGCCATCGTCTGCGCGCGTGCCGTCGAACTGTGGGATGATGGCCGACGGGGAGCGAAGCGTGAGGCTGCTGTGTGGCAATGCGGACGCGGACGCTGCGGTGGCCGGACCGTGGGGTGGTGGTGAAGGTGATGGGGGAGGTGGCGGTGGCGGCATTGCGGTGCCGATCCGTGGCGTGAACGCGGGGATCATGGACGAGCAGGTGTTGTCGCTGGTGTTCCGGGCGCTCAACTGGGACCCGCAGGCGCTGTGCGTGGTGGCGCGGGTCAGCCGCCGGCTGAGGGCGGTGGTGGAGCGCGTGCTTTGGCGAGAGCTCTGCGTCTCCAGGGCGCCGAGGATGGTGGCGGCGCTGTCGGGGACCAGCGAGGTGGTGGCGGGGCCAGGCCGCATTGGTGGAGGGTGGCCGGCGCTGGCGAAGCTACTCTTCTTCTGCTGCGGCGCGGCTGGGGCGGCGGTGCCTGGCCACTTCGCGCCCGTGTCGCGCTTCTCCAAGACGTCCGGGCGGAGCTTCCTGTCGCGGCGGTGCGCCGGCGACCTCCTGTACGTGTCGGACCCATGCGAGCACGCCGTGGCCGGCGCCGCCGACGACGTGGGCGCGTACCGCGGCGTGTTCCGCGGGTTCATGCGGTCCCTGACGCGTGCCTTCCTGGTCGGCCACCGCGCGCCTCTTGAGCCCCGCGTCCGATGCCCATACTGCGGCGCGCGCGTGTGGAGCATGACAGCCGCGGGGCTCGCCCCGCGCAGCGCGTGCCGGCGGCTCGGCGCCAACGAGGGCCGCCTCCAGTACTTCGTCTGCGTCAGCGGCCACCTCCACGGCAGCTGCTGGCTCGCCCGCCTCTCCTCCAGCGAGGGCGAGCACGGCGCCGACTTCGACTCCGACGACAAGGAGGACGGCGGTCACGTCAAGCTGTGAGCCTGTGACGCGCGCTGGCCGGCCACTTGTCAGCCCGCCGGCTCCTCTACAGACTGGCTGGCCATGTGCCCATGTAAAGTGTTTACTCCTACTCTTCAGTCTCACCGGTAGAAATTTCTTGCCTTTTTCTCACTCAGATCAGTCTCGAGTTTGCTCAGCTCAGCTGTTTTTAATTTCACCGGATCAGAAACAGCTCACACGCCTTGTCGCTTTTGTGCCTTTTCGCCTCACATGCCGGAATCCAGATCAGATGCCAAAGCAGCTTACCAGTTGCCACTGATTGTTTAGGGCCTGTTCGGTTAATTCTCTTGGGAAGAGGATTGGGAGGGATTGGAGGAGATTTATACTACAATCCCCTCCAATCTCTTCCAATCCTTTTCAATTCCCTCCTAACCGAACATGCCCTTAGCGGGTGAGGTGTGCGATTTCATGGCGGCGGCGTCTCCCTTTCGCGGGAGACGACGATCTGACGGCGGATTTCCGGCGTGATCTGGGCACGGCGCAAGCTCCATCTGTTTACAAATACTAGTCGGTTTTAATTTTTGACCATATAACTTTAACCATTAACTTCTAACCAATGCAATGATAGAAGTATGAATGATCTAAATGTGAGTAAATACCAGTGAAGTATTTATTGTTATAAATCTAATAATACTATTTTGATGTAACATGGCTGTATGGATTAAGATTTCTTATGGGTCAAAGTACAATCAGTTAAAGGTAAAACCGACCTGTGCTTGCACAATTACAGTGATTACTCTCTAGTAAAAGTGGATAAATCAGCACGAGCATTCCCGGGGGTCAACGCTATAGCCTGTCAGATAAGAACGAGAGAAGAATTTGACTCTTTATTAACCGTCAAAAAGTCTAGAAATGAACATTGTATTGTATCAGTCACCTGCCTTGTGTTGGAAGCGACAGGGAAAAGATAGCTGAAGCTAGCCTGCACATGCCACTCCCAATGGTCCTGCCCACAAGCATGGCAAAAATCGCAGCAACTGTGCGGGAAATTTATGGATTTGCCACTAAAAATTTTGTATACTTTGATTATTTATCACTTGTGTGAATGACAAGTGGTACCATCTAAGTGTATGACAATGAGCAAAGTTGCAAATAATCGAAACCCAATTTTAAGAGAGGCAAATAATCAAATATTCCAAGATGAACAAGCGCCCTAGTAAAACACGTGTTGCTTCTCGCTGTCTGAAGCGACCCAATTATCAATGGCTGTGTTGCTCCAGGTAATCAGGCTTCACAAAAATATAATTAATAACCCGACTAATAAAGAAACAATATACAGATACCCATGACCATATATATAAATATACAAGAATTGAGTTAGCAACACACAACCAAACATGCTTGCACCAAACCAAGGTCAATGTCCCGGACAAAGATGTGCCAGCAGCCTAGCACACAAGTCTCACTCATTTTGATTGCCATTCCAATCTTCAGCTAGCTTCTCAACCAATACTAACACCAATTCATGAAGATCAATCAAATGGAATTTCAGAATTCATGAAATATAAATGAAGACAAGAGATACGACCATCACATCATTCACTAGGTTGTATAGAGCACTGTTAACCATCAAAATTATAGTGACAAAAGGTGACATCTATGAGATGACAAGAAACAGCCTGACCGATCGATGATCGATGCTTCAAGGCAAATAAAACCATTCAAATTATAAGGGTAAAATAAAATACACAACAGCAGATTAAACTATTACATTAAGCTCATTATATATTAAGAAGAAGAAGGTAACCACCAAAATACCAATATGTAGAAGTACATTTTTAGTACCCTAAGCTACTCGAACAAATAAATTTTAGGCAATGAGCGGGAGGCAGCAAGGCTGCCTTTCTGTGGAACAAAAAAAGTTGAATAAATAACAGGGTAACATGAAGTTTCCTCTAGCTCTCCTGGACGTAGGTTCAAGTGCAACTATTTCCTAAACCAATAAACTCTCCTGAGTTGCTCTTCAGATCCAACTAAAGTTAAATAAGGAAAAGAACAAACTGGCATCCACCACCTTGAATGCAACTGTAGACCAACCAAACTACAGTATTTTGCACTTTGCACCACATTCCCTGAACAATATATTGACATGATTAGAGACAAAGGATACATACTGAGGAAGTGAACAAAATTCGAGTGCTTCAGTAATGTTTCACACAACATTACACACTAGTCGGAACAAAGTTTAGTAGATTAGATTATCTACATTAGACAGGGCTATAGCAGCAAAGCATTTCTGACATACGTTTACACTTCTCTAACAAATAAATACGGGTGGGCAGACTCTAAAAATAACACATTTTCATCTATAACTGTAAGATAACATTCTCTTCTGTTGAATGTAAAGACCACATTTTCCTTCTGTTAAATGTAAATATCACATTTTCCTTCTGTTAAATGTAACGATCACATTTTCCTTCTGTTAAATGTAAAGATCCCATTTTTCCTCTGTTAAATGTAAATATCACATTCTTTCCTGAAAAATTATTCATGGCCTACAAAGAATCAAGGTATGGAAGAAACACATTCTGCATGCAACCGACAAACATAACACAAAATGATTCAGAACAAACCAATTTGTGCCTGCGAGGATCAGATCTGGTGGCTCTATGCCTGGTTGTCGCTCTGGCGATCACTGTGCCCATCTCGTTCCTGCAATAGCGAGCCAGCTTCTTCATCAGCTTGCACGACCTTCTTCTGTGCCTCCTTGGCCTTGAGCGCCTGCAGCTTGACGTGGTTGTAGTAGGCCACCCCCAAGAAGGCAATCCCGTAGCCGAACAGGTTGATCGGGGTGACCGTGTCCCGGATCACAGACCATGAGAAGGCAATCAGCAGCCAGTCCTTGACCACTCCGGCGACATTCATGGTGAGGGCTGAGGTCTTGCCGACGAGCAGGAAAACCGCCAGATTCAGCGCAAAGGCACAGAGCGAGTTGGTCCCGAACACGAAGAAGTCTGGCTGGAACGTGCCAATGGCGAGCAGCCTGGGCAGCTCAACGAAGGCCCATGGCACTAGCAGAAAGCCCAGGCAGCACGGCGCAACGTAGTAGAGCGAGGTGATGGGGTTGAGCGAAATGCCCTTGGAGGTGAGCAGGATCTGGATGAGCACAAGCCGCGTGGCCTCGAAGGCGACGGCGGCGAGCTGGAGCGCGACGCCGCGGACGTCGAAGCGCGCCTCCCCGTAGGCGGCGATAGCGACGCCGAAGGAGATGGAGAGCATGTTGAGCATGGAGGCGGACCTGAAGGTCTCCTTCTTAAAGAGGACGCCGATGGAGTACACGGCTACGGGCATGAGCGCCTTGAGCATCTGGATGAAGGACACGGAGAGGTAGATGTACGCCGAGTTGGAGAACCACAGCGACATGGCGTAGAGCGCGCCGATGGGCACGACCGACGAGGTGTAGAGCTGCGGCGTCATGGCGGGCGCGGACGGCGGCTCGACGACGCGGAGCACCCGCACGAGCCCGACGGCGAGCGAGGAGCAGAACGCCATGTGCACCATGGTGAGCGAGATGGGGAAGGGCCAGTTATACATCTTGGGGTCGAGGATGTACTTGTTGTACACGATGACGGAGAAGGAGAGGAAGATCCACACCCCGACGTAGCAGTAGGAGAGGAGCACCTTCCGGAGCACCGAGTCCGACATGCCTCCGGCGACCCCACCGCCGCCTCCCTCCCGCCCCATGGCTTCTCCGGCGACGAGACGGTGGGTCTGGATCTGGATCCGGAGAGGCGGCGGATCTGAGGATTGGGGGAGGAGAAGGGAAGGGATGGGGGGTTTAGGTGGAGGAGCTTGGGCTGGGTCCGCTGGCGGTGGCCACGTGGAAAATCGCTTCGTTCTTTTAGTTTTTTTTTTCGTTTGATGGGCTTGACGGGGTCACGGGGACCTTTGACTTGTCTTCTGTTCCTTTTTAAAGTAAAATTTTCAGTATTTTTCCTTTTTATTAGACATAACACGTATACACCTACAAACGTTTGTTTGAAAGCGTGAAAACGGAGAATTTTTTTCGAAATATTTTTTTTTGAAAAAAATCAATTCTACATAGCCGATTGAAAAAAATGTAAAAATAGATACCAGTCACACATGGAGAAAAAAAGGGGAAGACTCGAAAACAAAGTTCAAGTCAGAAGAATGCATAGTATAATATTTAAAAGGGATTCGGCAAGTTTCGGCGTTAATAAAGTCAGTGAGATCAGGATTACCCAAGGGGCCTAAAAAGAAACAAGACGAATGAGTAGAGCCATTGGGATCAAGAACTGGTTCTATAAATTCTACATAAGAAGTAAAAAGGGGAAACAGTAAGAAAAAGAAGTGACCGGCAAACTAAGAAGGATCAAGCAAAAGAAAAGAATGCCGAAAAACTCACCTCGGGAATTATGTTGATGGTGACCATTCTAGTGTCATCGGAACGTGAAACCAGTGGGAAAGATAGTGAACGGTGAACTCAAGCAGTACTAGCAATAGATGGCGGCGAGCTCGGGGAGAGGAGACAAGAGTGTTGCGTGTACAGGAAGCGTAGAGGGAAAAGAGAGTGCTCGACAGACACTTATAGAGTGGAACGACTCCTCAGTAGTCGGGTCAAACCAATCTAGCCGAATCTAGTGAGGACCACCTATAACGTTCGGCAAAAGGTAATCACAAGTACAATTTTTGAAGGACCAAAATCTTTGCACGTTCGGGAATAGAGGAACCGAATCTTCGGCTTAAAAGTCACTAATACAAAAACTGTGTGGTATGAAGCTTGGTTTGATGCCGCCACAAAAGAAAAGTAAATACGCCAGGCCAGGTGACACCCATCGCAGTTGTGAATGGCCGAAGAAAAAGAGGCAGAAAAGGGAAAGTGATACAGAGCCATAACTTTGGGCAAATTTTATTAAGTACTAGAAGATGAAGAGTTTCGGTTGGATAATTAATGAATGTGAAAGGATGGTGCAGATGGATATTCGAAAAGACACGGTGGCAGGAGATGATGATGGCTAATAATTTCGAAGCATCAGAAGCCATTTAATGATCCAAAACTGGGGGACATGTGTTGATGCTAAGATTTGATAAAACTCAGGGCCCACCAGGGATGTCGCATGGTCAATGAAAGCTAAAGGGAGTCCGATCAAAGGTGGTCAAAGAAGTCCATCCATTACAACATGACCAGATATGAAAGAGCCGATGGCAAGAAGATGAAGATTATCAAGAATCGGTTAGGATAGATTACTTAGACGGCGTATCATCACCCTTGGTTTCCCAAGGTTAATCCCGCACAAGATTCGGCACTCGGAGTTGGGCTGCATCATTTCGATCTCTGATGAAGAGGTGAGTCCCGTCACCCCAACGATTGTATCGGGTAGATCGACATCTCAAGGCAGCATCGCATCGATCTCTTGAGGTATTGGTTTGGTTAGTGTGATCGTTGGTTTATCTCAGTATATGTGCTAAGTTTAAGATTGCATCAGATTGATCTCTTAGATTTATGTGATCTAGGCATCATAGTTTGAGGTTTCATTGGTTAGATCCGACATATCTTATTATTTGTATCTATTTCATGTTGTATATTGTTCATCTAAATAAAACATGCCCGATACTTGGAAGTATTGTTAAGTTCATCGTGACTAGCTACTATCTTGGTTAGGTCCAATTTTGTATTATGATGATTTTAATGATACTTAATTTAACGTTATATTCTACATGCCATCGGGGGACGCTCATCGACCCGTACATGTAAAACTACCCAACCCATTGGTCGATGACGGGTTCATCCCGATCACTCTGCCTTGGTCATCGGCCCTATGACCAATCGACGTTCTCACATGTTTGCTTTATCCTTACCGTAGGTATCGATTTGATAGCCGATCGACAATGCTACTAATGTTATTTTCTTATCAGTTGCAGGATCAACTGATTGGCACACTCAAAATCCTATTTTATAAGATTGTAGAATCTATACTGGAGTTAAACATATCTCCTAAACCACGCGTGTGACCAAAAAATACACCAACACAATTTTTGTAACGCTAGGCGCCGAAAGAAAAGACAAAAATCCGAGCGAAAACGGGCCTTCGGGGTCCAGCAACGTCCGGGCAAAAATCTGCAATTTGACACGTTTCCAAATGAGCATGTGTAGCTGACATGATATTACCCTTGTGGTTTTGAGAGCATGATTTATAAAACATCTATAACCGTTTCTGTTACCATATTATTATCTCTCGTTAGCTAACAGTTTATATAGTTTTCTCTAGGAACTGCTTAATAATGACTCTATTTAACATAGCTCCAAATTTAGATTTTTTTTGAGCTGATTAAACCTAGCTCAAAGAAATTCTGGATCTAGAGATAATGATGGAATTAAAGGTATTTAGTTGAGTAATCTAGTTTTTAATTTAAACTAAAAGAAAATTTTTTAGTTATTTTATTATGCTAAACAAACTTCAAATCTGACATGAATCTTAGAAGGCGTTTGATTAAGTTTATTTTAAGTATTACCCGTTTAGAGTGCAAACTAATTACGTTAGATTTTATTTAGTTTGAATGTGCTGATATTAGATAACACGTAATCAAATTACAACCTAGTAATCAACCCATTATACTCGTTATTAGATTGCGTTACCATAATACATTATACTTGTCAACCAACATTGTAACGTAAACAGAATACGTTATACTAGTTAATCAAAGAAATCTAGTAATCTGATACATTTTATCACTTTACACTATGGTAGTGTTTGATTTGCTCAAGGTAACGTAAATGGTAATGAAATTAATTATAGTGTCAAGTGATAACAATGTATCAGACTATTAGATTTGTTTGGTTAACAAGTGTAATGTATTTTGTTTACATTACAATGTTTGGTTGACAAGTATAATATATTCTAGTAACGTAATCTGATACCAACCTAGTTAGAATATAATGGACTGATTACTAGATTGTAATCTAATTACGTTGTATCTAATACCAACACATTCAAACCAAACAAAATCTAACGTAATTTGGTTGAACTATAAACAGATAACATTTAAAACAAACCCAACCAAACACCTTCTGTAATTAATTTATTATTATTTACATTACCTTGGGTAAACCAAACACCACCTTAGAGTTAGAGCTATATCAAATAGACCCTTAGTTGAGTAATCTAGTTTTTATTTTAAACTATAAGAGTTTAAACTATTTTATTATAAGACACAAACCAAAGATCACGAAGAATATGGGAGTTAGAGCATCTCCAAGAGATGCCCTAAATTTTATTCCCTAAATTACATATAGGGATCAAAACTCTATCTCATCCTAAAAATTAATTAATCTACAACAGTTCCCCTGTAATTTCGATCCCTATTTTTTTAAATCCTACAAATATGATCTATAATATATAATAATTTTGAGTAAAACTATGATGAATTCAAATATATGTATTGTCCAACTTATAACAACACGTACGGAAAAAAATAATGTACATGCAAGAGAAAAATATGTGCAAATAGAAATAGAGACTTATCAACTTGATCCTATATTTGAGAGAGATGAATGGTGATTTCGGAAATAGATTAGGAAAGGAACTCATTTAGGGGAACTTTTGGAGCTTCATTTTTTTTACAAAAATACCTAAATTCAAATTTAAATAGTCATATATGTAATCTCTCGGAGATACTCTTAGAAATGTATCGAATAGTCTCTAAACTATTAACATCTGTAACCGAACCAATAACCGTAACAACCCCACTAAATCAGAGCACTAACAATGGGTAAGTATACTAATACCAGCTCTATCCATTTTGTTAACTCTGCTCTCAAAACCAAGGAATTATTCAAGCTCAGACAAAACTCGTGTGTCAATGGATGCTCTTAATGGAACGACGCAGGAATACAATAATATTACAATCCATCAACAGTGATACGATCCGTTGACGAGCGATGCTAATGGTTGCTTACGTTTGTCGGGCCTTGGATATGATCCGTGCTTGTTTAATCGGGAGCTGAGAAGACGTCAGTTAGTACTACTGCGCATCCTCGCCCTCGCGCGCCGTTCGATTTTGATCGGGCGGTGCGAAGCCCCTCTCTCTCTCCGAAGCCTCCTGCGAAGTGGGTTTCACTGGCGCGAAGCCCCCCTCGCACAGCCGTCCGATTGAGATCGGACGGCGCCGAGGGGTGACTGCCCACTGCAGAGGATCTCATTTGGCATACAATATCCAGATGAGAACTGGACCGTCTGTCTACCTCTCGCTCTTGGTGGTTGCCACAAGGAAAAGTTGCCCGCTTGCCGGACTGCACGAGTCACGCTTAACGAGTAACGGGTCAAATGGTTTCCTCGTGTCAGCTACCGTGCTCTGACCGACGCCGCTCACCGGAGCTAAAGTAGAAGAAACAACTAAGAGCATCTCCATTGTACTTGATATCACACTTGCTATTATCTAAAATAGCAAGTATGATCCAAAAAATCACTCCATTGTACTTGTTACTTGACTTGTTATTTTAGAGAGCTTGCTATTTCTCTCTCTACGCTTGCTACATCTAGCAAGCCAACCAAACTTGCTATTCTAAACTTGTTTAATTATTTTCATTTTCTTTGCATGTCTATAAATTGATAAAATATAGTTACATTTAAATAGATAATCATATTTAGTAAATACATTAGAGTGGATAGCAAAATAGCAAGTCAATTTGAATAAAAAGTTTGCTATTGCTATGAATAGCAAGTCAAAAATAACAAGTACAATAGAAATGCTTTAACAAGTCAATCAAACTTATTATTCTATTGAATATTAAGATTATTTAATTATTTTCACTTTCTTTGCATATATACAAATTGATTAAATATAGCTCCATTTGAATAGCAATTCATATTTAGCAAGTACATTGGAGTGGATAGTAAAATAGCAAGCCAATTAAAATAGAGAGATTTGCTATTGCTATGAATAACAAGTCAAAATAATAAGTACAATGGAAATGCTATAATGTCTCTTATATATATTAATACGATAATTATCAAGTAATATTATAATTAATATAACCTAAAATAAGTGTGTGTGTATATAACGTGTGCGAAGGGCAGAAAGGAAAAAAACGAAGGATTTGGCAAAGTTGGGTGTATTGGCCTAGCCTTAGAGGATCTAAGCTCTATTCTCTAAATTTTCAAGATTACAATAAAAAAATCAGATTCAATAAATATTCTAAATGGTTTTCAAAATAAAGAATTCTTAAAATTAATCATTTTGCTTCCTACTTTATGGAGCATACTCAGATATTTTAAGATAGCGTTTGATTCAGGAGTTAGGTGGAAGCGAGGGGCTCCGTTTTATTTGACGTGTGTTTAGCTTGAAATTATATAGAACGAAGCAGCTCCCAAAAAGGAATATTCCTCGTGGATCCAAAACCATCCGTTTCCAAAAAATCCACCGAACCAAACAACTTGCCTCCCATGCCTTCCATGTCATCCACTTTTCTTCTAATATCCTCTACCGTTCTTGAACCAAACAAGTTATAGACCCGCTTCGTTCTATTAGATTTCAGAACCAAACAAAAAAACAGAGTGATTTTGTTCTCAGCTTTTAAATGCGGAGCAGAACCATTATATTCTTAGAATCTAGAACGAAACCAATCAGTTCTATCAGATTCTTTAAACCAAACATCACCAAATTTGAAACACCGTCGGAAAGAAACGTATTTAAAGTGATTTGAATACTCGTAGGGAGTCGATTTTAATGCTACTCTTATGTTCTTAGAGTGTTAGTAGTGGACAGAGATAAATATGTAATGTGCATTTTTAACTAACCAATTAAAAATTTCACAACTTTTGTAATACTCTAATAAAAATCCAATAGAAACAACAGGAACCAGCGTCCACGCCACGCGTACCTCTCCGCCCCTTGTCCGGACGCGTGACCGCTACTTCCGCGATGGCTACGTCTTCGTCGTCGTCGGCGGCCTCACGCGGCAAGTGTCCCGGCCGCATCATGACAGCGCCAATTCAGCCGACGACGCGACGCGTGTTTCCATCACAGTTTCCGAATTTCATTCGCTCATTAAAGACCTGGACATTCACGGGAACATAGCAGAACACCGACGGTTCCTTTTTTTTCGGTTCAGAAGCTAAAAAAACGAGCGAAATATTCAGCCCGTGAAGATCTTGCGGCCCGTATCACGATGCTGGCCCAGTCCGTATTCCCGTAACTGGACGTGGATCTTTCGGCTTTCGCTAGCAATTGGCATCAGGCCAACGCGAGACTAACAATCGGGCCCATTTGCTAAACTTTAGGAATTAAAGTTTAGTCTTTTTAGTCCCTAAACTTTAACCCTTTAATCACTCTGAGATTGTTAAAAGGACCAAAGAAGACTAATGACATGGTATGCCTCTCATTGATGCTTCCGAGATGGAAACAAAAACAACAACAATCATTATTAGTAGTTTTGTATTTGTTCAGCTGTTATAACTGTTTATAATGACTTTAGTTACTAGAATCAATAATGTGAATAGAAGCGGATTAAAATTTAGTTTAATCCTAAAAACACAACGAGCCTTAGCGTACTGCAGACCAGAGTATCTAGGCCCACGTAGCTTAGTGCCACATTATTGATCTGTGACACAGAGGCCTCTACTAATCAGCGACGAGCACACACTAACACAACTTGTGTGCTTTCGTCGTGCACGTCCTAACCGTTAGATTAAGGACAAGACTAGGCGCGGGCAAAAAAACACACGACTAATCATCGATGTAATTTGACAAGACTGTAATTTGATTACATTCTATTAATTTTGATTACCAGTTCAATTTGTTTAAAAATACTACACGCAATTAAACCGGTACGAAACAGATAAATTAGACGAAATGTTTAATAAGGTGCTGTTTGGTTTAGAGACAAGGTGGGATAGGACGGTTCTGTCTTAGTTTTTTAGGATGAGATCGTCTATCTCGTGTTTAGTTGCGAGAGATGGAATGTTCTAGTTTTGTGTTTGGTTGGTGAGTTGAGAGAAATGAGACTCCACCCCGAAACCTCGGTCCCACACCGAAACACCTTTGGTCTATTTCAAAATCTACGACACATCCCTAAATCCTTTGTCTCGAAATATTCGGTCTGCCACAGAACCTCTAGCCCTGTCTCAGAGCCTCCACGCACGAGGTGGGACGAGCTCGTCCCTCATTTTTGAGGGACAAGTTCGTCTCGAATATTGGAGGAATATTTCTTGATGGGACGACTTCGTCCCACCTGACTCCGAACCAACACCGTAAAAACAGGACCGTCCCGTCCCATTCCACCTAGTCCCTTAAACCAAACGACACCTAAATGTTCTACTCAATATTTCAAAGTTAAACATAAACATTTTACTATTTGAAGATAAATGTTTCACATGTTACATTGGTGGAAACTCAATTTCCATACGCAATGAGAGCAAATTGTTTCATTTTTTAAAAATGTTTCACCATTTATTTCAAATATTTTTTATTCTTTTATTTCGAATGTTTCACCTCCTGTTGAAGACAAGACAAATAATTCATCAGTTAAAGATGAGTTTTTAGCAGTTGAAGATAAATGTTTCACATGTTATAATAACTCAATGTTTCATACAAGAGAAAAATATTTCACCGTTTATTTTAAATGTTTCACCCTATTATTTTAAAATGTTGGTCACATTTTTTTATTTGTTCAAATGTTTCAGTTGCAAGAAGAATGTTTCACTAGTCAAAGATGAATGTTTCACTAGTGAAGATATATGTTGTATAAGTTGAAGATAAATGTTTTACCTGCTATTAGTATTTATAACTCAATGTTTCATTGTTTCACTCTTTTATTTTAAATGGTTCACCCTTTATTTCAAATGTTTTTCACTCTTTTCATTTTGAATATTTTATCCGTTGGAGACGAATGTTTCACCAATTGAAGACGAACATTACACCAATTAAATATGTTATGCTATGTTCTACCTATTGAAGATGAATGTTTTAACTATTAAAGATAAATTTTTCATCTATTGAAGATAATTTTTCACAAGTTGATTATAAATATTTCAACCGAAGATAAATGATGCAATTTCTGGTTCCCATGTATTACAAACATTTGGGTTCAAATATACGAACGTGTGTCTTATGTTTTCTAACAGCTAGCGTAATTTAGCCCTATTTACGCCACGGAATCATATCCAACAATACAATTGCCAGTCTACTATTTGAGCCTTTCTCTCGGCCACTGTCGTTCGTGTAGGTCTAGCAATTTGCTTCACTGATTGGTAGCCGTTAACATCGAGCTATGCCGAGCCGGCTCAGGCTCAGACGAGCCACGTGCTGAGTGAGCTGAGCCTTGAGCCGGTTTGGCTCACCAACCACACAGGAAAAAAGATCGTGAACATCACGAGCAATGCGACGACGCTACAGCAGGCTCCTAGCGACTAGCGAGCGATGGCCACAAGGGCGGGGGCAGCGTCGGCGGGATCCAGGCCGTCCGGGGTGGCACCGATCATGGGATCGGAGCAGGAAACAGCACCGACGGGATTTGGCCTCTTGGGCAGTGGGACGACGCCGTGGCATCAGGCCATCGTCCATGATGGCATGCCATATATGGATGGGGTCCACGTTGCACGGATACGCAGATACGGTGATACGGATACGGCGATATATAATTTTTTAAAAACATGAATATGACGATACAGGGAGTATATACATATATAAAAATAATAGTCTAAAAATTAAAGACATTAACCATTAACATGAAGACATTAGCTAAGAGGGGAGGGGCGGGCCGACGACGTTGAAACAAAAACTTGAGGTGAGGCAGGACGACAGCAACGGGCGACAACAAGCCGACGATGGCCGGAGACGGGCGGACAACCGGCGAGGAGAGGAGGGCGAGCTGTTGTTGAACTTGAAACAGAAACCTAGAGACTAGAGGTGAGGCAGGGCGGCAGGGTGACAGCGAGCCGGCATCGAACTCGGGAGTCGGCATTAAAGATGGCAATGGGTCTATACCCATCGGGTTTTACTATCTCAAACCCTACCCGTTAGAAAAAAATTCCCCGTCGGATAACCCATATATACATGCGGATACCATTTCTCCCCCAAACTCATACTCATGCGGGTAAAATATACCCATCGGGTACCCATACCCATCAATAAACACCACACACAAAATATGCTAACAAATAACAATTGTATATCTATCCCCACAAAAATAATGTTTTACCTAAATAGATTGATCAATCATTCAATCATAAGATCAAAATTACATATATAAATAAACTCCCAAACATAATACATCAATGATTTAATCTACAACAATAGCAATAATGATTTAAACTCCCAAAAATATAACTTATTAGGTGATGGGTACCCATCGGGTAACGGGTATGGATATTAGAAAACCATACACATACCCGCGTACCCGTTGGGTACTATTTTTTTCCATTAATAGACCCACGGGTGAGCAATTTTACCCGTATATCTACCCTAATAGGGTAAAAACCCATCGGGTTTCGGGTTTCGGGTACCCATTGCCATCTTTAGTCGGCAGGAGAGTGCGGCTGGGGTGGGGTGGGGTGGGTTGGTGAGAGAGAGAGTTAGGGACATAGGGTTTATTATTGGGCCAAACTTTCAATGGGCTGGCGAAGTATCGGAGTATCGCGGAAGTATCGGAAAAGTATCGGTGGGTTGGTGAGAGAAAGTTAGGGACTTAGGGTTATTATTGGGCCAAACTTTCAATGGGCTGATGAAGTATCAGAGTATCGCGGAAGTATCGAAAAAGTATCGAAAAATTATTTTGATTTATTTTTAATCTTTATTATCCGATATGCCGCCGATACACGTATCAGAGGCGTATCTCCGTATCAGATACGTATCGGATACGGGAACGTGGACTTTGGGAAGTATCGGTGCATCAGAGGATGGGGTATTAGGGTAGTAGCAGCGGCAAGATCTATGGTGCGCGAAGACCATGAGGACAAAGGACCGCAGGAGGCAGTGGCGGCGATGAAATCCATGGCGTCGGCAGTAATCCGAGGTCGAGGACGACGGCAAGATCCATGGCGACGTTGGCGGAATCTAGGGCGACGCCGACAACAGGATTCAGGGCAAGGACATGGTGAGATCTAGCCTCCGGGGTGGCGGCGGTCGGTGGCGACACGATGTTGGGGACAACAGTGGTCAACGGGGTCCAGGACGGTGGCTGGTGATGGCGCAATTGAAGTTGAAGGAGCACATGTACTTAGGGGTGGGCACAAAATAACCGAAAACCGAACCAAACCGAAAAACAACTAGTTTCGTTTTTTATTTCGGTTTTAATTTTGAAAAAGTTCGGTGTTCGGTATTTGGTTCGGTTTTTGTTTTAGAAAAACCGAAAAACCGCTATACCAAACCGAACTACCAGATCAATTTATTATTTCTGAAGTTTGACTAAGCCCAAGCGCAATATTAATTCATTTAATCATGGCCTAGCCTAGCCTGTGGCCCAACATGCTATGACGTCTCGCCGTGCGCAACACCAGCCACAGGCTGCAGCGCCCATCCAGCTAATTCGATTAGCCGAAAAAACCAAAAAACCGAACCGATTTTTTCAGTTTTTTCGGTTTGGTTTTCTTAAATCCAGCGTTCTATTCGAGCATTCTATTCGGTTCCTGATCTCTGAAAACCGATTTTTTGAAAAACCGAAAAAACCAAATGCCGACCCCTACTTGTACTCTGGGGCACGTGTTGAATGATGTTGACCTAACCACAGAGTTGCTCACGAGCCAGCTCGACTCAATCAACTATTGAGCCTGAGAGTGTGGCTCTTGCTCGGCTCACAGAAAGCACGAGTCAAGTCAGTCTCAGCCCACCCAAGCTAACTCGCTAGCCCGAGCCAAACTGTCAGTCTTATCTACAATGCTCGTTGCGAACAATCTAACGGCAGCAGACAACGTCCGGAATTTAGCATTTCATCGGACGTACCACGTTTAGTTTCTTCCTGTATATAAACCAACCCAGTAACGGTCATTCGTTTTTTAACCGATCCGGTAACGGTTTCGTTGACCCTCGTAGCTGCCTCCGCTGTTACTTCGTCGTCGGCACAACGCTACCTGCGCTGCTCTGCCTGCCTTCCATGCTAAGCATTGAATTGAAATCGCATCTTCATTCGCCACCGGCCAGCCTGCTGCTATCGCCATTCGCCAGCGCATCGTTTGACCACGCGGCACCACGGCTAACGCGAGGAAGGAAAGGAAGAGAATTTCTCGCCCACGCTCACTATAAAACCGGGCCCCGTCGCCGGCTTGATGATATCTAGATTCGCGGAGTCGGCTAGTGGTCATCCGTCCTCGTCTCGCCGCCGTTTCCGCCTTCTCCCTCCGGTCACTTCTCACAGCTCAGCGACCGGCCGCCGGAACATAGCGGCGATGGCCGACGCGCAGGACCGCGGCACCAAGGTGGGTGGCGTCCACGACGCGCCGGCGGGGCGCGAGAACGACCTCCACACCGTCGAGCTCGCCCGCTTCGCCGTCGCCGAGCACAACAGCAAGGCCGTAAGCACCCCTCCCTCCCTCCCTCCCTCCCTCCCTCCCCCGGATCAAACCCCCCTTCCCCCCCTCCGAACTTGTCACCGAAAAGAAAATTCCTGATCGATCTGTACCTGTGCGCGCGCAGAACGCGATGCTGGAGTTCGAGAGGCTGGTGAAGGTGAGGCAGCAGGTGGTGGCCGGCTTCATGTACTACTTCACCGTCGAGGTCAAGGACGGCGGCGCCAAGAAGCTGTACGAGGCCAAGGTGTGGGAGAAGGCGTGGGAGAATTTCAAGCAGCTCCAGGAGTTCAAGCCGATCGGAGACGCCTAATGTAAACAAACACATCAAACCCTTCACCGCTTCACTTCTCTTTCCTTTTCCTTCTCTAGCATTTCTTGCTTCTCCACTGGTAAAATTTACCAAGCATATGCCTGCATACAAAGCATCTTGCTCTGCTAAGTAACATCACAATTCAGGTTTGTGGCAAAGAAACAAATATCGCTCAACTCTTAAGCAAAAGATCAAAACTGTTTATATGTTCCTTACCATGTTCTTCATCACTGGCAGAGGGGTGATCATTGAAGCGTTCATTTCAGGTGCATATGCCATCGTCGGGATGCTGAAGCACGCGCCTGGAGCAGAACCATCCAACGTTTACTCGAACACGTTACTGATCTCGCTGGATAGGTGTAATAAGGTGAATAAATCTGCTGCTTGCCAGAGATGTAATACACATGACTCCCGTAATGCAATGAACTGTGTTCTAGTATTTCTGCTGTCCCACTTATTAGGTCCCTGGCCAGTTGCTTGCTACCAGCGCTTTCACTGTCATGATCACATCCGCATCTTCTCTTTATTGCGCGTGATATGAAACAATCAATAAAGTCCACTGTCATACTCGCATTCAGCATCTGCAGAAATTTATAGTGGGTGACTTACCTATATTGACTTCAGCCGTAGTTCCATACGGCTAACCACTTTAAGTTACATTGAAAAGCCATCATAAATTAAACAATATATTCAATTATCTGCCACTTAAAAATGGCTTCACTTATTTGCTAAACCACAGCAGCTTCAGTGGTTACACGTACTGTACAAGAGTCAGAAACTCCAAGTCATTACCATTTTGCTAAAATGCAAGAGACCAAAAGGCTAAATAGTATATGTTCATTCTATTTTATAATGTATAGTACAAATTACTCTAATCACCATGAAGTAAATGATGAAACAGCCATGTTAGACCAAAATGAACAGTGCTTTATCAAATATCTTGATCTAGGAAACTAATACACATGATCTTGGCATATCAAGAGCTGGAAGCCTGGAAACATGAGTGACGTGATTGTTAGTCCACACTGTTGCCGTTTATTTACTGTCAGAGATGATTACTAGTATTATTGAATAAATTATGAACAATGTATTATTTGGTAAATTGTCAATGTATCATGTATGTAGGCAACTAATATGAAACTTACCCATGAAGCTCAGAAGCAAATCCTACATATTTAATCATCACAGCTGGAACTGGAACCACATGGAACACAATCTATTAACAAACTATGCAAATGTGCAACGAATTAACCAAACATTTCCTCAAATTTGGCCAATTAGGTCAGGCACCTTCCTCCATGACAAACCAGCACTCTGTTGGCGTTAATCCACTCGATTAGCACCTTTCTCACTCACTCTGAGTCACTCTTGTGCTTAGATCAAACACTCAAATACTTACCGCGCTGTTTTCGGTAGAAAAGCTAGCACTGTTTATATTCATCAACTCAACATAAAAGATTAGCTCCAACATACTATGGACATCACTGGCTACCTCTATCTACATAATTAGTAATTAAGTACCAATCAGGCAATCAGATCCCAGAATTCCGGATATATGCACTGAACAAGCGAGTTTCATTACAAAATCATACCCACTCAAACTCAAAGTCACAAAACCGCTCTTCCATTACCGCTCGCACTAGAGCTTTTGTTAAATCAAAACAATCTAATCGTGCAAAACCGAACAAAGGGGATAAAATGGCGAATCCCAACAAAGGGGATAAAATGGTTCATGGCGCATCAAATATTCAAATCAGCAAAACCGAACCACCGAAAACGCAAGCGTGCATGCAGCAAACACATGATCAGAGGAAGGAAAAGGAAAATACCAAGAATGCTAGCAGAATCTACACGCTAATATACCATGCAGGATGTGAAATTTCTAAAAAAAATAATAATAATCCCGCCAACACAAACCATACCGCCGGGAAGCAGGTGTCAACCGTCTTCCTCATGGCGTCAAGGCCGCGCCGGCACCGGCGGCCCAGGAACAACTCTCCCCGACGGTGGGGAACACGGGTACAATGTCACAACTCACGCTGTGTCATCAGCTGGCGTGGCGATGGCGGGAACAGAATAAATGAAGGCGGATAGCTGTGATGTGTGTGTTGAGTAGAGGCGTACTTTTGTAAGTAGAGACGTAAATGGGACGGAGGTATAAATGTGTCGGACGCTGAACAGAGGAGGTCGTCGAATAACAGAAAAACTGTTGCTGGAAACCTTGTGTGTGCGTGTGTCTGGAGTTGCGATTTCCGTTCTTCCCCGACGAGCTCTTCCGAACTCAGGCGACGAACGCTCTTCGGCGGATATCTCACTCCCTCTATCGATTACAGTGGTATCAGATTCAGGATTGACCAGAGTGTGTGCTGCTACTCCCTTGATTAGCCGGTAAAAACTCCCGTGGTTGGGTTAGTGATTGCTTCGGCGATTACTGTAATTCCTTTCAGGGTTCAGTTGATTCGGGGTACGTGTACAATCTGGCGCGTCAAACTTTGCAAGTTCGTCAGGTGCTTGCGGCCTTAGAAGCAATGGAGGACAGAATGATTGAGGCGATGAACTCCCTGCTCGCGAAGGTGGACCTGATGGAGGCTGGTCAACAGCAGTTGGCGGCAAAAATGGAGAGTATGCAGACGAAGGTGGATCTTACGATGGCATCGCTGGGCCAAGTGCAACAGGAGCAGGAAGTCTTGGCACATACATTGCGGCAGGCGTCGGCGGGCAATTTGCCTCGGGGCCCTTCTGGTATGCCTCATGTCGATCCTGGTTCATCCAGTTCGTCCTTGGAGGCAGGAGACAGGGAGAGGGGACATGCGGAAGAGACGGCGCGTCGTTGGCATCCACCCAAATGGACCTGCCAAAATTTGATGGGTCGGGGGTTAGGGTGTGGTTGGATCAGTGTGTCACTTATTTCGAGTTGTATCAAATCCCGGATGGGTTTAAGATGTCGGCTGCTTCCTTGAATTTAGTGGGGAATGCTGCTCATTGGTACAAAGCTTGGAAACAGGAATTTGGGAGACACACATGGGAGGATTTCAGTGGGGCTGTTTTGCAGGAATTTGAAGCTAATATTCAGCACATCAAGATGAATGAAATATTGGTTCTGAAGCAGAAAAGTACAGTGGATGCGTATAAGAGTGAATTTGATTCTCTTCTTTATCAGATCCGCTTATATGAGGATGCTGAAATTGAAGGATTATGGCTGGTGAGTCATTTTATTCTGGGTTTGAGAGAGGATTTGAAGAGTCATGTGCAGTCTCAGATACCTCGTACTGTAACCCATGCATACCATTTGGCATTGGCTAATGAGGGGTTGGTTGACACAGGGGAGCATAAAAAGAAATGGGTGTCCAAACAGGGCTCTCCACAAACGAGTAAGGTGTTGGATAAGGTAAACATTGGTTCAAGGGAGGTGTGGAAGGCTCAACAATTGAAGGAGTACAGAAGAGCAAATGGCTTGTGTTTAAATGTGGTGAGAAATATACCCCTACACATCAGTGTAATGCTCAAAGGGTTGCTCATGTTCATGCCGCAGAGATAGTGGACACGTCTACTATTTTGTCGGATGAATTGTTGGATGCCATGGCTGTGGATCAAATGTTGTCAACAGAATCGGAGGCTTATCTGTCCATCAATGCTGTGGGTGGGCTGAGTTTGCCGGGTACTATACAGTTGGAAGTGTTAGTACAACGACAAAAGTTACTGTTTCTGGTGGATTCAGGAAGCTCTCATAGTTTTATCAACTCAGCTCTGTTACCTCAATTAAACTTGGCAAGGGCTCCTGTTGATACCCTTCAGGTTCGAATGGCAAATGGTGTGGTTTTATCTTGTACCCAGTTTGTCCCTCAGTTTACATGGTGGATTCAAGGGACTACTTTCTCTCATGATATGAAGGTGTTAGACTTGGGAGGGTTTGATGCCATTTTGGGGATGGATTGGCTCGAATTATACAGTCCCATGGCTTGTGATTGGGTGAACAAGCAACTGTCTTTTATTTACAAAAACAAGGAGCTCAAGTTACAAGGAGTGGTGCCTAGTGCACATGAATCTGTCCAACCCATTTCATTGCATCAGCTGCGGAAATATGACAAGGGAAATGACATTTGGGCGCTGGCGGTGATTGAAAGGGTGCAATCAGATGTTTCTGAGGTGGTTTCTCAGGAAGTTCTTGCTGTTTTGGATGAGTACCAGACTGTTTTTCAGTCTTCCTCTCAGCTACCTCCTCACCGTGAGTTTGATCATGCGATACCCTTATTGCCAGGTACTGTGCCCGTAAATACCAGGCCTTATCGCTATTCGCCTGCACAGAAAGATGAGATTGAACAGCAAGTGGCTGATATGCTACAGTCTGGATTGGTTATACCAAGTAACAGTCCCTTTGCTTCACCTGTCTTGTTGGTAAAGAAGAAAGATGGCTCATGGAGGTTGTGTATTGATTATCGAAAACTGAATTCAGTCACAGTAAAGAACAAATTTCCTTTACCTGTCATTGATGAACTATTGGACGAATTGGGGGGGGTCCAAGGTATTCTCTAAATTGGATTTGAAGAGCGGTTATCATCAGATTAGGATGCGGGAGGATGATGAATTGAAGACGGCCTTTAAAACACATCATGGGCACTTCCAGTTCAGAGTCATGCCATTTGGTTTAACAAATGCACCGGCTACCTTCCAATGTTTGATGAATTCGATTTTTGCTAAGCAAATGCGCAAGTTTGTTCTAGTCTTTATGGACGACATATTGATATACAGCAAGTCTATGGAGGATCATATACAACATCTGAGAACAGTCTTCAAACTATTGCAAGACAATCAGTTGTGTGCAAAAAGGAGTAAATGCTCTTTTGCTCTAAAACAATTGGAGTACTTGGGCCATATTATATCGGATCAAGGCGTAGCAGCGGATCCAGAGAAAACATTGGTGATGAAGAGTGGCCGGTACCTCGATCAGTGACTGAATTAAGAGGTTTTCTGGGTTTAACCGGGTACTACCGGAAGTTTGTGCGGCATTATGGTATTCTTACCAAGCCTCTCACAAACATGTTGAAAACAGCTTCAACCTTTAAGTGGACAGAACAGGCTCAGGTTGCCTTTGATGCTGTCAAGCAAGCCATGTGTTCCACGCGGTGTTAGCACTGCCCTCGTTTCATCTGCCATTTTGTGTTGAAACTGATGCATGTGATACGGGTATTGGGGCAGTGTTATCCCAAGGCAATCATCCTGTGGCTTTTTATAGTAAAGCATTAGGAATGGCTAATCAGAAACTTTCCATTTATGAAAAGAATTTTAGCTATTGTCATGGCTATTGACAAATGGCGTTCTTATTTGATCAGAGGACCTTTTACCATTTATACGGATCACAAGCACTTTGTCATTTGGAGACTCAAACTTTATCCTCTGAAATGCAGCGCAAAGCAATGACCAAGTTAATCGGGTTGCAGTATAAATTTCAGTATCGGAAGGGTTCTGATAACCAGGCTGCTGATGCACTGTCTAGGGTAGCACATCTGTTTCAACTGCAAGCAATTTCATGTGTGCAACCCAGTTGGGTACAAGAGATATTGAATTCTTATGCAGTGGACTCTCAGGCTCAGTCCCTGCTACAAGAACTGGCTATTTGTGGCACAAATGATCAAGGTTTGGTTAATAGATGGACTGATCCGCCATAATGGACGAATTTGGATTGGTAATAATTCAGCACTGCAAACAAAGATTATTGCAGCCTTACATTCATCGGCGGTTGGGGGCCATTCAGGCATTCAGCCGACGTATCAACGTATCCATAAGCATTTTACTTGGGTGGGGCTTAAAAAGTCGGTACATGAGTATATTGCTCAATGTGATGTCTGCCAACACGCAAAACATGAGTTGTGCAAGCCTCCGGGATTATTACAACCATTGCCGATTCCTCCCGGCGCTTGGCAAGATCTGTCCATGGATTTCATTGAAGGCTTGCCGTTGTCGGAAGGGTATAATTGCATCTTGGTAATTGTTGATCGGTATTCAAATTTGCTCAATTTCTACCATTGAAGCATCCGTTCTCAGCTCAACAGGTTGCTAAAGTTTTCCTGGACAGGGTGGTCTCCCTGTATGGTATTCCTAAGTCCATCGTTTCGGATCGAGACAAAATTTTTACCAGCAATTTTTGGCAAGCGCTGTTTGCACGATTGAAGGTGCCCTTGCAATTATCCACAGCTTATCATCCCCAACGGATGGCCAAACCGAACGGGTGAACCAATGTCTTGAAATGTATCTCCGTTGCACTACATCAGCAACTCCACGCAATGGATTCAATGGCTTCCTTTAGCTCAGTTTGGTACAATACTACTTTCATACATCATTGCAATGCTCCCCATACAAGGTCTTATATGGAATGGAGCCTAGCTGCTCTATTTTACCAGATTTGACGGCTGTTTCACCAGGTTCAGCAGTAGTTCCGGATGTTGAACAGTTGTTACAAGACAGGCAGCTGTTTCTGATATGCTTCAGCATAATTTGCGTCGTGCACAATCCAGGATGAAACAGCAGGCAGACGTAAAACGTTCGTTCCGCTCATTTCAAGTGGGTGAACAAGTGCTCCTGAAATTACAGCCATATGCACAGACTACGGTGGCAAACCGTCCTATCCTAAACTATCCTTTAAGTACTTTGGACCTTTTCAAATCACTGAAAAGATTGGGCAAGTGGCGTATAGTTGCAGTTGCCGGTTGACTCTTTGATCCATCCTGTTTTTCATGTTTCACAACTAAAGCCATTTGTCCCATCTCATGTACCGGTGTTTTCTACATTGCGACGGTGGTTCAATTGGACACGCATGACTTGGTACCTTCGGAAATCCTGGACCGTCGTTTGGTGAGAAAAGGCAATGCTGCTCTGGTTCAACTAAGAGTACGCTGGGGTTCTCTGCCGGAAGCATGTTCCACCTGGAGGACTACTCGATGCTGCAAAATCGATTTCAGGAGGCGTCAATCTGGTCTGGAGATGGTTCTCAAGGGGGGGGGCAAATGTCACAACTCACGCTTGTGTCATCAGCTGGCGTGGCGATGGCGGGAACAGAATAAATGAAGGCGGATAGCTGTGATGTGTGTGTGTTGAGTAGAGGCGTACTTTTGTAAGTAGAGACGTAAATGGGACGGAGGTATAAATGTGTCGGACGCTGAACAGAGGAGGTCGTCGAATAACAGAAAAGCTGTTGCTGGAAACCTTGCGTGTGCGTGTGTCTGGAGTTGCGATTCCGTTCTTCCCCGACGAGCTCTTCCGAACTCAGGCGACGAACGCTCTTCGGCGGATATCTCACTCCTCTATCGATTACACACGGCGTCTGGGATCTCGATCGATGCGGGGGCCGAAGGGGAGGACATCGAATCGGAGAAGAACAGCACACACACACCAAAGTAGCGAATTCGGATGGATTTCTGATTTGGGGATTAGGGTTCCGTTACAATTTCCATTATTTTTTAAAACTTTTTACGGAAAAAAAAACGCTTCCCCCAATTCCTCGGCCGGGGACCCACCTAGCAATTAAGGGTGGCAGTTTGGTTCGGGAGTCGTGAGCCAACTCGGGCTCAGCCTAGCTCGGCTCGCTATGCTACCGAGCCAAACTCGAGCCAAGCGACCAGCATTCAAGCCGAGTCGAGGCGGCTCGTTGGCTGGTCACCAGTACATGGAGCGAATTTGTTCCTCTATCTAGTGCATAAAATCATGAATTCGTGTGAAGTAAATGACATAAAATCGTGTATTTCATCATTGCATGAGCACTGAGCTCTGAACGACAAACAATAGTCACATCTCCTCTCCTCTCCTGATGGTTGGCGTCACCAATGCCCTCGACGGCCAGCGGTCCTTGGTCCACAACCCCCACGACCACCGCTACCCGCACCCGATGACGCCGCCTGATTTTCTGAGAGGAATGAGTCCCCAACAATACCACTTTTTAAGTTACGAGAGCACAATATATTGAAAAGATTTTAAAAAACAAGTGAACAGTGGCACTAACGAACCGAGCCGACTCGTGGCTCGACCAAGCCCGAGTCGAACCAGAATTTTAGCTCGCTAAACCATTCGAGTCGAGCCTGGCTCGGCTCGCTAAAGAGGTGACTCAGCCGAGCGGCTCGGCTCGTTGTCAGCCACTCAGCCTTACCAGCAAGTGTCCCCTATACACTATTCCGTAGACCCTGTCTATGAGTCGAGACCTACGGTGGGTCCTCCCGTAGGTCTACACCACTGAGACCTGTGCACCAGGTCCATGGATGTTGACCTCACTCCAGCGCGCGGAAAGAAAAGTGTTGATAGAATAAATTTTTGTGCGGTTTTCAATATAAAATTTCATTTACTAATTTATTTCATAATATATCATTAATAAATATAAATCAATACTATATTAGAGTATATTTACACATAAATTCAACTATATCATATAAATACATGTGTTTTATATTAATTATTAGTTAAAAGTTAAAATTATTGGTTTTTTTAAATATATACCCTTATTATATTTTTATGGAGGGAGTTCTTTCGTTTTGATCTAAAGTATAAATCAAAAAAAGGAAAATATATCATTGCGCATCTTGTCACTTTTGTCACTCTTGCTATGAGCGCATGAAGCACGTCGTCAGTTCACGAAGGATCAAGAATGGTATGTCTGCGTGTTGGCAGCAGCATCCTGCTAAACCTCATAGACAGGTAGTAAGGTAGAACGCATTAATTAATCCCTCAAAATGCAGTGCTTGTGCTGTTAATTACATCACACAAATCTATCTGATCTGAACAAGATTAATACATAAGTACATAGTGGGTGTGGTAAAAAACGATCTGCTCTTGGTAACTTTAGGAGACTCATCAACAAGGCAATTAACACCTCAAATTTTACAACAACATGGGCTATAGTTGAAAGCAGCAGCAGTATGTATAGCTAGTGAGATTGTGAGAAAGCAGCTAGCACATACTGTTTCACATCTCGACGGGGAACCTCTTGTACAGATCCTGCTTGGGCAGGCGCGGCTTGGCAACGGCCTGCAGCGACGTGGCCATGAATGTCACGATCCCGCCGGACTCCATCATGTCGACGTCCTCCGGCTTGGTGCCCTCCGGCAGAGACCACTCGAAATGGTGCAGGAGGTGGCCGACCATGGAGGACACCAGGTTGATCCCGAGCTGGGCGCCGGGGCACACCCTCCGGCCGGCGCCGAACGGCAGCACTCTGAAGTCGTTGCCCTTGATGTCAAGGCTCTCCTCCATGAAGCGCTCAGGCCTGTACTCCAGCGGGTTGCTCCAGTTCTTGGGGTCACGCGCGATCGCCCACACGTTCACCATCACGTTGGCGCCCTTGGGGATGTCGTAGCCACCGATCTTGACGTTCTTGCTGGCCTTGTGGGGGAGCATGAGTGGCGTCGTCGGGTGCAGGCGGAGTGACTCCTTGACGACGGCTTGAAGGTAGGGGAGGTTTGGAAGTCAGTCTCGGACATGACACGGTCATGGCCAACGACATGGTCCAGCTCCCTCTTGCAACTTCTTCTGCACTCTGGGGTTCCTGACCAACTCTGCCATGGTCCACTCGACTGATATGACTGTTGTGTCCATTCCAGCAGTGATCATGTCCTGAAGATGAGGAACAAAACAGGGATGGTAAGAACTCACAGACCCAATGGAATTAGCAGGACTGGCAGTTCTGGTACAAGATGGTGTTTTCTTTTCCTAGTGCTATAGTCTCCATTTCCTAGTCTGAACATACTAGATATGAACAATTTCCATATGCGAGATTGGGAAATGCAAAGGCATCCAATGAAAGCTTCCAGTAGTAGCTACTAGTAAACTGGCCTAAGCTTTCCAACTTTCTCGCATTTCTTAGTAGGTGAATGATTGAAACCATAAAACACAACCTCCTAACTTCAACTAGAAGTAAAACATCAATATTTTCCAAATCCCACCATATTACACTAACCTAAGAGTGACATCTCACCCAAAATTTATGTACTAAATCTGACTAGAGTAAAAAAACTACCCGTGACCTTGAGAGATGCTATCTGACATCTGTGCAAAAAATGCAAGAATTGAGAGGGCATTGGTATTAATAATTCAGCAGGGAATCTTATCTGAAATTGGAAGGCAAAGGAACTTAAGAAGACATTTACTAATCAGTGAGAAAGAATCATCCAACATACCCATAGAAGTCCGATAACCGTATCGTCATTAAGGTCATACTGTTCTCTGAGAGTGAACAGGGCATCCACAAAGTGCTGCTTGGCACCACTCTCCTTGAGGGCCTTTGCATGCTCTTCTATGATCTTCTTGGTCAGCCGATCCCTTCTCTCATTGTGGGTCTTGTAAAGGTCCTCATTAAGTGGATACAACCATCTCAAATACCAAATATACTCAGAAACAGATAGAGATGCACCAATCTTGATCCCGTTGTTGACAATAGTCTTGAACTCACGTCCTTGTTCGTCAATGTCACCATTTGCGTTAATGAACCGTTTGCCAAAAGCCAGCCTTGTTATATGTTGAAGGCCACCATAGCAAGGTGGTTCCTCACTACGATTGGTTTTCGTTCACTACCTGAAAATAGCATATGATTAATGATTGATTAATTAAGAACTTCATTCCACTGAAAATTATTCTAACTTTTCAAGGGTTTTAATTGATTAGGTAACATAAGTTGTTCCATTATTGTATGGTGTCATGTGCTATGGGCCAGGGCTGTACTGTTTACCCTTGAGCCTGGTAGCCCTGGCCCATAGCACATGACATATGGTGTGCCCAACTGTTACGGACTCCCTTTATGGGCACCCATCATGGCTTCAGGCCAACAGGCAAAAACAGAATAATAAATGCTCTACTAGATTATGCAAATATGCTAATCAAATCTGAGAATTGTTTGATTTGCAATTAACATAATAAAACCTAAAGTATCAACACAATTGAGATAAAAGGGTGAGGAGGCGAAGCACATAATGATATTCAAACTAGGCTAATACAGCAATGTATTACTGATGAGACACCTATAGCATTGAGATGCAAAGTTGTAATTTGCAATTTGTGTATGGACCAGAGGCACTAGTCATATTCAGATACCTGATGCATATCAGCATTCCACTTTGCCTAATGAAAAAAAGACTAGATGCAATTGAACAGTTCTAGTGAGCTTGGTAAACCTTACTTCAACTCCTGTTTTTAGATAAATTGTAGCAATCATTTACGACTCCCCACTGATGGCTCTGAATTACAGTCTAGGTCAATTACTTTTAATTAATAAAACACCGGTATTTTAGTAAGGTCTGACTAAGATACAAGTCCTGCATTGATTGTGCTCAAAGTCACATCTTAAGTTATTACCAATTTGGTCGGGAAGTTAGATTTTTGGGACAGTTCAAGCCAGGTTCATGTCGTCATAAGATAACTTGCATTCGTAAACTACATCAACTCTGCATAAAAATGAACCTACAGCAGCTGCTTTATAAGTTGCCACCACCACATATACCACGTCCAAAACAATGATAAAACATAGGAATATAGGATGAAGTTGCATTCACATACGATCTGAATACGATTTGTGTGGCCATGACAGTTAACTCAAGATTTCTGTCTTTGTCAAACTAGTACAGCAACATAAGGGAATGTTTGCCAGTTGCCATAACGGTAAGAAGCTTAAATAGCATAGTGTTGCTTCAACTAGCACAATACTACAAGACACAAGTAGAGTGCTTGTAATATGAGTGGCTAAAATAGCATACTAACAATAGCAGACAACAGAGCAAACTTCTGTACCAACAAGGGAATAGCGTAATCCTGGTACACTTGCGAGATGAGAGGTGCCTTAATGAATAATAATGCAGAAAACACCAAACTGTCTTCACACAAAGGTCAAATGGCATGTCAAATCAAGATTACCAACTTGATTTATACTAAAATTCATGTGAAGCCCAGACTACTTGTATGGCTTTACAGCTTTACTAATCACCAAGATCTAGTTGACATGGACCATGGCTCATAAAAATTAAACCCAAGGGCTAAGTTCTCTCAGCAAACAGCACACTACAGCTGATAAAAGGTGATCACTACAGGTTTCGTTGCACCTACATTTTCAATTTTGTAAAATTTTAGTTATCCAGCTCTCTAACAACGTGCTAGCCATTTGGTCAGTCTCAGAAAATGCATCCACCAAGGCAGCTCAGTGCATCTTATTCTTTACTACCCCACCAGATCGACCAAGAGCTGGCATTCTCACTGGGATCCACATCTTCACTGCCAAATTGGCACAGAAAACCGTAGAGACCACGAATTGGCATTTCCCTCAACCTCAAGGATCGATGCAAACTGAACACCGATAAGCTTGCAAAACTACGCCATTGCTGATCTCAGGCAGCAGCAGAAGCACCATTTAGCCGTAAGTCAGCAGAAGAAGAGAGCAGTTCGTCAACCAAACCCACCAACACAAGGGAAACCACAACCACAAGTCCAGAATTACAGAATCGTAATACCTAATGCCGGGTAGGCGGGAAGGGAAAGGAAAGCGCGCGATCTCGCGGCCTGTTTACCTGGTTCGGTGGACGCGCGGTGTACGGACTCGACCATGGAGGTGACCTCCGTCCTCGCGGATGGGGCGCAGCGCCTCGAGGCGCTTGGGCGTGAAGAGCTCGAGGTTGCAGAGCTTGCGGACCTTGATGTAGTGCGGGCCGTAAGTCCGCCCAGATCAGGTCCTGCCCGTTGCGGCTGAATACCGCTGCGTGGAGCGGTTTCCGCGGCCGGTCGGCGAGCTGCTGGTCGTGCTCCTTGAGCACCCTCCTTCGCCAGCTCCGTCGTCGACACCACCACGTTCAGCGACGACCCGAATCCACACCGACACGATCGGCCGTACCTCTCCGCCCACTCCTGGAAGCAGCGGCACCGCACGGGCTTGATCTGCCTTAGGTTCCCCACCACGGGCCACGGCCGCGGCCCCGGCGGGATCCGCCCCAGCCGTAGCCTTTCGAGCAGCGCCAGCGAGATCGGGATCGCCACCAGCGCCAGCGCGAACGGGAGCAGCGACGCGACGTCCCATGGCGGCACACCGGTGGGAGACCGGAGACTGGAGACGACGGCGGTGGAGTTCTCGCCGACTTATACGCCGGGAAGCCGTGGATTTGGGCGGCCTTCGCGCTCGCGGTAGGTGAGTGGGCCCCAGTGAGCTTCGTTTTCCTTCTCTTCTCCGCTCTACTGTAGATTGGTGGACTAAGTCGTGGTGTCCAAGGCTTCTTTTATTGTTTTTTTGAACCATGGGTTAGTATGTGTTAGTGAGGTGAGTTGGCAATCTGTCCAATTCAAGAGTAAGTCAAATCTTATTTGGATTATAAAATCTAACAACTTCTATAAAAATACTTGAAATATATATACAGTTGATTAATTGTTTTTAAACAATCAGTACAAAAATATCGCTAATCGGTTTGATTATTTAAAGTATCTGCATGCATGTTGCCCACACGGAAAGTTTCTTGATTAGTTATTTAGTGTATGCACCAATTAATATGCTAGTATAAAAAAATAATTGTTGCAATATGTGGACCTACACATATTAAAGAAAGATTATATGACATTAGCTTAGGAGATAATAGATTATTGATATCAAATCTACGCGGTTGGATTGTATAAATGGTCATAGGATCGAAGACACCGTAAAAGTTTACTCATAGAAATAAAGATATCTCACCAAATATTACCTCAGTGAGTGTTTTTAGTAGGTTGATGCCTGTCTACGTGGATACACTTTTTTCTAAACTTTCAACAAGTTGTATCTTTAGTATATGTATATATATAGATAATTGTCGAAAAATATTTTTTAGTAATAAATTCGATTCTTTGAAGTACCTCCTTATTTCCATTATCTTCATCATCTACAACTTGACACGATGACCAAGACAAAAGATATGGAGCTTAAATTCTTTTCGTATGATGTGTTGTTGCTTTGTTTTTCCGCACTCTCAACCTGCATGTGCATGTGGCCATGTGAGTACTAGTAAAAGAACAAATAAAAGCGGAAGTCAAAGCCATGCATGTGGATTCTAAATCAATTCGCACATAATATGATGTGCTGTTTTAATGAATCAACTATTAGATGATGTAGATTGTGGAAAATCTGAAAAACGCTTAGATGATGGAGATAATAGGAAAGAAGAGTATTAAATAGTTAACAGAAACCTCGTTTTATCGCATTCCCTCTTTTATTTTCTGGGATTTGTCAACTGTGAGTTCCATGCAGCAACCACTTGGGGGATGATACCGGTGCTGCTGCTGGTTTGAAAGCTTGGAGTGGACTTCAATCCCCGCATGGCTGACCAAAACTCGTTTTCTCCACTGTTTCCAAAGACAGCAAGAAGTGCAGAATCTCGAATCGAAAATCTGTCCCAGGTCGTCGTGATAGGAGGATCGAACTGATTTCACGTGAATTTCATCAGGCCCACGACATGAAGCGGATTCAAACCGGAAATGGAATCTTAGGGCCCCACTCCTTTAAAATTTGCTCCACTTCACGGAAGATCTAAAGTAAGTTAATGCTCCACTATTTGTATTTATTTAGCTTGTAAAGAGAATTTGTTTAGCTTGTAAAGAGAATTTAGATTTAAGAATGGTAAAATTTGGTAAGACGGTACTATTTTACCCAAGAGTTTATTTATGAATCTTCAATTATATATTTTTCATGTTTGAAATATTAACTTAGTAGTTCCTCCATTAACTTTTAAATGACGTTGTTGATTTTTATCACAAATTTTGATCATTCATCTTATGAAAAATATATACAAAAAAATATAAGTTATACTTGAAATACCTTCAATAATAAAACAAATTATAACAAAATAAATGATATTTCATTTTTTAATTAGACGAATAATCAAAGTTTGTGATAAAAGTCAACGGTGTCATTTAAAAGTTAATATAGGTAGTACGAAATGAAAAAGTAATAAATATCAACTATAAAAAATGAACCGATAAGTTTATAACATGGTGGGTAAATTACCCCAAACTCCATGTTTTATTTTTAAAACCAGAGCACACCGAGGTGCTCCGCAAAAACATGAAACAGAATCGTGGATTTGCATTTAAACCTGTTTAGCTAGATATTTGTAGAGCGATGCTATAGAAATGGAGCGAATAGTCTCAAACAACATCTTAGTTGCACCCAAATCTGGCACCGTGGGCGAATCATATGCACTCCTCTCTGCTCACATGGATGGATGCTCCTGTTGCAGGAGAGTTCGTCGAAAAGGTCGGGAGAGAGAGCTTTCTGGTTTGGTGTTTGGTGAGATGGTTACTGTGTGCCTGATTCCTATGGGACGACCGGATCCAGCCCGGGTTCCGATTTGCAGCCTGGTTTCTGCGATTGTCGGCTCGTGGTTCCGTTCCGAGCTCTCGACTGGAAGTCTCAACTCTGAAATGCTCCATGGCTCATCAGCTGGGTGACCGCCGAGCTACGTGCGTGGACACGTCCACGCTCGATTTAGATTCTAGATTTAGATCATGAGAATTAGTAGCCGTAGAATTTAAAAATAAACTAGAATTTAGAAGCTGAAAAACACTAACTATTCATCAACTAGATACTATTCAAATTAGCTAACAACTGAGAATCTCTAATTGTCAAAAACGGAAACAAACAAACCATGACTAACTAGATAGTTTGGGTATCTAAGAGCATCTTCAGCAGCTCCCCTACTTCATCCCCTATAGCTAAATTTAGGGGATTTAGCCTGAAATTCGTCCTCCAGCAGCTCCCCTATTCCATCCCCTACTCCTCTCTCCCCATCCCCCAAATCTGTGGGTTCTCTCTCCTCCCCCTATCTATGCCACATCAGCACCGGGAGAAAGAAAGAAAAAAAAGGAAAAAGAGAAAGAGAGAAGGAAAAAAGAAAATAAAAAAGAAAGAGAAAAAAGAAAAAATAAAATTAAAAATTAAAAGGAAAATTTATTTTCTTTATAATTTTTAAGATGTTTTTGAGATCAACTATTTAGATTAATTATAAGATATTTATTTATTTATGAAAAAATAAAAATTCACAACGAAAATATTTGTTGAAAATATAACCGTTGTAATTTTTACCGTTGAATGATAATAAAAATTTATCATCATCAATAACAATAATGATCATACATAATAGTATATATGTTAGATATAACCGTTGAAAATATAGTCGTTAGAATTTTTATTGTTAGATAATAATAAAATAGAGGATTTAAAAATATAGGGAATGAATTTTAGGGAAGCTGCTGGAGACCGAAATTGTATAGGGGTGGAATCTTTTAGGGTCATCCCCTATATGTGAAGTACAGGGGATGAGTTTTAGGGGAACTGCTGGAGATGCTCTAACTGGTCGTAATATAAAGAAGTTGATATTTTGTACCTACTAAATTTTATAGCTACCGATTGTCATAATCTGAATTCAAAACTAGACTATTTGTTTGAGATTCAAATTATAGAAACAGATGACGATACTCTGAAAAAAACTCATCTAGTTCACTAAATGAATGTGAATTTTAAACCAAGATCAGCTCTCGACCAGCGACCGATTTTGACGAAATGTGCGTGCAAGAATTTCAATGTGTATTTTGGGATTCTGGAATTGAAACCTGGGCCTCATCTTCGATTCATGAGCGCACTCGTGAGTGGCCTAATCATGGCCAGTACTACCCTGACGAATCTGATACAACCATCGTCCGGAATCTCTACAGAGAATTGGCTGCAGAATGACCGGCTGACTTTGCAACCACATATCCTACGGATTAATTCAATCAAAAGATTAACCGGATGGGAATAGGCTAATAGCATCTCCCTTTGTACTTGTTATTCATAGCAATAGTAAGTCACCCTATTCAGATTAACTTACTATTTTGCTATTCACTCCCCAATGTACTTGTTAAATATGACTTTCTATTTGAATGTAACTATTTTATCAATTTATATACATGCAACGAAAATAAAAACAATTAAACAAGCTCAACACTCAATGGAATAACAAGTTTGGTTGGCTTGCTAGATGTAGCAAGTGCGGAGAGAAGAATAACAACCTCCTAAAATAATAACAAGTACAATGAAAATGTTTTTTGAATCATACTTGCTATTTTAGGGGATAACATATGATAGCAAGTACAATGGAGATGTTTTAAGATGACCGACTGATTTTGCAATCACTAGGTAATACCATTATTAAGCTGTATACATCGATCAGTTTAACCCACAAAAATTGACACAATAAAAAAATCAATTCACTTTATATTCGAACACGAGACCTTCTCAAATGTATAGTAAAGTTGATTGTAATTTTGTATCAATTGTATGTCCGTTAAGATTTGAACACGAAACCTTCGTCTCCGATGAGAAAATGGGCAAATTCACTTATATTCTAATAAACATGTCAAAATGGAGAAGATTTCTTTTGTCAAATGTAGGCTTCTTTTCAAGAAAAATGAATACAAACTCAAAGTAGGACATATGGAAAGGGAGGAAACGATGATTTGTCGTGTAAAAAGAGGGGGCCTAGTTTCAGATTCAGAATGGAAGCTGATGTTCCAAATGCAAACCAGTATCAAATAAAACACGTTAATTGAGTAGTGGCTGCAAGTGTCAAAAGCATTTCCAAAAGAAACTAGAAGAGGATTTGATCGCCTCTTGATCCATTTGTGTGGTGGAACATTTGGGACGAAAGTACCAGCAGGATTTTTTTAGTTGCTCGAACCAAATTCATGTTGGATGGTTCGGTACAGCTTTGAAAAATGTGTCTATTTGGTTGGATGTACTATATGAAAACATTCAGGATGGATTGATTCAGATTCTCAAAATATTCTCTCTAGATGCTGAACCATTTCGTACGATAAAAACAAGAGAACGACGCAGTCCAGTTTTTGTTAACTATACTAATTATTCGTAATTAGTTAAGATTAGTGGCTATTAAGTATTTTTAGTGAAAATAATTATAATTAGATGTTATTAATTATAACTAATCATTATCATATATCATCTCATACATCCAACCAAATAATCTACTTGTACCATCTCGTTCAGGACTATCTTATTTCGAATCAATCTATTCAGGATCATCTCATATTATATAATTTCATTCAGCTAACCAAACACTACCTTAGAGAGGAAAAAAAGTAGCACCAACTAGAGGCCCTGTGGGGGTCTCTAAGGAGAAAACAGGAAAAAAATAACGCAACATACACACAACATTCAGGTGTTGAGGGAGCTAGGCAGGGGCAGACCAAAATTTTTCAGATATATATATATATATATATATATATATATATATATATATGTGTGTGTGGTGTGTTTGTGTGTGTGTTTTATTGGGTCAAATTTCATTCAAGCCCAATAACACATCCCAATAACGGTCTATTTCTTAATTCCTGCTGTTCAATTTGTGATTTAGGCAGTAGGTTCTTCAAAGAAGAAGAAATCAAGTTAACGATGAATACAATATTTCATTTTCAGTCAAGAAAATCACGCCGAGTTAAGCTGTAATAAGTAATAAATAACTATATAGGATTTGATAATATTGCTTACATATTTCTATTATAATTATAATTGTGATTGTTTGTCTAAATTATGTATGTTTCCGTTATATTACTTTTATAATTGTGTTTGACTATATAGATTGAGTATGTTTCTGCTATATTATTTTTATAATTGTGATTAATTAATTTCCACTATATTACATAGTGTTTGTGTATGTTTAATTCATACCCATTATAAAAATTTTGGGTCACCACTAGAGCTAGAGAGGCAACTTTCCCTGAGGAGGGCACTGCCAGGAGATGACATCTTGAAAAATTAAGCAAAAAACCTCGATCTTTGTTGCTTGAGTATATTGGAAGATGTGTCGGTTTTGTTCTTCCAAATGTTCTAGATGGTATGGATGAAGACACTGTCAAGGTGCGCCGCGGATTTCAAGGTGGAGCATGAAATCAACCGCCAGGGAGAATTTACTCAGCTAACCTGAGTAAAGGAAGAGAATCCTGATGTTGATTGCCAAGTGGAGACCAACCTCCATACCTCTTTCGCAAAACCGCAGTTGAAGAGGAGATGTATCCTAGTTGCTAAGATGCAGTGTGCCTAAGTGGAGGAAGAGGATTTTGTCATGCTAGAGAAAGTCACACAACTCAATTTAGTTTCCACTTGTCTCACTCTATTTGTAATATCCATTGTTTGATGCATCTGTTTGTTTCGGCTGGGAAGAGCTCTAAAGTTAGAACATATTTAAGAGATGCTCGATATAACTCACTATCTTTATTATTAAGTATTTTAGTCTAAGAGTATCTTCAAAAGAAGATGTAAAGAATTCTCTTGTCTAAATTTTAGAGATTATAGCTAAAAAATTAGCTCCAATAAATATTTAAGAGACTCCCAAAAATTAGGTGCTCCTTGAATATTTCTCCATCCATCATCCCTACTTATAGATCATCCCTACTCATAGGGAGTGATCTTCATTTCATATGTACTCTTGTTTTACATACAAAAGATACAAATAAAAAGGAAAGATAAGATATTTAATAAGTAGGATCCATTTATTGATGATACAAGAGTAGAATATATGTAATATGATATCAGGGATATATTGGAGAGTAAGAAGATTAAGAGATTACATTTTATTAGAGTGACTTCCTATATGAGATTTTAGGAAACTAAAAATATCAACTCTCTTGGAAATGTTCTTATTCCTTATTGCTATATTTTTTTTTTTGCTCCCCTCATGATCCAGTGTTTTTCTTTATCCTACAAATGAAAGAGGATGATCTGCACCCCCATGTTAAAAAACAAAAGGCACACAGCACACTCACAGAATTGTCAGGTTTCCTGAAAACTTGGATGAAACCTACTAATCTGCACTCTCTGGATTGATCATATACAACAACACACCTCTGGCTCTGCATCCAAGAATCAACACCTCATCTGATCTGCCAAACCCAAAGTAACCCCAGAGTGACATCACCCAGCACTCTGAAGATTCCATGCTAGCTGATTGTCATGCTGGATCCATCTAGGTCAGCTGCATGAACTCTCACTCCAATTGGCCTAGCTAGCCACCAGCTCCAGCTGCTACTTCCAATCAAGAAACCCTCACAAATCTTTCCATTGCAAATCTGCAAGGCGCCAATGGCAAAGCTGAAAACCCAGCTCTCAGCTCTCACTCACTCACTCGCTCGCTTACTTGTCAGCTGCAAGTTAAAGAAGAAAAGGCAGAGCTGGCTTACTTCTACTTCCTCTGAATGTCTCAGTGCTGTCTGAGTAGGGAGACCTGAATAAGCAGCAACTTGCCGTCGTTGGGCGACACACTTTGTAAAGAAATCTTCAGGCTTCGTTTTTTCTATAACAAATGGATCAATAATGAGGGTGCAGTGCAGTGCTAGCTCATTATTGATCAGAGTCCCTGGATGCGCGCCTCGTTGCAAGAAAGCGACCTTCTCATCGATATCTGAATCTGATAAGCCTGCAGCTCGATGCTGGGACGATCAGGACAAGCGTCTGGCCTTTTCAGGTTGCTTAGGCTGGTCAGGTGAAGCCCTGTTGCAGTTTGTTCAACTTCTTTTTTCACTCTTAAAATCCTAACCCTAGTTGCTCCTCTCCCACTCCTCATCCACCACCACCTTGATCTCTCTCTTCGTCATCTCTGTATACCTTTTTGTCTATGATCGTCTCCATATTGATCCAAACCATAAATCCTAAACTCTAAACCCTATGCCTCCAATGCGTTAAGATGGTGGGATGTCTTAGCCCCCGCCATTGCTAAAACATCATCATGGCGACGCCGTGATAACCATGTATATTGCTTAATGCTAATGCTAATGCTAATGATCTCCCTCTCATGATAAGAATTAGGATGCAACTTGTAGATTTCTCCTCTCATGATAGAGTTTTGGAGTCCATTTTGGTTTTGCACTACTACTAATGTACAAGTTGCAACTTCAGAAGAACGAAAGTATAAATTGCATCACCATCGGAGTGCTCAAATAAATTAAGGTTTTCTTGTGGCTTTTGCTCCATAACACACTCAACACCTGTAATATTCTTCAGAGGAAGCATTTTCTCCCAAACAATGCTAATTGCTTCTGTACACTATGCTCAGATAACGCTCTAGAGTCCTCTATGCATCTATTTTTCACTTGCAGTTTCAGTTCTACCTGTTGGACTCGCATTGGTATCTACTGGAGTAGATTTGATTCGGTTCTGGATCGAATTGCAACTTGAAGGACAACTCCCAGTGGCCCTTCATCTTGGAGATCCTCCTGATTGGAGCTTGGATAATCTGGCTTCACCGTAACAACTGCATCTTTCGGCAGCAGAATTCTTCATCAATCAGTGTTTGGCTAATGTCTTTCTGGTCTAAACTATCGCTTTAGAGTCACAGATTTACAGCCTTTAATAAAGCCTCCCTTGCTAGGGTTGGGCATTCGGTTAATTCGGTTAAAAATAATTTCGGTTATAGCAATATGGAAACCTAATTTTTTTTTAGAAAAATTAGCAAAAATAAAGCGATCAAATTCGGTTTCGGTTAAATCGGTTCGGTTAATCGATTAACCATCAAATGCAACGGATTGCTTCTACTTAGCTCAAGTATACACAACTCACAATCAGTTAATCGGTTAAAATACCTCATAAATCAGTTAATCAGTTAACTGCACCACATAAATCGGTTAACTGCACCACATAAATCGGTTAATCGGTTAACTGTACCTTACAAATCGGTTAATTGGTTATTGTACATCTTAAATCGGTTAATCAGTTAAATCGGTTAACTGCACCTCAAAACCGAACCACCAATCAACGATCACCGAATTGCGCTAGTTTTTTAACTGAACCGATAACCGATAACCAATTTAACTGACTATTTCGGTTAAATCAGTTTGGTTCGGGTAGTCGGTTTCGGGTAATTTTTGCCCACCCCTATCCCTTGCTAGCTAGCTTAACAACTTATAATCTTAGGGACTGTTTGTTTCAGCTTCTTACAGCTGCAGCTGCTTCTAGAATCTGATGCGGAAACAAACAATTCAGATTCTAGACTCAGATTGTGAGAATCAGTAGCTACAGGATCTAGAAATAAACTAGAATCTAGAAGCTGAAAAATACCAGCTACTCGACTAGCTACTACTGAGAACCCCTAGCTGCTAGAAACCGAAAAAACAGTGCAACACATAACCTGAGCCTCTCGTACCGATTATCCTAAAAAACTGTACAAGTTGCAAGACTAGTACAAGGTTCTGCTATTTGCTTATGCTTAGTGTGATCCAATACAGATGGGCTGGCTGCAAATTAAATCCACTGCACCTTATCACTTTATATATGACATTCATCAAGGACGTCACCAAACAAGTTGCAATGTGGCATGGCTAATCAGAATGAGAGATGATAATAATGCATACATACATGTGCAGCCAAAAACAGTATACTAGATTACTAGAGTAGTTGTTTATTAAGAAAACTAATCAAAATGATAACAGTGTGAAGATGAATATAGATGTTAAAGAGTTTGCATCCATATCAGGAAGAAAAAAAAGACTCATTTTGGCATTAACAAGAGAAGATTTAGCTAGGAAGGGGTGCCTGTATGACTTTAGGTCAAATTGTTTTTTCCACAACTTTCTTCTTGATAATACAAGACAATAGCAGTTTTATGATCACATTTTTATCTCATGATTTCTGTTATCCATGCTATCTTTGAGTCTTTCAGAATTGAAACAGATAGTCATGGAGTGTTTTACCCAGGAGCATGACCCTTGATTTTTATGTTTTTTAGTGGGTTTTGGCTATGAGCACCTTAGCTATGCAGAGTCCGAAAATATTCTTAGAACAATTATTCTCTTGATGTACTTGTTTAAGTTCAATAAAATCTTCCATTATCGAAAAAGATTGTAAGTTATCCATGAACAACGTTATGTTGTTCTTCGGTTCATCAGCCAAATCATGCTATCTATCTGACACTAATTAAGCTAATCAATGAAAATAGTCATGCTGTCCTACATCCATGGTTCTCTGGTTAAATTGCTCTAGCCTTCAAGCTGTAAGTGATTGCTCTAGTTACCGGAAGAAAGTATCAAGGAGCACTACAATTCGTAGTGGAATCTGAATCTAAGTCCATCAGTCGTGCCGCCTTGCACGCAGCTGTCGGAGCAGAATGGTAACAGTGATGTGGAGTTAGTGAAAAGAACAAAGATATAAAAGAGGAAAATTTATGGTGTCTCCGAAAATTGGGAATCATCTATTTTTAATGATCCAATAGTCCAAATTTAAACTAAAAAAATCTATTACTCTTATTTTTGTTCTTTTTCTCTCTACCCTTTCTCTCTCTTCCTCTTAATGGATGGCTAGCTGGCGGGGTGCAGCGGTGATGGGAGGGGTGGCAGGCCGACCGTGGCGACGACAGATGTGTCTGGCGCTGCGACGGTAAGATGCCGTCGCGATGGCAACGGAGGGGCAGCCAGGCGGGGCGCTGCGCGACAGAGCGAGAAGGGTGGGGGGTGGCCGTGGCGACTAGGGTGGGGAGGGGTGGCATGGGGCACGGTGACACAGGCCACGGCGACAGGGGCGACCACAACAGTCGGGGCGATGGAAGCTGTGACGGGAGCAACAAAGGCCACGACGATGGGGGCGGTCGGGCGGCTGGCGTCGTGGCGACGATGACGGCGGGATGTCGTCGTGGCGGTGGCAGCGGGGTGTCGCACGACGGGGACGGGCGGCGGCGGCATCAGCGCACCGTGGGACGACGGCAAGGCTCTGCGCTAACCAGTGGTAAAGAGAGAGGAGGTAAGATAATAAAAAAATATGTTTTAATTTTGTGAGAGGAAAATAGGGCACCATAAAAGCTCCCATAAGTATATATGCATTTTTTTTATCAATTTTATGCATTGTAGTGACAATAGAACGAATTCTTCTTACACCAAAGGATTAAAAATGGTTTGTATTGTTATCTTAAT